>JAYEPQ010000013.1:20060046-20660046 GCA_036321105.1 Dracaena cambodiana | reverse complement strand
AAATTTCGACTAATGAAGACCACCACTTGTTAAGCAGCAACCATGTTTTAACCAAATCTCATATATTCCTTTGGGAGTCTATTTTAATATATGGATTATCTTGCTATGATTATTCTTTAAAGAACACACAAATTCAAAAGATTTGATATTGACCAAAAATAGAAAATCGAGTTTAATTTAAAAAAATAGGTTTAGATATCATTTTTCTAAAATTCTGTCTTACAGATAATTTAATAAATTAGACATGTTAGCATTGGAACTCCGCCAATGCGAGGTTAGGGTGAAAGAGAGTTCTGTCCATCTCAACGTGTGATTAAAGTTTTATTCTTTCACTGCCTATCCTAAGCCAGTATAAAAGAGGAGGGTTCTGGTAGGCCTGTGACAGGCAGCATAAAATATTGTCACATATTATAACATGAGCCAAAAAATAAATTTCATTGGAGCATTCCCTACTGAGAGACGTGTTACATCGGATGAATAGATAAGGATTATCAGTGTGATTGATCTAGCGTGATTCTCTTTTGGTTCATGTAGCCTTCCCCAATTACTTGGGATAAAAGGCTTAGTTATTATTGTTGTTGTTTTAGACATGTTAACATTGGACTTAGGATCATGATTGTTCTTTGGAAGAAATCCTAGAGGGATTTGACTTGGTCAAACTGCCAGATAGCAGTCGTCATTGTTGACCAGTGGTTTGACAAGTCAAAACATAATTGAAATTTACCCAAACACTTCTTATGCAATTCTAGATATCTTGAACCTTGCAAAATATAATAAACATGCTTGACCTAGATAAGGCAACTAGAAATATGAGTTGGATTATGTATATGCTAGGGGAATTCTAAATGTGCACCACTTTCCTCTTAGTGAGCACTAGCTTCTTACTGAGCACCATATATTTTTTAAAGTAACTAATTTTTTCTTAATGAGCACCACTTACCATTTTCTTCTCTAACCATTTTTCGTAGTGAGCACCACACCCTATTTTCCCTGTTCTGCCGATTTCACCCACCATCTCCAAAACCCTTGCTCGAAATCACCACTATCTTCACCCTTCTCTCTCGTTAGGGTTCCCTCGACACTCGCCGCAAAGCTTACCTAGACCAGTGTCGTTGCCGGTTGCTCGTTAGCCACTTTGAATGGGTTAGAAAAATATGAGGAATGGGGATGGTACTCACTAAGAAAAGGGCCAATCCCTTTTTTGTCCAATAAAAGGGCAAAGTTGAAATTATTCTCAACTTAACTCATGGTGCTCACTAAGAGAAAAGTGCTGCGCATTTAAAATTTTCCATATGCTAGAGGTATAACAAACTAATAATGAGTTGGGAAATTGAGAGTGATATATAACTATGTACTGTGATTGACATTGTTAAGAGCCTAATATGACAATTCTAGATTTGGCACTAGCCAACCAACTGCGGTGTCGAGCCCACCCTAATACCCGACGGGTTCTAGAGGAGACACCGACCGACCAAATATCGTATAGAGCCCACATAAAGTGCCCAATATGGGAATTCTAGGTGAGGCACTGACCCATCAATTATAGAATAGAGCCCACACAGACCAACATTAGAGTTATGGGCAAGACAATGACCCACCAACTATAGTATAAACCCAACATTGACTTGATGAGGTTCTCGGCAAGATATTAACCCACCAATTGTGCTATAGAGCCCATTATTGATATTCATGAATCAAAATTAAAGTCCAAAAAATTAGGTATAAGTAAAGCCTAAAAGGTCGAGATCATAATCCAAAAGAAAATTTTATAATAATTATTGAAGATAATATAAATGAATTGCAGCTCAGATAACTTGAATTACCTGTCAGCTCATTTCCATTATATATATATATATATATATATATATATATATATATATATATATTTGTTTGGTACGGTGGCGGGCTAAGCATAATAAAGGAAAATAAGAAAGGTTTATATGTAAGAATACATAAAAGAAAAAAAAAAAAGGAGTTTCTAAAGGAGCACACTACTTTACCTAGTTAGCCTGTGTATTTTTTGTTTGGACTTTCGGACCGGCCAGTTTTTAAATGGGCTCATTAGGAAAAATGGTGTGCTCCTTTGGAAACTCCCTAAAAAAAACATAACAAAAATAAAAATTATGGGAGGAAAAGGGATTGAGTGATGCATCGGGACAGCAAGATGGTTTAAGCAGTGGCGGATTGGAGGAATAAAAACTCTAGTTTTGTCATACCTACCTAAAATCAAAATCAAAACCATCCCCATTGTTCTTCTTCTTCCAAACTCAATCCCTTGCTCCAGCCGCGCCGTCCCAATCGATCGGATCACGGCGAGTAACAACTCCATTTTACGCAATCACTGTGGAGGTACTATCGTGCTATCTTCAAGTTGATTCTAGCTTGTTCCAACGGTAGCGGTGTTCAACCAAAAATTGCGGGAAGAGATGAAGCTAGGATGGAAATAATTTGGTAGAGTAAGTAAAATTCATTTTTCCTTCTTCCAATTTCCATGAATTCTATAAATCTTGTTGCTCTTGTTCGACAGGTATCGATATCTTAAAAATGATAAAATTATCCATTTATAGATGTAGAAATTAAGGGAAAAAAACAAAAATTTTAGAAATAATTGGAGTAAGGTTAGAGGATTGCAGTTAATGATGAAGGTATTGGCCATTGAATTAGTTAATGGTGATATTATTATATAAAATCATAATTTGTTGCGAGATAAATGAGAAAATTTGCTAACAACTGATGTCCTAATAACCTGTGACTACGTAAACGCTGAAGATCGATGGAATCTTGTGAGGTATGGTGTATGATTGTATTGTACAATAACTATGTGTTTGTTGTATGTGCATTCATGAATATATTACATTTGGATTGAACGTGGCGGAAGGGTGTAGGAGAGGAACTGTCTATATATGAGAGTGCATTTGAGGAAGGATGTTCGTGGGAGCCGAGGGTTATTCTAATGCCTGGTGCACGTGATGAAAATTAGTGCGATAATTACATATCTGATATGTGCAGCAAACTTACCGTTTGGAGGAAGGTGGCGGATGGCGAAATGTGAGAAGTATTTTGTGTGCATGTGTGGAATTACTGTATATGAGCTGTCAGCTCAGGTGAGTTACGTGAGTCAACGAAAAAAAAAATTAATGATCTCATTATTTTTTTCAAATTATTTTCAGATCATGACCTCCAACTCCTTAACTTATTTATGATCAAATTTTATAGATTTCGAAGTTTATATCCTCTTTCATAAAGCGAATACAAAATATTATACCACCGAAAATTATTAATTTTGTGTCTACTTGATAAAATACCAAGTGAAAACTAAAATTCAGGAAATTGAGTATGAGTGAATTCTAGGGGGTCAATATCATAATCCAAAAGATTATTAAAAAAATTATTAGAGGTAGCATAAATGAACTGCAACACATGTTATCAGGATACGGTTTCTTGTGAATACATTTTATATCCACTCGCTGAAAGGACAAATACAAGACAAATATATATATATATGAGGAAACGAAAAATTCACCGACGGTGAAAGGGATTCCTTCACTAGTGCTTAGCTGGCTCAATAATTGTATTATATGTGACGTACAATAATTATTTATGATCAAAGGACGGTTAAAAAAGTTCTTTTATTTGTTACCTTGAGTAGTGCCACGTGTAATACAATTATTGGGCCACCTAAGCGCTAGTGAAGAAATCCCCTTCACCGCCGGTGAATTTTCCGTTCTCTCTCTCTCTCTCTCTCTCTCTCTCTCTCTATATATATATATATATATATATATATATATATATATATATATATATACACTGCATTCATATACGTGTGAGCTACATTTGCATTGCATCAACAACATGATCAATATAGATCAAGGTTTTAAATTTAATATATACAATATTAAGTGCATTGCCATACAAAAGATCAAACACAATTACATACACGTATGTATACATATTACATATATCGGACTAAGATATATGTAATAATTAATAGTGTTGATACTTAAAGCAGATTGATGATATAATATACACACATATGTAAATCTTGATACTATGAATACTGTATAATACCCTATTATGAAGGCATGCCTATATAGATGTTGTACAGATGTTGTACGTGGATGTCAAAATATAATTGCAAAAGAAATTTTTATAACAGGCATATTTGTCATGCTAAAGAAGAATAAAATCCAAAGTAAACATAATCGTCTCAATACTAAAGTTTATCAAAATCTTGATTAATTGCGAAGATCATATTCTATTGGTCTTAGTTGTATTTAGTTAACTAACGTAGTTCAATAGTTTTTTGTTCATCTTAATATTTTTCTGTCGCTTTTCTTGGATTCCTAATACTTTACTCCCTGAGTCATCTAACTCACTCTATAATTTGTCAACTTTAATGAGATGACAAAAGGAGAGAGGGACCTAGCATGAGATTGTTAATGTAAATTCAAGAATGATGATTTTAAAACTTCTATTGTCAAATAAATTTTATTTTAGGTATAAGTCACTGTTTAAAATAGCGATAATGGTAATGTAACATTTTACCTTTGTTAGGTTATATCGCATATAGCGTAACGTATAACGTAAGTTATGCAATTTCCTATTTATTTAATATAAATAAATATAAAACTATATAAAATAATTTTAACAAACTGAAAAATAAATTTAAAATTTCTAAAAAAGAAATATAAAACCATTTTGTAATAAATAATATATTCTAATTTTATATTAAGCTTTATAATAATTTTTACATTTATCTTTATCAATTATATTAAGTCTGCAACTGTAATTTCAGTCTCATCTAAACAAGAAAATAAGATTTTAATTTTTCATTTCAATTCCAGTTACTATCATTGTTATAATTTATATTTTATAATGTTCAATTTATTTTATTTATAATTGTTGATTTCTGTTCAATTAAAAATTCAATAGAATCAACAAGATATTTTAGCAACCAGAGAGGAATTACAACAATCGAATAAGAAAACAATCGTAAATTAGCAAGTTAGTAATTGCACAAGCAATTAAACAAGTCAATAACTAATCAAGTAAGAAAATAAGCTAATAATCAAAGAAATGAACTACAATAATATAGAAATTAGTAAAAAAAAATAATTGTAAATAACGTAACATTACATAATATAACGTAAAATAACATAAAAAAACGCACTGTTACAGTGCACTGAGCTATTTTCAGTTGTTACATAGCACTGGAGTTCCGTTAGGTTTCATAACGCAATATAACGGGTTTCGTAACGCGTTATTTTCAAAGTTGGTATAAGTGTACGCTTATAATGGTTATATATAATTAAATAACCTGAACTTATTTAATTGTATTGTTTGGTAATATGGAACTGAGAGTGATGCTCTCAGGCTTGATATATATTATTTTTCTGATAGCATAATTTTTGAACTAGAGATATTAATAGGTAAGTCGAATGTGAAAAAAAATGTATCTTTTATATGTGGCAAACCAGTAACCACAAAAGAGGTGCTGTCCAAATTTTAAAGAAATTTTAGATAACTAAGGATTAAGTAACTGAGACCATTACAATGCAACTAAAACCTTCAAGTCAAGTTTTGGCGAGGTTTGAATTAAGATCAGCAAAACCAATACTAATGAGAGTGGTAATAATTTGAATATGTGTTTAACAAAGAATAATGAACTCATTTAGAGCTATGAGGCAAAAGTTACGGCTAGTCTATTAAGGATCGTTGTATCGAAAATTAGTATCTAATGGTTAATAATGAATCTCTCGGTTAAATAAGGGAAGTTTTAAAGTGTCTTTTTACTAGAGAGAGAGTTGACGGAAGTGGTCTCTGCTAAGAATTGCATGCATAATACATATAATGAGTGATTTCTTACTACAGAGATACAAATGTTTATAATATGTGATTTCCTACTTTATCTTTCAAATTAAAGAGTCTTTGGATGGATATAGATGGCGGTTTCGATTTAGAATTTTCTTGGAGTTAGTTTAGAGTTTGAAGATGAAGAAAAGAGAGGATAAAGAAATATTAGGAAAGTAAAGAGGAATGAAGAGGACTTAGTACAGAGAGTAAGAGGGATCGTGGAGTCATGAATGAGTCATGGGAGGGTATGCTCTCTCAACCACTCTATCTTACACAATTATAATGAGTGTCATTAGTCAATTATTGATCAAAATCAAGGTCTCATGTCATGACACCAAACTCAATGGATTAAAAAATATTTGGGGTAAAGATGGAACAATAAAAAAATAATTGTGGTGTCATTCCAAATATCAACCATTCCAGAATAATTTCATATAAATTCCAATAAATTGAAATTAGTGGCACCTCTTAGTTGTAATCTGAAAATAAGTTAATAATAAAAAAAATAGGCTCATTTTACTTGATATCAAACCGGTATGGCTTCTCAGATCCTAACTCGATACAACTAATATAGAATAAACCGATAAAGGGAAAGTAACAATTTTGGTCATCACATAAAATTCTCACATAATTTCTCTATGCATCATTAGAGCATACATGAATTGATCTGTTTGGTTTTCTGAGCAACCAAAACTAACTACTTCAAAGTATTTCCTCAGCCAGACTCAAGGCATTATCAAATGAGTTTGCTACTTCTCATGAAATGAGATAAGTGTTTGTTTAAGGCAAATGATCATTCTAATCATAGGAAGAGAAGAGAAAGGAGGTTAACTATCCTAAATGAGTAAAGGATTGGGCTGAGCATATAATGTCAATATTTTTTGGAAGAGGCTTGACATCTGTTATGAATGCTTGCTTGGCTTAGCCTTCTCAGGCATTTTATTTTTATACGTTTATGTCACCTTTTCATTTGACTTTGGAGCAACATGTTAAGGGATTTAAGATAGTGACCATTATTGTCGATTTTTCAAAAATAATAGGTCGCACGCTCCACCAACTTTGGAATATTCTGTTAGCATTGGTTGGTGAACTGGGAAGTTTAGCAGGGTTCACTTTTACAGCATAGCAAATGTACTTCAAAGTAGGTAGACACATAAATTCTAAGTTCTCGATAACACAATGATCTTTAATCTTTACACTAACCAATGAGAATAACAGTAACTAAGTAAGTTAAAAATCTTTTGATCTCTGTAAATTATGAGCATGAAAACAAGAATATGACAAAAATAACTACAGCAGTATGGCTCATTGTTTATTTGTGGTGAAAACTCGACATGTCCTTGTAAAATACTGCTAATTTGTGTTCCACATTTGTTGTCCTTCTTTCTCATGACAGAATTCAAGCAATATTAATCCATGCATCATCATATTGTATTTAAATTGACTTGTTATTCCCTGAGCAACTAAAACCAACTACTTTAAGTATTTCTATAGTCAGACTCAATGTAATATCGAATAAGTTTGCTATCCCTAACTGATCCTGCTGGGAAGTCTTTGCCAGTAAACATTGTTGTTCAGTATCATGGACAAGTAGAGTTGGGAACTAGATGGTCTCAATTCTCAAGTAGACATAACTTTACTCCAGGTGATGCTTTGGTGTTTGAATTCCTTAGAGAGTTTGACTAAATTACATTACACATTTTCCATGCAGACGAATCTAGCACGAACATCTCAGAAAAAATAGATTAGGAAAAACTAGTACAAACATCCAAGAGAAAAATAGATCCTCCAATTGATCTTTTGAGAATATCAATGTATGACCAGAAAAATAGTTTTTTAAGTAACAACCCTCTATATTAACCAAATGATGCATGCAATTGTGTAAACATTATGCTGTCAGTTTTGTTACTACTGACACTGACAGTTGAATAAGTAAACTCTCAATAGGAACAAGACTGAGCATGATGTTTACACAATTACAGACATTATTTGGTTGATATAGAGGTATGTTACTTAAACTGTTATATCTTCATGTATTGGTAGACTCTCAGAGGATCAATTGGAGGATCTGGATATTTGCGCTAGATTCTCCTAATCGATTTTTCTCTGGAATATTCATGCTAGATGCATCTACACGAAAAATGTGAAATTTAATGGAGTCAAACTCTTTTAAGAACTTTAAACATGAATGCATCATCTTGAGTGATGTTATGTCCAATGTTTACCGGCCAAGACTTCCTAACATAATCAACTAGGATCATGCTCCAATCATCTTTTAGCCCAAGTTCTTTTGCTACTTTCTTGGAATGAACTGGAATTCAAGCCAATAACTTCACCTAGAGTGAAGTTATGTCCACTTGAGAATCGAGACCATCAGGTTTTGAGCTCTACTTGCCTATGAGACCGGACAACAATGTTCACTGGCCAAGAGTTCCCAACAGGATCAGCTAGGGTCATGCTTTGATCATCCTTTAGCCCAAGTTCTTTTGCTACTTTCTTGGAACGGCTGAAATTCAAGACATATAACTTCACCTGGAGTGAAGTTTTGTCCATATGAGAATTGAGACTATCTAGTTCCGAGATCTACTTCCCCATGAGACTGGACAACAATGTTTACCGGCCAAGACTTCCCAATAGGATCAACTAAGGTGCTCTGATCATCCTTTATCCCAAGTTCTTTTGCTACTTTTTGGAACAGACTGGACTTCAAGCAGTATAACCTCACCTGGAGTGAAGTTATATCCATTTGAGAATTGAGACCATCTGGTTCCGAGCTATACTTGTCGACAAGACCGAACAACAATGTTTACCGGCCAAGACTTCCCAATAGGATCAACTAGGATCATGCTCTGATCATCCTTTAGCCCAAGTTCTTTTGCTACTTTTTCGGAATGGACTGGAATTTAACCCATATAACTTCACCTAGAGTGAAGCTATGTCCATTTGAGAATTGAGACCATCTGGCTGCGAGCTCTACTTGCCCATGTGACCGGACAGCAATGTTTACCGGCCAAGACTTCCTAACAGGATCAACTAGGGTCATGCTCTGATCATCCTTTAGCCCAAGTTCTTTTGCAACCTTTTTTTGGACTGCAATTCAAGCCATATAACATGGAAATGCATTGTCAAAATAGGAAAGTACAATGAAACCAACAAAGATTAAACAAATTATAAAGTAGCTTCATAATGGAGCACTGATAATTTCTGAGCATAATTTTAGAAATAATATGCCAACTACACATAAAAACATAGACTAAATTTTCCCTGATCAAGAATGAAATAAATGGAACAAAGCAACAAGGATTTACTAGAAGAATAAAGAAATGATACTTTCTGGTGAATAGCACGATATTTGGCTGAATATGACATCACATAGGCTATTTACTTATTAAAGGCCCAATTATCGTGAGTTAAGTAAATTCCTCGTATCATTGACAATGTTATAATTTCATGAAACTTGTCATCTTCTACTAGATGAGAATAGAAATTGTAGAGAATGGTTACAAGATAAGAGTTCTCCTAATAATTGATTACTTAGTTTTCACACTTCTAATATTAAGATGCACCATAATGAAAATAACCAATTAGGTAGATTATAATGGGAAAGTTTCTGTAATGTGAATCCAAATGCATATAATATATGTCAAGGAAGTATTTAAAAAGTAGTGACCAGAGGATAAGGGCATTAGAAGAACATTGAAGCAAAAGATAACAAAATATTTGTGACCAGTAGGAAAAAGTTTGGATTGTAATTTGATAATACATGGTGGACCATCCAAGAGGATTAGACACAAGATTGGACATAATCTCCATTCCCCAAACTACTTATTGATAAAAAAAAATGTATGTTTAGAGATTGTTTTCCTACACATCCAGTTATCTAACATCTTAGATATTTAAAAAACGGCTTTCAAGCAAGCTTCCTGTCCAATCACCAGATACATAAGCAAATGGCTTGCACATTGCATAAACGGACTATGGAAAATTATGCTAAATGGAATGCACATATATCATATATCGAATATATGTTTACATTTATATATATATTATGTGTTAACAATTTACTGAAAATTAATATGAAATTTCTTTGCCAAAACTCATTATTTAGAGACTGAACAAGAAGGCAATTTTACTTCTTCACAGAGTATCAAGTGCTAGCGAGCCTTTCAAACATAATAAGGTGATTGGAAATTAATTAAGAAGGGAGATTACAAAAGTAAAAGTCCAGCCAAAATACTGTGTTTGCGAACATGATTGAAGGGATTAATAAAAAACGAATAAAGAATCTCTTCAAAACCTCAAACTCTTCTACAAGAGAAGAGAAAGATGGATGAGTTAGAGAACACGATTAAGATTTCAACATACTTCTATGATTTTATCATACTTAGTTTTTGTTGGGTCAACTTGCAAATAGATTTGACTAGAAAAAAACCAAAACAAATTGTTACCCATGTAAATGAGTATGTATGCACATAATCTTCTCATGACTTTGTTATTCAGAATGACCGCATATTATGGTGTATAATCCCAGTCTGTTCAGCCAAAGAGCATATGCTTATGTGGCTGCATAAATAACCTTGTAAACCATGTTTTAGAACACTAACCGTATCACATATTATGAGATATATTTTTATTTTATTTTTTCTAATTAGCCTCCTCTTAGAGTTTTAATAAGCATAATTGGGGTAATATTTAATTCAAATAGTACATTGTTTGTACTATTTTCGGATACATTAACTGATACTTGGCAGTATCAATTGTCTTGGAATGGAGTGGAAAAATTAGATGCTTTTAGCTTGAGAGGTTCACTTGCATGGTATTTGTGAGGGAGTGATCTTCCAACAGTTTCATATGTCAGTCATTTACATGTCCGAAAAAACTAAAGAGCAAGTGACCACTGACCAGTACATTTGCAGAAATTTTTTAACTAATTGGCTAAGGAAAAAGGTAAAAAATAGTAAATATAATTATTTGAAATGCTGAATTTTAAGGTGTCATCAAAACATAAAATAATAAGGAAAAAAAAAAGTAATAGGGTGACACTTGAATAGGGAAAACTACTTAAGGAGAATAAAGAAGAGATTAAAAAATAATGGAAATTTGGATATCGGCTAAAATTTAAATAGTGTGTAAACGATCTAATTTTGACATGCCACTTTTGACATTTCTACTAATATCTTAAATCCTAAATTTTGATCAGACAAAGAACAAAAGATTGAATATACTGAACAAGAAAGAATAATTATAGGAAAAAGAAAACACGACGAGTTCCTTGTAGTCATTGTTAATGGAGAAATTAGTAATGATCATTCAAGGTTTCCATTTGGGCATATCTACGTATCTATGTATGTACATACGAACGTATGTATGCATGTATGTATGTATGTATGTACGAAGAAGAAAAAAGTTATAAGCACCTAATGGCAGAAGCATGCACATAGAATTTTTTTGATATAATTAGAAACATAAATAGAGAGGAGAAGTACCTCATAAATGAAACACAAATTTGCCCATTGTAACGATCTTTGATCTCCCTAGACACTTCCAAAAGCTTTTTTTAGGAAAAGAAGCCTCAATCGTAACCACCCACTTTTGATAACTAGGATGCAACACGAGTTCGATAGGAACTCAAAAATTATTTTTATTCTCTAAGTCCTTTACATAGGAACTCAAAAATTATTTTATTCTCTAAGTCGTTTACTATAACGCTCTTATTTTTTTAGCTGCTTTCCAAAATAGAGAATATTATCTAAGATTTCACTAGACTACTCAACAGTCACAGGATTTCAGAATAACGATAACTACTAGCATAACAGATGAATAAGTAACATGTCTGAAACTGAAGTTACATTTATAAAACACAAGCTTGATTACATGAAAAGGACACACTGTTCTAGATATATATAACAAAGGAATCAAAAGAAGGAATAATGCCTGAGCAAATGAAATATGAACAGTATATAAAAAATTGTGATATAGATCCAACTCTTGCTGACGTACGGCTTGATCAACGAAGTATGGATATTCAACTGGTGCAGATTCTCCTCCCACTTTCTCAAAACTTGGATTTAGAATCCAAGAGATTAAATCTAATAAGTAACATCTAAAGGAAAGGAAAAGATGTACTATCATAGTACAGGATATCAGTTTACATGGATATGCTCATGTTAGTGTTGGTCGTGAATATATAAATTTGGTATGTAAGTAAGAATAAATAAATAAGTAAATGAATAAGTAAATAAATAAGCATGATGAACTAATTATTTTATGTATTTTGATCATGTATCATATTGGTCTCAGTCATCGTCAAAGTTAGTTATAAAAATTGTATTAATAAATGAGATAACGCTATTCTTCGTTGTCGTATAAGTGCCCGTACATGCTTGGGTCCCGGCCTCAATCCCATGGTGCTAAATCATAACATATCACTAGGTATTTAATTCACACCCAGCACTCTATTATAGTAACGGACATACGATACTGAGTACTAATTATCAATCGATGATCCAGTATCACCCAGTGTACTGCAGTAATAAATTCTCGGTCCTAACATTTCATTAATCCTTATACGACATAGATCTTATCCATCATATAGTTTCTCTATATCCAAATTTATGATATATGGTATACATGACTTATAATAATATCATGACATGATTCGTTCATTCAAATATATATCCATTTTTATCATTCATGATATCATTAACCATTCATTATTTGATCATGTATACAAATATTGCTATATTTCATTTGATTTTTGGTAAATTTTGAGCTATACATAATTTAATTGGACATGACAAGACATGTCCATGAATGGATAAAGGACAATTTTTAGTTAATTGACAAGTTACATGCTTGAGAATATTTCCTATACAAAGTATATATTGTTTTTCTAAATTTTGAAACTTATATATATATATATATATATATATATATATATATATATATATATATATATATATATATAAGAAACATTTACTTGATTACAACCTCAAGGATTTTTCCAACATAAACGAATAATAATTATACACTCAACAATGAGCTAAATTAGATTTGGATCTAAATGAAAATCAATACTCTATAACTTCACATAAATGCTTCTTATGGGCTCTTAACACTTCTTTTATTTGTTTTCCTAACAAGGCCTATTTATTTTTCTCTTTTTGTTTTCTACTAAAGTCCACTGCAGCCCATTCAATTTTTTTCTCTTTTCTTTTTCGCTCATAAGGCCGAGTGTAGACTTTCTATTAAGCCCACTATAGTTAGGTCCACTTAATCTATTTATTATCCATTTTTAATCCCACCCATATCCCATAACTCCAACACACTACAACCCTC
Organism: Dracaena cambodiana; assembly: GCA_036321105.1. NCBI lineage: Eukaryota > Viridiplantae > Streptophyta > Magnoliopsida > Asparagales > Asparagaceae > Dracaena > Dracaena cambodiana. The sequence goes on along the minus strand of JAYEPQ010000013.1, from coordinate 20,646,855 downwards.
TTAATCCAGCCACTGCAGCACACCCAATTCGGCCCACTGAAACCCACTTAATCCTGCCCACTGCAGCCTATGTAATTCAGCCCACTGCAGCCCATTGCATATATATATATATATATATATATATATATATTAAGAAGTATATTAATATTTATGAAATAACAATTATTGTTATTTCCATTTTTTTCCCTAACCCATTGTAGCCCCTCAAATTTTCTATTTTTCTCCTTTTTTTTAAATCAAGAAGTATAAATATTACAATATTTGTATATTTCAAAATAGACCCAATAATCAATTCTCAATATCAATCAATAGTGCAAAATGTGAGCCGAGCATATTTATAAAATAAATTACGTGCGCACAGTATAAATTAAATAAAATTTCCAAGAAAAGAATAAGAAATAAAAGTATTACTTATAACGCATTCTTCTTCATTTGCTTCAATTTCTATTCTATTCTCTTCAATTCAGAGTTGTCATCCTATTGTTGTACTCTAAGATGAAGAAATTAATTTGAAGTTGAGGAGAGGAAGGTTTGATGGAGATATGGGTGTATGAAGAGGTAAGATATTTTTTTTTATAATTACATAGCATTCCTCAACTTCACTAACTTCTCCATGCAAAGAGCCACCTAACCCTGACTCTTCTGCCACCTAAAAACCTATATGCTACAGTTCTCCCATTTGTGACAAAGAAGCAAGGGAGCAAACTGTCATGTTGGTTTAAATTGAATTTAATAAGTAATTAAATTAGTTATTAATTAATAATTTCAGTTTCATTCAACATTGTCCAAATGTTACCTAATTAATATAGGTGTAGTAGAAAATTATCCGTTTGTCATTTCGATGTCCGGAATAAAAGAACTAAAATTCTAAAATAATTAGAAAAATAATTTAATATTATAAAATTAGTAAAATTTGGAAATATTTTTGGGCTTTTCGGAAAAGATTTTAAAAATCATAAATATTAGAAAACTAATAACCGCAGAGACGAATTTCATTTGGAGTTACGGATTTAAAGTTATGCTTACCAATAGTCATTTTGGTATCCAAATTAACCCTTGGTAACCAAAATTTGGTACAATCGAACTCAAAGAAAGAATACAAGTAGCCAAGATTTTGAAATATTACATTCTAGTCACCTAACAAAAAAATTTCGTTTATCGAAATTCCAAATAAAGGGATATGATAATATATATGAGTATGTATAGATATAGAAATGAATTATATTAATATATCTAATAATGAGCAAAGTTATGGGTATTTTATTCTGATCTTTTTCTCAAGCTTCCAAGTAGAATCTTTCGATGATGGTACATCCCGTGAAACAAAAACCAATATTATTATTTTGTTATCCAAAACTTTTTCCGTCGTCTGATGATCTCTATGGGTTACTTCTCGTATTTTAGGCCTGATCTTAGATCAATCTCGAACAAATCTAGTACTTTATGTTCTTTGGCTAAGCATTTTCTTAATTATGATATATGAAACATATCATAAATGACTTCAATCTCAGGTAGTAATGATAATCTGTAGGCAAGATTTCTAATTCTTTCCATGATCTCAAATGGTCCTATATATCTTGAACTGAGTTTTCTTTTCTTACCGAATCTGATGATGCCTTTCATTGGGGATATCTTGATGAATATCCTATCTCCGAATTCAAACTCCAATTGTTTTCTATATTGATTTGCTCATTTATTTTGCCTGTCTTAGGCCGCCTTCATATGTTCTCTGGTAACATTCACTTCTTCTGTAACTTAAATAATCAACTCAGGTCTCAAGACACTTCGTTCTCCAATCTCTTCCTAACAAAATGGAGTTCTACACTTTTCATCATATATAGTTTTAAATGGTGCCATTTTGATACTCTTCTTATAACTATTACTTTAAGAAAATTCTTTCATATACAAATAGTCCTCGCAGAATCCACCAAAATCCAACACACATGCCTTAAGTATATTTTGAGTACTTTGATAGTCTGTTCTTACTGACCGTCTGTCTATGAATGGTAAGTTGAAAATATATCCAAATGTGTTCTTAAGCTACCCATTAATCTCTCCTAATAGTGTGATATGAATTTTTTGTCTCTATCTGATACAATTCTGATTGGGACTCTATGTAGGCTAACAACCTCTTGCATAAATTCTTACCAATATTTCTGTTGACTGACCAACGTCTCTAAATGGAATGAAATAAGCCAATTTGGTTAGCCGGTCTACAATCACCCAAATTGCATTATTGTCTCTGGTGCCGCTAGACAAACCCGTCACAAAATCCACCGATATTTATTTCCGCTTCCATCCTGGTATTGCTAGTGGTTAGAGTAATCCACATGTTCTCTAATTTTCAACATTTACTTGCTAGTAAGTGGAACATTTAGATGTATATCTAGTAATCTTTTTCTTCATACCTGACCATCAGAAATACTTCTTTATATCCTTATACATATTGTTGCTTCCGGGATGAATAGAATATGCCGATCTATGAGCTTCTTCTAAAATTCTATCTCTTACTTTCACTTTACGCACGCATAATCTTTCCCTGAATCTAATCGCTCCATATGAGTACATTTTTATTTCTGGTCTTTTGCCTACTTCTATTTTATTATTTAATCTTTGAATTCTTTTCATCTCCAACTTGTACTTAATTAATCTGCTCTATCAATGATGATTGCAACCGTATCTCCATAAGTTGTGTTGTCATTCTCAATAAAATTACTTCCAGTTCCATTTTGTGCATCTCCTCTAAAAGCTCCTTCTGTTAAGTCCATTTCTCTATTGCAGACCTCCTACTCAGTGCATCTGGTACTACATTAGTCTTTCTTGAGTGATACTTAATTTCCAAGTCATAGTCTACTACTAATTCCAACTATCATCTCTGCCTCACTAGAGGAAAGAAGAAGACAAGGAGCATTACTCGAATAGACTTATCAAATTCTAAGCACTCCTCTAGTCTGAAGAGTGTGTTCAACGATATGCGAAGTGTCTTTCGAAACACCCGATTTCAGAAAGGAGTGACAGTGCCATTGGACAACATGAAGATGGCTGGAGTTTTCTATGATGAAGAAGAAACAAGAAGAAGAAACAAGAAACTCCGTTGTTGTAAAATCTCAGACTTCAGATTCATTTCTTGAAGAATCTGCCTCATTCCTTGAAGAATCTGCCTCTGCGCATATGACGCAGAAAACTCTTGAAGAGATCATGGAAAGGATGGATGAACACATCCGACAGTAGTAGGATACCATAAACAATACAGGAACATGCTCCAATACCTGATCGATGAGAAAACAAAAAAGGAAGAATCATCTTCCAAAAGTTCGCGCAACCCGAAGAAGAACAAAGGGTAAGGAAAAGAAGGACAAAGGGAAAGGAAAAGAAGATGAACCTCCTACTCCTCAGGGAAATACTGATAGCGAGGATCAATATGAAGAAGATAACCATTCTGAACACTTTCACCATCAATCCAGAAATTCAGAACATGAAGGCAATCCAAATGCTACCTTGATGGAAAGTTTTCAGAATCAGCTCAACGCTCTTGTGCATAAGGCAACTTGCAAGAGCTGGGAGTCGTAAAGCCATATCCGATGGAGTGGGAGAATATACCATTTCCGGAAAACTACAAGCTTTTGAAGCTTAAATCCTTCGACTGTAAAGGATCGCCAAATCAGCACCTTTATTACGTCAAATCATAGACGGGCCATTTGACCAGAAATGACTCAATTATCACGCGAGTTTTTGTTAGTACCATCACGGATCTAGCATTTGAATGGTTCCGAAGACAAGTTGAAAACTGTCAACTTGTGGAATGACATGGAAAAGGATTTCTTGACTAGGTTCTACGAAGATGACATGGAGATCTCGATGTCAGTACTCCTTATCTCAAAGCAAAAAAGGGGGAGTCAATTTGAGACTTTATCAAAAAATTCAGAAATAATTTTTTGAGATGTTCGCTTGGGATGCCCGAAAAGACTTTAGTGGAAACCTGCAGATATAACCACTCCATCAAAGTTCTCGCTAGAATGGGGACTGTGAAGTTCACTTGGAAAGATCTTTCACTACAAGTGGAAGAAGCAGAAGAAATTGCACAGAGGCTTGTGCTAAAGGAGGAAGACAAAGAAGAAACAATTTTGCAACACCTCAATTCTTTCGACCTAAAGGGAAAGAGACGATGGCGATAAATGCTCCAAGCCTACTAAACTTCCTCCAAGGACCCCTCCTCCATCAAGGGTTCCTCAGAAACAATATTGTTTTAAAGATGAGCACACCATCACTATTTTCAACCTACTCATAAAAAATAATATGTTGGAATTGTCAGAGTCGAAACGCCTTGAAGAAGCAGAAAAAGTTAATGATTCTAATTATTGTATGTATCATAGAATCATTAAGCATCCTACCAAAAATTGTTACATCCTAAAGGATGAAATTCAGGCCCTGGTGGATGCTAATATTATCAAGTTACAAGAAGGGAAGAAAAAGGTAATAGCAAACATGGTGTTTTTCAAATTTGAAAAGGTTCCAGACTGGATAGAGTCAACTATTTAAGATGGAGTTCAGCCAATTCTTAAAGGCACAATGAGGGTCGTAAAGTATAATCCTTATCAGCAACAAGCGAAAGGATTATCTCCTTTTGAAACATCTAAATGGGAGATAATGTAGATGCATCCAGACCTCTTGAAGATGAATAGTGAACTTCAAGTTCATCCAAAAAAAGTCTAAGGGAAAGGCGTGCACTTCCAATATTGTCACTGCAGTCGCTGAAGATGACACAGCAGTTCATCCTCTTTCAGACTCAGAAGAGGAACTCAACGAATCATTGGCGGTCAATGAAGACCAACAATGGCGACTTTCTGGAACTCATTCTGGAAAGAACTATTTGAAAAATTATGATCAAGTAGTTGAACCTCAGTCTCCAGAAAAGAACAACCAGAAAGAGTTTAAGTTCGACAAAACTCTTAAAAGTAAAGAAAAAGAACCAATAGAAGGCTCCAAGAAGCCTTTCCGTTTTGATGTGTTGGCACAATTGGCCAACATTCTTGCAAGGATTACTTTGTATGAGCTCTTGAGACTGTCCAAGCAAACTAGAGAAACCTTAAGAGAATCTCTGTAAGATTTTGAAGTGTTTCTGGCCCAAATTCTAGAAACAATAAAAGAAGTTTGTGCAACTTGTCATTAAACTTCCAAAAAGATAACTTGTATAACTTTCTCTCCAGAAAACATGCAAGTAAAGAATAATAAGTATCACCGGCCTTTGTATTACAAAGGCTATATAGGGTCAATGGAGATTGACCAAATTCAAGTTGACTCTAGATCCGCTTTAAGTATAATGCCAAGGAAAGTATTGCAGTATCTTGGGATCCCAATAAGTAGACTGGCATCAACAAATACAACCATTTTCGGGTTCAACGCTAATGGCTGTAAGTCCTTGGGCAAGGTGAAACTGAAATGCCAGATTGGTGATCTAAAATTGGAAGTCACATGCTATGTGATAGATGGTGACATGTCTTACAATCTCTTACTTGGAAGGATATGGATTCACCTCAATCTCATTGTCCCTCCCACACTGCACCAGTGTATGAAGTATATGGACAAAGAAGGGAGTGTGAAAACTCTGGTAGTAGAAAAGCAACCCTTCAAAAGGGTTGAAAATTATTTTACCAATGCACTGTTATATCAAGACACATTTAAAGCAGCTGAATAAGCTGTCCCAGAAGAATTAGATAGCAGCAATGAGGCCGATACTGAGTTAGGATCCGAAGATTCGAGATGATGAAAATTGGGATGTTGAACCAATTGTAATAAGCCTTGAAGGTCTTTTATATACAAAGTGATGACGACGGAGGTGCAAGTAAAATGATTTTTTAAGTCCCTCCCAAATATAAAGATCAAAGACCTATATTATTTGGGAAAGCAAACCATAATGATAAAGAAAAATATTTAGACTCCGAGAAAGAACATGAAAATCCCGAGTTCTTCCATTACTATGAGAATTCCCATAAAATGATGAAAAAGATGGGATATAACATAACTGAAGGCAGAGTGTTAAATTTTGGAAAAAGAAGAAAAGTTATGCTCCGACCTTTTGTTCTAAAAGGAAAATTACCATATTACTATGATAAAACTGGTAGGGGGTTGGGTTATGTTACTATTCTTAAAAACCTATTAGAAACAAATTCCGAAGAGTTTCAACAAACTCATTCATCCGAAATTTATGTTGGGATTTATATACAAGTGTTGGAGCCATTTTTCAAGAAGTTTTTATCAATATAGTCTCCGCAGACAAAATTGAAGAGGATGATGAAGTATTGTAGCCAATCAAGGATGATTCCTGGGCAAAACATCTCAACATAAAGTGGAAAGTTCAGTTTGAACAACGTTAACCTCTAACTGAAGATAAAGTGATCCAAATAAATATGGGCGATGAAACTAATACTAAACCCATATTTATAAGTGAAAAATTATCTTCTGAAGAAAAAGAAGAAATGATTTTTCTTATTCGAGAATACATTGATATTTTTGCTTGGAATTATGAAGACATGTTAGGATTAGACTTAAAAGTGGCAATGCACAAGTTGAATATCCGACCAGATGTGAAACCTGTCAAACAACAACGAATGTTCCGTCCAGAAATTATGGAAGCTACTGAAAATGAAATCAAGAAGTTAATTGAATCAGGGTTCATTCGCGAAGAACATCTTGATTGGGTTACAAGTATAGTCCCTGTGACTAAGAAGAATGGAAAAATCAGAGTCAGTATCGATTTCAGATACTTAAATGAAGCATGCCCAAAAGATGAATTTCCATTGCCCATCACAGACGTCATAATTGACAATACTTGCGACTATGAACGGATGTCATTCTTGGATGGATTTTCAGGGTACTATCAAATTAAGATGTATCATGAAGACGAGAAGCTTACATCTTTCAGAACACCATTGAGAGTGTACTATTGTACGGTTATGCCCTTTGGTTTAAAGAATATTGGCATCACATATCAACGCGCCATGAACACTGAACACTATATTCCAAGAGTATCTCCGAAAGATGGTAGAATGCTACGTGGATGATTTGGCGATCAAAAGCACAAGCAAAGACAGTCATCTTCATGATCTGAGAGTGGTGTTCGATCTCATGCTGAAACACTAGTTTAAGATAAACCCAACTAAGTGTTTTTTTGGGAGTCTCTAGTGGAAAGTTTCTTGGGTTTATAGTCACTTTCCGAGTAATTCATCTTGATCCAGATAAAATCAAAGCAATGTAAGATATGCCGCCACCTAGAAATCTCAAAGAATTGAAAGGACTACAGGGAACGTTGGCATATATTCGCAGGTTCATATCAAACTTGTTTGGGAGATGTCAACCATTTACACAATTGATGAAGAAAAGAGTGTCGTTCATCTGGAACGATGCATGTCAGAAAGTTTTTAAAGAGATCAACGAATATCTCACGAAGCCACCCATCCTTGTAGCTCCAATGATAGGAATACCTTTCCTGTTATATGTGAGAGCAATGAACTATTTTTTGGGAGCTTTATTAGCCCAAAAGAATGAATTTGGATATGAACAAGCCATCTACTATTTGAGTAGAATGATGATTGGAGCTAAATATCGATATAATTCAGTGGAAAAAATGCCTAGCTTTGGTGTTGCAGTGCAGTAAATGTGACACTATTTAGTAGAGCAAACAATCCATGTTATATAGAGAGTTAATCCATTAAGAATATTAATAACCAAAACTAAGTCATTAAATTCAAGATTATCCAATTGGCTTATTTTGCTATCGCAATATGATAAGTATTTTATCTCACAAAAGTCAGCTAACGGTCAGGCTATAGCTGATTTCCTAGCTGAGCACCCGATTTTGGCATGTTCAAAATTGTACGAAGATATTCCTAATGAAATAGCTGAAAGAACAACTTCAGAAGACGATAATCCACAAGAGATTATTGAAGCGAATGCCACTACAGAAGAAATCTGGCAACTTTGCTTAGACGACGCTTCCAGAATGGGGACTAAAGGAAAAATGGTAGCAAGAGTGGGGTTTTTGTCCTCACAACCATATCATCCCTAAAGCATATTCCTTAATAGAATCGTACTCTAACAATTTTGCCGAATACAACGCCTTGATGATTGGTCTAAAAATAGCCAAACTGCTGGGGGTTAAATATTTAGAAACGTATGGAGATTCTCAGCTCATCATCAACCAAGTCAAGGGAGAATATAAAGTCAAGAATGAAAATCTCCTACCCTATTACCAAGCAGTCACAAAAATGGCTGATGATTTCAACGGCTTCTACATCAATCACGTACCGTGCTATCAGAATAACTACACAGACTCACTAGCTTCATTAGTTGCCACATTAGCATTACCTAAAGATTCTAACAATGAATAATAGTGGGAAGCAAAGAATTGTTCTGCCCGAAAAATGAACTCGGCGTGGAGTTAAATTCAGGTATGAAACAAGAAGCACATGAAGTACATGCTCTTGAGTCTAATCTCGAACCAAGGGATTGGCGATTTCCTTATATAGACAACGTTCTTTATGGGATATTGCCAGAAGATCCCAAAGAAACAGTTGCAATTCAAAAAAAAGCTATTTGATTCTATTATAATGCTGAATTTCAGACATTATATACAAAATCCTATGATGGAATTTTGCTTCTTTGCCTATCTAATAGAGAAGGCCAAGAAGCACTTGAAAAAGCTCATAGCGGCATTCGCAGAGCATATCAAATAGAACCAAAACTCTGAAGCAGATAACTTTCAAGAACGGTGATCTAGTCATTTCAGTAAGAAGACCGATTATAACCAATCAGAAATCTAAAGGAAAGTTCCAGCCAAAATGGAAAGGACATTTTGTCATTAATGATCTCTATTCAAATGGTGCATACCGATTGGCGAAACTGAACAGCAATAAAACAATGATACCGATCAACGAAAATTTTTTAAAGAAATATTACTCCTAACGTAATGTTCAAGAAATCCATCACGGAAGGCCAAATCAGTTATCCGGTCTCCAACAAATGTTGAAGGATGTTTTCGATGGATATCAAGAAGAAACCCGAACCTTTTAAAGGCAAAATAGATTACATACAAATAGTTTATGTAATAGTAAGAACCAATCAAGTCAAAAGTTGAGCTGTTTGAGATACATATCTTTTTCAATAACTCTCAATTACATCTTCGACCGGTATCTCGGATAAGAGAGAACAAAAGTATCAAATCATTCGATACACATATTTGAATTTTTCCCTCAGCAAAGGAAAAATTCACTATTAGGACTTGATCATTGGTCCACTCAAATGCTGAGCATATGAAGGCTACAAAGAGATTAATGAATGTGTCTAACTGTTGACACTATTATTTCCAAAACAGGATCAATTTATCCATCAATCAAATGGAGTTCATCTGCAAGGAGTTCATTTCTTACCAAGTGCTACCGGAACTTCATAAGACAGAGTTCCCTTCAGGAGACTCAATCCCATGATGGTGCAGTCAATATTTTGTGGCCTGTTATTTAATCAATTTTCCTAACGGAGTACAGCAAATGAAAATATGCTAGCTTGTCAATAACATGCGGCTTCCTACACTGACTAGAGGTATCAAATGCAAATGAATCCTACGTCTCTATGACTAAGGATAGAGAAGTTTAACATATAAGTCCAAGTAAAATTCTCGCTAACCCCATCATGCTGGGGTAAAAGTATGAATTGTCCAATGCCGTCAAGCTAATAGAAAGAGAATAAGTTTCTCGCCAATCCCATCGTGATGGGGGTAAAAAGAATGAATTTTCCTTAGCTGTTAAGGCTAAGAGAAGAGAAAAAGTTTGACATATAAGTCCAAACGAAATTGTTGATAACTTATCATGTTGAGGGGAATAGTATCTCTATCCCAATACAAACGGCAATTGGTAAAGACTAATCAAATTCGTTTATAGGTGGGGGTTTGCTAAAAATCTCGTGAACCTGTCATGTTAATCTCTTATTTCTGACAGATCCAATTTTGTTTCCATCAAATTTGTCAAGTTAAAAATTACCTCTGAACAAACCAAATTCCATTTTCACTAAAAAAATTGTCAAATTAAAAATTATCTTTGACAAAACTAAATTTCATTCCTCCAAAATTTGCCAAGTTAAAAATTATCTCTGGCAATTCAAAAATCCACTTCAAATTTGTCAAGTTAAAAAATCACCTCTAGCAAATTCAAATCCACTTCCACCAAAAATTGTCAAATTAAAAATTATCTTTGACAAAATCAAATTTATTCCTCCAAATTTTGCTAAGTTAAAAATTACCTCTAGCAATTCAAAAAACTGTTATATTTCAAGTCACTGAACAGCTAAAACTATAACTTGTTCACGAAAGTTAATAATTTTATCCTGTTAAAGAAAGTTATTCATTCTTTGCAAATCTACTTGGACATATGAATATCAACTCTATATTGTCAAGTTAATAATTAGCTCTGAACAATATACAAAATAGTTAATAATGTATCAAGTTAACAGTTACCTCTGATCATCAACACTAAGTGCATTCATCAAGTTAACAGTTACCTCTGAATGAATGACAACAAAATCTAAAATTCAATCCTCCAAAATTTGTCAAGTTAAAAACTACTTCTGACAAAATCACAATTCATTTCTGCAAAATTTGTCAAGTTAAAAATTATCTCCGACAAAACAAAATTTTATTCCAAAATTTGCCAAGTTAAAAATTATCTCTGGCAATTCAAAAATTCATTTCCTCCAAATTTGTCAAGTTAAAAAATTATTTCTGACAAATTCAAATCTACTTCCACAAAAAAATTGTCAAATTAAAAATTACTTCTGATAAAATCAAATTCATTCCACCAACTTTTGCTTAGTTAAAAAATTATCTCTGGCAATTCAAAAAGTTATTATACTACAAGTCACTTAACAGCTAAAACTACAATTTGTTCTGAAAGTTAATGATTACTTCTATCGGTTCAAGAAAGTTATTCATTCGTTGCAAATCTATTTGGGCGTATGAATATCGATTCTATATTGTCAAGTTAATGATTATCTCTGAACAATATACAAAAGAGTCAATGATGTATCAAGTTAACAATTACCTCTGATCATCAACACCAAGTGCATTCATCAAGTTAGCAGACACTTCTGAATGAATGACGACAAAAACTAAAATTCAATCCTCCAAAATTTGTGAAGTTAAAAATTACTTCTGACAAAATCATAGTTCATTCCTCCAAAATTTGTCAAATTAAAAATTACCTCTGACAAAATCAAATTCATTCCTCCAAAATTTGTCAAGTTAAAAGAAAAATTACTTCTGACAAAATCACATCTCATTCCTCCAAAATTTGCTAAGTTAAAAGTTATCTCTAGCAATTCAAAAGTTGTTATACTGCAAGTCACTGAACAGCTAAAACCAACCATGTCCACGAAAGTTAACAATTACTTCTATCCTGCACAAGAAAACTATTCATTCGTTGCATACTTGGACGTTTGAATATAGACTCTATAATGTCAAGTTAAAAATCACCTCTGAACAATATAAAAATGAGTCACAGATTCATCAAGTTAACAGTTATCTGTGATGATCAAGGCCAGTACATTCATTATGTTAATAATTACTTCAGAATGAATGACAAGTTTTATCATACCACAAAGAAATCCAAAGTATTCCAAAATATCTTCAAAAATTTAAAGAAATTTTGGAAACTTTGGAGGGGGTTTCGTTGACAAAAAAAATCAAGCATGAATATCAATTAAAGTGAGAGTTACATCTCATTAATGAGTGGTTTAAAATGGGAGTTACACCTCATTTAATTAAAAATAAAAATAGGGATTACACCTCTATTATTTCCAAATTAATTAGGGTTTAAATCCCCAAAACTCGTATAAAAGCCAAAAAGGCTAAAGAGGAGATGAACTCTCATGAGATGATCCACACACCTCTATGAGAGGATTCACCTCTGTTATAAGAATGGAGATTATCATCTAATAAAGTGTTATATTCTTTTTTAATCCAGAGGTTTCTATCTCTTAAAGAGTTTCAACCTTTTCCTAATCTAGAGATTCTATCTCTTAAAAAGTTTTAACTATTTCTTAATCTAGCGATTTTTATCTCTTGAAGAGTTTTATTCTTTCATTTCCATAGCCATGCAAGGCTACTTTAGATCCAGGGGAAAGTCTCAACTCCAATTTTTGGTGTTAAAATCATCAACGAGAAATATGATCATCTCTCACCGCTACATTGAAGAACCATAGCCTAAAATGGTTAATATGTGGACCATCAACTAAAAAGATATACATATTTCAAGCCTAAAATAGCTAATATGTAGATCATCAATTAAAAAGAGATCCACATTTTAAGCCTAAAATGACAAACATATGTATCATCAACCAAATAGAGATGTATATTTCAAGCAAAAAATGGCTACAATGTGGATTATCATCCAGAGAGAAATCCACGTGTTGTGCCAAGAAAAGGCTAAATTGCGACCTTCACAGGGGTGCGCTTTGCTTCTACAATATCAAGAGATGATTTCTCCAAAAACAAATAAATGTGAACCTCAAAAACCTTGAAAATGGTTAAGAAATTAAAAAAATGTGAATCCTCATCCAAACAGATCTGCGCGGACCTTGAAGGTCGCGTTTTAATTAAAATACAGATCTAACCCACGTTTCGAAAGTTTCAAACGCAAGGTCATGCTTTGATACCAAAATCTTGTAAGATTAAAGCTAACTCCATTTCAATACAAATGTGAGACTAGCTGAGAAGCTTGGATTATCAATTAAAGAGATATTAGCATTCTGAACTATCTTTTGAGCTCATAATTAGAGCTAAATATAATTAAAACGCAAACCCAAGAGAGTCGCGTTTTCACTCCAAAGTTTCAGAGGGTAAAAACTATTCTCATTTGTACCCAAATACAATTCTAATCAAGCAAGACACATTGCTGGAAGCTAAAACGCGAATTATCAATCACAAAGAGATCCGTGTTTGACCTTTCTTCTAAGCTCATATTTGGAAACATGCAGGCCCCATGGGGTTGCATTTTCATTCCAAAGCCTCGAGAAACGAAAATTATTTTCATTGACACTCAAACGCAGGTTTGGGCATACCATGCAAGCTGCAAGGAGCTAAAACGCGGATGTAAAAGCTGAAATCTGTGTTTCAGTTACAAATCCAAAGGATTAAAAATGACAGTTACAAATCTTGGAGGATTTAATACAAATCTAGTGGATTAAAGACAAAAAATTAATTCTCAAATCAAGAGGGCCATTAATTAGACAGTTACATCGATTCAAAAGTCTCCAGACCTCTATAAATACCAAAAACTAGACTAAGAAAGGGGTTTGATGATCTCCACTTTTAGCTTGTGATAAAAATCTAGAGCCCTTGCATCCAAGAGTTTTACGAAAACTGCCAACTAAGGAACTTGTTCGTAGCGTCAATGGAGAGTAGGATCGTCCTCCATGGCTACTACAGAACCCAGCTTTAAATAATGGAGAAATTATTTTTCCTTATCTTCTGTAAAAGAGTAACCGTTCCAATTGTAATTTTTTATTGAGAAGTTTTCAATAAATAATTTAATTTTATGGCGAACATTTTTTATTTGTTCACGTGGTTTTATTCAGACAAATTTATACTTCATTCAATAAATCCTTCTGTGAGTTTGTTAATAAATAGATTGAATGTGTATATAGAGTTCTCAGGTACATTGATAAACTAATAGGAAGAGACTTAAGAATAAAAAGGAATTATTCTTGTTCTAATGCAAATTGAGCTAGAACCGTTGATGACAGAAAACATTCACTGTAATGACAAAGAATAAGATGTGTCTGATCTTTTTATGGCTAAGTAGGATTTCGTGCAACTGATATACATTATGCTGGCTTTTTTATTGAAACTTTAACAATTCCTATACTTCATTTCTCTGGAGGTGACCAGGATCAATGAAGCTTGCTATGGTTCAACTTGAATAATCACTTTTCTTTTTGCCTTGTATTTATTTTTCTTTTTTGAGATCATTTTTGTTTTTGTTTGATTGCTTCTGTTAAAAATGTCTTTATTCATTGGAGCTAGTAGTCCAAAATTCAAATATGTAACCCAGACCAAACACCTGAAAATAAAGAATGCTACTTGCTTGAAAACAATAGTTATTCACCATCCAGTCTCTTTTATATGGGACTATTTACATGATAAGTTAGCAACTAGTCTTCTCCTTCTTTTAGTTCATGTCTAAGGAAAACTAATTTTGAACTAGCTTATAAGAAGGAAAAAAAAAAACTAAAATAAAAGGCTCTTGTTCAAGTAACAGGCACATAGAATGATACTGAAAGAATGAATTATAGTAATGTTAATGTTAGAATGTCTATCAATCATAAATGGAGATAGCAGAGATCCCTGAAGAGCATGCATTTCCTGGGGTATTTCAGCTCTCTATATTTCAGATAGAGCTGAACGAGTTCGTGAATCAACATAACGGTTCGCTATACTGAAACAATTTGTGGTTAAAGCATGCCAGTTTTTCTCAAACAAAAAAAAGAAGGCACATAGCAAGTTAGTTCAATTAAACACCAAAACTAGAAGGGAATATAAAAGTAAAATGGTGAACCTTCATAATATTTATTCACACTTTTACAGGAAGATAAAAATATGTTATGAACCTTGTGCTCCTTAAACTATATGCAAAGTAACATTCCAACTGACCAGCCTGTTGTCAGAATATATGTTATGCTACAAATGAAGTTCTTGATAGAAGATTATCTAGAGTCAGGTCAAAATGAGAGCAACTTTCATCTCTTTTCATGAGAAATTCCAAAGATTAGAAAAAGATTATATAATTCTATGACTTGCAATGTTAAAAAAGAAATTGGATTAACTTACGGTTGCCTAGAAATGGATACTGGTTTCAAGTGTATGAGTAATTAAGGGTCAAATATTAACAGATAGTTTATCGCTAATATCGTATCAAATTTTGTGGATAGGATAGTGATATTTCCAATGTTGCTAATTACTGTCAATTTTACCACTTGTCTCTAGGATCTGACAGGTTCGTGCAACTGTTGGAAAAAAAAACTAGAAATAATTAAAGGATTGATATTGCTAGCAAGGACTTGTTATCCTTTTTAGCATATTGTGCATTTTGTGAGTGTTTTGAATGTCGTGCATGTTGTGCACATTACGATTTGTATATTGTGTATGTTGTGCATGTTGTACATATTGTGTTGCTAATGCTATGATTTTGTACATGTGATGTTGTGCATATTATGAGGTATTGTTCATTTGTTTTACCATTATAGAAACTATAGCTGCTTCTATCTAAATGTAGGACGAACTACAAGAGTTTGTTGTGTAACAAACACAGAAGGCTGAATCACGATTATTAATGATGAGATTTTGATTTGTTTTGGGTGAGAAATAAGGTTTTGTCTGTGGGAAAAAAGCAGAGAAAAACCTCCATGTAGAAGGATAAGATAAGATGTGGAAGAGCAAGTCCAGACGACTGTTAAACCAAGAATTCAATGAAGAAAGAATTTGCAGAAGTTAAGAATACAATGAGGGTGGAATTTGATGAAACAAGTAGGGAGGTACAAACTGAGGCTCAAATTCAAATGCAAGATGAAATGAAGTCACATATTCGAACTGAAATATAAGTTGAGTTCGCTTCAATGCTTCAAAAACGTACGACTGTTTTTTTCAATTCTATGTAACTATCTAAATTTTAATTGTTTTGTGGTTAATTGGTATTATTCAGTATTTGGATATAAACAGTTCATTTTTGTGTATGGCAAACTTATTTAGCATTGAAACAAAAGTTTTGAATATTTATAAGGTAGTTAAACATGTTACTTTATATGCATATTTCTATTATTATTGTACTTGATTCAAATGTTTTGTTGATAATATGTTGTTAAATTGTATATGATTGTTATTAGATTAGATTTGATTATATTAATGGGCTGTGATTACTGTATATGACGATATATGTATTTGTGATATTTGTTGTCACTGAAAATGTATATTTGTAATATGTGTCATGTGTTGTCACTGAAAACAAATTTAGTGACAGAGTAGTTGTCACTAAATTAGTTTTTTAGTGATAGTATTTGTTGTGAGTAAATCTCTTTTTTAGTAATAATTTTCTAGTATTGTCACTAAAAAAATATATAGTGATAACAAATGTTGTCACTAAAGTAGATAGTGACAACAGCTACTGTCAAAAAATATATTTTTAGTGACGACATATATTGCATGTCACTATATGTCTTTCGTGACAACAAATCTTGTCACAAAAGAGGATATTATCTAACATGTATATTTTTATGAATATAATATATCGTCACATAATATATATAGTGACAATGACTGTTGTCACAAAATAAAAAGTTTTAGTGACAATAAATATTATCATAATAGACACTTTTATAGTGAATATGATAGCAATTGTTGTTGTCACAAAAAACAGATATTCAGTGATTATAGATATCATCACAGAAGACACCTTATAGTGACAATTAAATCTCATCATTAAAGAAAGGTTTTTCGTGATGAGATCATAAAATTGTCACGGTTAGCATTTGAATGGTTGTATACATAACAACTAAAGGTCATGACGAAAGTTGTTACTAAAATGTTTTAGTGATGACAATAATGTCTTTAGTGATAACTTTTCTTGTCACAGAATCCCTATTTTCTTATAGTGAATATTTCCTACACAGAGTATATATATATTTTCTAAATTTTGGAACTTATATATATATATATATATATATATATATATAGAGAGAGAGAGAGAGAGAGAGAGAGAGAGAGTTTTTTTTTTTTTGGGGGGGGGGGGGGGGGGGGTGTGGACACACACACAACCTCAAGGATTATTCTAACATAAGCCAATAACAATTATCCACTCAACAATGAGCAAAATATATTTTAGATCTACATAAAAGTCAATGCCCTAGAACTTATGGGCTCTTATCACTAACTATCCATGAGTTTATGGGCCCTTATCACTTCCTTCGTTTTTATTTCTCTTTTCGTTTTTCTACTAAGACCGTATGTAGCCCATTCAATTATATCTCGCTTTTTTTCCCCTCTGCTAAGGCCCAATGTAGACTTTCTATCAAGCCCACTGCAGTTAGGCCCATTTAATTTATTGATTTTCCATTTTTAATCTAGCCTATATCTCATAACTCTAGCCCCTTACAGTCCCCTTAAGCGCACTTAATCCTTCCACGGCAGCCCACTTAATCCTGCCCACTGTAGCCCACTTAGTTCAGCCCACTGCAACTCAGTACACATATTCATATTCTATTTAATATTTATTATTATGTATATTAAGAATTTTATTAATATTTATTAAATAACAATATTTATTGTTATTTCCATTTTCTTCAGCCATTGCAGCTCCTCAAACTTTCTATGTTTCTGTTCTTTTTTTTTTTTTTTTTAAATCAAGAAGTTTAAATATTACATTATTTGTGTTTGTTGGAATTAACCCAATAATCCGGTTCAGTTTTCAATATCAATTAATAATCTAAAATGTGAACCGAATATATTCATAAAATAAATTACGTACATAGAAATTAAATAAATTTTCCAAGAAAAGATAAGGAATAAAAGTGTTATTTATAGCATATTCTTCTTTATTTCCTTCAATTTCTATTCAATTCTCTTCCCAATTCAGAGCTATCATCCTGTTGTCCTACTCTATAGGAGTGGAGAAAATTAATTTGAGGTTGAGGAAAAGAAGATTTGATGGAGAAATGGGTGTATAAAGAGGTAAGATATTTATTTATTTCTTATAATTACATAACATTCTATCAACTTCACCAACTTCTCCATGCAACGAGCCACCTAACCCTCACTCTTCTACCACCTAAAAACCTATGTCACAGTTCTCCCGTTCGTGACAATACAACAAGGGAGCAAAATGGTATATTGGTTTAAATTGAATTTAATAAATAATTAAATTAGTTATTATTTAATAATTTAAGTTCTATTCAACATTGTCTAAATATTACTAAATTAATAAAGAGCATAGTGCTCAAAGAGAGAAACACTAGAAAATTGTCCGTTTATTATTTTTATATCTGAAATAAAAGAAATAATATTTTAAAGTAATTAAAAGAATAATTTAATATTATAAAATTAGCAAAATTTGAAAAAAAATTTGGACTTCTGAGAATTTTTTTTTTAAATCATAAATATTAGAAAAATAATAACAACGAAAATTGAATGTCATTTGGAGTTACGGATTTAAATTTATACTCACCGAAAATCGTTTATGTGTCCAAATTAACCCTTGTTAGTCCTAATTTGGCACGATCGGATTCAAAAAAATGATACGAGTAGCTCGAGTTTTGGATATTACATTTGCAAGCCCAAGATTGATCTTGTTGTATTGTGTACAGCTATTACTCTTGCCTCTTCATGTAGGGTGTCAACCTATCAACTTATATTATAACATCTGATGAGGGACTATTCCCACATACCAGTTTATTTTACCAAATTACCAAATAAGTAATTCTTTTATTTCGTGTATTACTTAACTAATGAAATTATTTAGAAACGACTGGATTCTCAAATGAAAAAACAATTATCAACTAGATTAATTTATCATTAATCAATTTAAATTTTACAAGGAAGTCTCTACGATGACTAACTATCCTAAAAGCTATTTTCCAATACAAGAAAATTAATATCAAATATTAACTTATATGCAGCCATTTATGATATCAGTTTTGTCTTATAATTTAGGTAACAAATAACTTGGACAATCACCTTACTCATGTCTAGAATTGCAATTCCCATGAACCTAAAAATAGTTTTCAGAAAATTAAAAAAATATATATTTTAAAATAAGAGTTTGAAAAATAGTTCCAAACCTCCTGTTGGCAGGATTTTTTTTTTTTTTTTTAAATTTTCATAGGATATGAATAAAAAATCACTTTTCTATATATGGGCATAATTTTATTATTTAGATTTAACTCAAATATCATAATAACTTTCTTGAGATAAAATATATGAGATATAATGAGTTTCAAAAATCCAAACCACAACAATCCATCTTACCCACCAACCCTATCATGTTAGCTACCCAATAACTTATCCTCTCCTTTCCAATTTCTCTCACAGTAAAAAAAATTACACTATAAAAAAAAAAGATGACTCTAAAGAAAAATAGAGAAAAAAAAAAAGAGAGAGAGAACAAAAAATTAAAGGAAAAAAAATGAAAGAAAAGAAAGTAAATAGAAGAAGGAGAAAATAAAAAAAAGGAGAAAATCTTAATTTATAGCCATATTTTGATCTTATCTATTTCGTTTTCGAGGATCAGTTATTAAATCGAGTCAAGTGCTTTTTCCTTTATTTTTCCCTCTTTCGATAATTGATTATTAAGAGACCTAATTCTTTCTATAAAATAACCTACATGAAAACTAGTTAAATAAATAATTGTATTTTTAGATTCAAACTGGTTAGTCGTAAACTTAGTTTAGCCCCTCTATTTCTTGTATGATTACAACTTAATTTTATTTTATGTTTTAAAAAGGTTCGCTGCTTTTTTCGTGTATAGATCCATTTTTATGAAATTTTACTAGTTTTATTTATTTGAAAGAAAGCAGTCATTTTTCTCCACTTAATTAGGATAATGCAAATTAAAACTATTATTTTTTGGGAAAAATTAATTTAATTTGAATTTGTAAGAAATATAACCTTTCTTAAGTTGAGAGAGAATGAGTTTGTTGTAATTGTTGTGTTATCTTTTGTATATATAAGCGTATTAGAGAAAAGCTAAGGATAAGCCAGTGAATGCTAGGTAGGCAATTAATTAATTAATCTTATAATAATTACATCATTAACTTCTATTCTCAGTTTCAAGTAGAGACTATAATTATATTGTTGTCCCATGAAAATGGAGTTAATGACTCTATGTTTCTAATATTCAAAACCCACATCTCTGGCTGAAAAAAAAACAAGAAAAAAAAAAGAAAAAACAAGTTTCTCTATTAAATTAAAAAAAAGTAAAAGTATTTAACTACTAACTTATGTAACTAATTATTTTTGTTTCACATATACATTTTCTTTGATATAGTTATTGTTTTTCTCTATCCCAATTATCCAAATATTTAATAAAGTTCGCTTCCAATCAAATTCTTATCATGAGATTAAGAAAATTTATCCCTAGGTTTAGACTACTGTTAGTTGACTCTATATTTATTTTCTTTTTGCTTTTCATGTTTTGAAACTAGTAACCTGATTCACTTCTATCTACTAAAAAAAGATAATTTGTCAAATAAAATATTTATTAAAAAGGCATGCATTGTCTCTTTTTGGCAAATTCACTGATTGTATTTTTAGCATTATTTGCCCAGTTATTAAAAAAGTGGATAATGCATAAACTCTTTTCTACTCTTTTATACTTTCTTCTACATGATAGCATGATTTCTTTACAAATTTAAAACATAAAAACAGATTGGACTAAGGGTGAATTGAAAGGAGGATTTGTACACATATTTTGGGAGGTTTACTGTTTTACGTTATGTTACCGTTTTATAGTAAACTAAGCATGGAGGTTCCGAGTGATTATTAGATCACTGTCATATCATGTAATAGGATTTTAGGTCTAGATCTTATACTTGTCCATCATTCGTAACTACCTAGTACATCATGGAGTAGTACTAGAGTTGTAGGGTCATGATCCCATGTACAAGACATTACCAAAATATGTGAAATTTTCTTCTTAATAGTTCCAAGTTAATTTATAATGATATAATCATGATTGTTACCATGACATGCATCTTTTACATATATTATTTCAATTTACTTTGATGTGATTCATTCTACTATCCTTGACATGAACAAGACCAGAATGATGCTTTCATTATGACATATTTTCTATTTCCATGTTTTAGTAAGCAGCTATCCATTTATTTTGTTTTATTATTATATATGCATAATTTGCTACATGCTTCTCTCTTTACTTTGAGAGCGCTTGCTATATCGTTCTAACAATTCTGATTTGGAACGTCTAAACATTGCTAACTAACAGATAATAATAAGAGAAAAACTCACTGCACTTGGACGCATATGTCGAGAAAGATGAAGAAGCACATAAGTGATTCCTTTGAAGAATCATTGGGTGGAAGAGATTTTTTTTTTTTTTATAATTTCTTTCTTGTAGAAGTTGTATTTATTATCTCATTTATTTCCTTATTCAGACTTTATATTTAAAGTCTTTCTTTTGATCTTATCACCAACCATGGGATTTCGTCTCTTTAAATAAATTCTTCTTGTTTCATGTCAATAATTATTTGATTTTTTATGTATGTGATCATGTGATAGTAGATTTGTAATATTTTATTATTTTTTTGGTTTAGCACATTTGTTTACTATGCGTTGGGGAACACTATCTGTATATTAAAATACGAGGCGTTATATGTACTCTACCAATTGATCATCTAACAATGGTGGATATTTGAGGAGTAAGGAGAAACCATTGCAGTTCTTCATAATGAAAATCAAATGATATGCTTAGTGCTTCATGTTTTTCTTTATCTTGATCTCGAGAAAGAAGATGGCTATGCATGATATATCTGAATTGATGATGGCTGATTTATTCTGAACAATAACTCATGCTCTCTTTTGTTGTTAATAGCTTATCATCTTAAAATTTGAACTCTTAATTTCCCCCCAAAAGAGAGTAAGATGGTTTTTTCAAAAAGAGGATAATCCCTTTAATTTTCTCCTTAAAATAAGGACCACTTTTTACCCAGAGGAAAAAGAATCCTATTTTGTGAAGATTTGTATTGTTATATGAATGATAGCATCCATTATCAAATCACAGCTAATTAGGAAATCATCATAATAATAATAATTTTGAAATTTCTCAAATTGTTTCCATATCCACCAGATTTGACTGGATTTCCTTCTAATTCCTTGATTATCTGTCCGATATGCCAAGAACTTGAATGATTGAGCATATGTTTGACCTGACATGAAGAGATTTTAAGGATTTTGTTTTATTTTTTTTATTTCGTCTCATTCCAAAAAAATCTCTTAATTTCCTGTCTGATTTGTTAAGATCCAAATTAATTGATCTCATCTTTAATTTAATTGAGATGAAGAAATTTATAAGGATTTTTCTTTGGCTTGGTCTCCCAAATTAATTGGCTTGGTCCTTTGCTGTAGGCTTGTGGCTCTTCTAGGCTAGGCTATGCAAATCTAGGGTATCAATTTGTATACACTGCGTATTTGGGAACCCAAATAATTTTTTCTGTTGTCTACAAATTCAAGTGCATAGGAACAGAAAAATTAGAATTAAAAGGGTATGATGTTAGATTAATTTTTGTAATTAATCTATAATTTGGGGCCACACATGTAGACAATTAAAATGTGTGTGCTATCATTTAATTAAGCCAAGCCTAAATTTTGTGGTCTAATTAATAATTGATTAATTGGGTTAAAGGGTATAATAGTCATGAGATTATTGTGTAGATACTATTAGATAATTATTACTTCTATGAGGGGCAGAAGGATAATTATGGTAAAAATTATAACTGCCCTAATAGTTTATAATTAGGGTTATGGTCCCCATTCTACCACGACGTATTCTGATTTCTCAAAATCCTCTCAGAGAGAATTCTAAGAAAGGATCTGGTGGTTAGAATTGGAATTTCCTGCAAGATTTCTACATCAATAGATTCAGGTATTCTTCTGCTTTTAATTTTGTACTTATGGTATTAATCAGGAGATTCAAGAATATACAAATTTTTTTTTTTATTTCAGATCTATCATTTGGTAAATTATTTCTATTACGGATTCCAACAATTATTATTTCTATTACGGATTCCAATAATTGGTGAGCCTACTCCTTGATTAATTCATTGACTTTAAAGTTTTATACTATTCATAAAAAAAAAAAATTTTACTGTACAAAATTCGGATTCTACTGTTCATTTTTAAAAAAAAATTTTACTGTACAGAATTTGGATTTTACTGTTCGTATTTAAAAAAAAAAAATTTTACTGTGCAAAATTCGGATTCTACTGGTCATAAATTTTTTTTTTATTGTACAGAATTCAGATTTTACTGTTCATATTTTAAAAAATTTTTTTTTACTGTACAGAATTCGGATTTTACTGTTCATATAATAAAAAAAAAAATTTTACTGTACAGAATTCGGATTCTACTGTTCATTAGAAATTTTTTTTTTTGCTGTACAGAATTCTGATTTTACTGTTCATTAAAAAATTTATTTTTTGCAAATTTATGACGTTAATATTTAAATTATTGATCTAGCACTTTAAATAGGCTAATTAAAGCGAGAAATCACCAAAATGACATCTCTCGTGTAGATTAGTTTGTTCGGAGTGTTAGATATTTGTGTCTATGTGATTCATGCGGATATTGACTGACCCAAAGGAAAGTTAATATTTGGCCGAATTACACGCACACCAGTGGTGATAAATATGTGATGATTATAAATGTAAGCTAATGTGAATAATAAACTAATTCAAAGATAGGTTTTTTATTTGACATAACTTATTATCAATATTTGATCACTACAACAAGAGTACCACTTACAGTTAATATTACTGTCCAAAGACTTGATATTAATATTGTGCTAGGTATCTTGAAATGTCATAATTTGCTTTTAAATTTAAAGATTAAGTGTTTATTTGCTTGTTTTATGTGAGCATAATGGTTTATTCGATTTATTTTATTTTTGTTCTCTATTTAGCTTTTATGTCTGCTACTTCTGTATCTGCCAACATGAGCAATGTCCCTATGTTAAATGGGACTAATTTTAAGGACTGAAAAGAGAATATGATGATTCTCTTGGACTGCATGGATTTAGATTTAGCCTTGAGAATGCCCAAACCCAATGAACTCAATAAGGAAAGTACTCAGCAGGATGAGCTTTATTGGAATAAGTGGGAGCATTCAAATAGGCTAAGTCTTATGATCATCAAGCGCGGCACTCCAGAAGTTTTTAGGGGTGCAGTAACTGATGAGGTTACTAATGCCAGTGAGTTCCTTGCAGAAATTCAGAAACATTTTGCTAAAATCGATAAGGCTGAAACAAGCACACTTTTAACAAGTTTGATTTCAATGAAGTATAAAGATAAGGGTAATGTTCGGGAGTACATCATGGAGATGTCTCATCTTACTTCAAAACTTAAGGCTCTGAAACTCGAGTTATCTGATGATTTACTCGTACAACTAGGTTCTCATCTCTCTTCCTGCACAGTTTAACCAATTTAAGGTTAGTTATAACTGTCAAAAGGAGAAATGGACTCTTAATGAGCTCATTTTATTTTGTGTGCAAGAGGCAGAGAGATTGAAGCAAGAAAGGACCGAAAGTGCTCACCTGGCTAGTACTTTCAAGGATAAGGGCAAACGAAAGAATAAGGATAATAAGGTTGCTGCTTCTAAAGGTTCAGAACAAAAGAAACAGAAAGCTGAGGCAACATGTTTCTTCTATGGCAAGCCTGGACACAATAAGAAGGAATGTATCAAGTATGCTGCTTGGCATGTTAAGAAAGATACGTTTCTTACTTTGGTCTGTTCTGAAGTTAATTTAATTTCAGTACCTAGAAACACATGGTGGTTAGATTCTGGTGCTACTTCTCACATTTGTGTTTCTATGCAGGGTTGCCTGAGTTACCGAAAGCTAAGTGATGCAGAAAAATGCATCTATGTTGGAGACGGCAAGTCGGTAGAAGTAGAGGCAATAGGGCACTTTAGATTATTATTGAAAACTAGTTATTTTTTGGATTTAATAGATACTTTTATTGTACCGTCTTTTAGACGGAATTTAATTTCAGTTTCTGTTTTGGACAAAAATAGATTATTGTTGTTCATTTGGAAACAATAAAATTACATTATCTATTAATTCAAATATTATTGGAACCGGTTTACTTAATGTTTATGATAATCTATATTTGTTGGAAACTATTTTGTCCTATAATGAAACCTTGCATGTGGAGTCACGAGTTACAAAGCCTAAATTGAATCAAGATAATTCGACCTCATTATGGCACAAACGCCTAGATCACATCTCTAAATCAAGAGTTGAGCGACTTGTGTCCGATGGGATTTTGGAATCACTTGACTTTTCGGATTTTGATATTTGTATCGAGTGTATTAAAGGAAAACAGACCAAAACAAAGAAATTAGGTGCCAATAGAACTACAGACGTCTTAGAATTAATTCATACGGATATCTGTGGACCATTCCCTACGGCATCTTGAAATGGTCAACAGTACTTTATAACATTCATAGACAATTATTCAAGATATGACTACCTATTTCTTATACATGAGAAATCACAGTCATTGGACGTGTTCAAAATATTTAAAACAGAAGTTGAGTTACAACTCAACAAAAGAATAAAGAGCGTCAGATCTGACCGTGGTAGTGAATACTGTAGCAGATATGACGGATCAGCTGAACAACGTCCAGGACCATTTGCTAAATACCTAGAGAAATGTGGGATCGTCCCTCAATACACCATGCCAGGATCACCTAGCATGAATGGTGTAGCAGAAAGACAAAACCGAACTCTTAAAAATATGGTAAGAAGTATGATTAGTCATTCTTTACCAGAAAAACTCTGGGGTGAAGCAATCAAAACGGCAACTTATATCCTGAATCGGGTACCAACTAAAGCGGCTGCTAAAATACTTTATGAGTTTTGGACGGGTTGAAAACCCAGTCTAAAGCATTTTCATATTTGGGGATGTCCAGCTGAAGCGAGACCTTATAAGCCTCATGAAGGGAAATTGGACTCTAAAACAGTTAGCAGCTAGTTTATTGGCTATGCGGAGCGATCAAGGGGTTTTAAATTTTATGATCCTACTATTGGATCAATTTTTGAGACGGGAACTGCAACATTTTTTGAGGATGTTGAGTTTTGGGGGAGAAATCATGCTAGAAATATTGTATTTAAGGAGGACGAGGGATCTGCTGTTGCTTTTGACAATGTACAGGTTTCAATACCTATCATTGATCAAGAAGTAAATTTGGATTCTCAACCAATAGACAATATTGTTCAACCCTTAAATCCAAATGATGAAATTATTCCTGATAAACAAACTCAACAATCTCAAGATAATACGCCATTAAGGCGATCCACTAGAGAGAGGAGAAGTGCAATTCCGGACGATTATATCGTATATCTTCAGGAACATGAGGAAGAAGGTGGAATGATGGAAGATGATCCAATCAACTTCCATCAAGTTATGAAAAGTTTCAACTCTCAGAAATGGTTTGAAGCCATGAATGAAGAGTACAAATCAATGTAAGACAATAAAGTTTGGGAACTTGTCCCATTACCAGCTGGTGCGAAATCCATTGGTTGTAAATGGATATTTAAAACCAAACGGGATTCAAATGGTAATGTGGAAAGGTATAAAGCATGTCTTGTAGCTAAAGGCTTTACTCAAAAGGAAGGAATTGACTTCAAAGAGACCTTCTCTCCAGTTTCTACGAAGGACTCTTTCAGGATAATCATGGCACTAGTTGCACATTATGACCTTGAGTTATATCAGATGAATGTTAAGACAACGTTTCTCAATGGCGATATTGACGAAACAATTTATATGGTACAACCAAAAAACTTTGTGTCGGAAGACTCAAAGAGTATGGTTTGTAAATTAACTAAATCCATTTATGGGCTCAAGCAAGCTTCTCGTTAGTGGTACTTCAAGTTTCATCAAATCATTATCTCGTATGGTTTTGAGGCAAATCTTATGGATGAATGTGTGTATCACAAATTCAGTAGGAGGCAGTATATTTTCTTGGTTTTATATGTCGATGACATATTGCTAGCCACAAATAATAAAAGGATATTGCACGACACCAAGATTTTTTTTGTCAAAACATTTTGAGATGAAAGATCTTGGTGACGCCTCCTTTGTTTTAGGAATCCAAATACACCGAGATCGTTCTAGGGGTGTTCTAGGATTGTCATAAAGGAACTATATCAATAAAGTCATCCAAAGGTATGACATGCAAAATAGTAAACCAGGTGATACCCCTGTCGCTAAAGGAAACAAATTCAGTCTCAGTTAATGCCCTAAAAATAATTTAGAAATTCAAGAAATGCATAAGATTCCTTAAGCTTCGGCTGTAGGGAGTCTAATGTATGTTCAGGTATGTATGCATCCGGATATTGCGTACATTGTTGGCATGTTAGGCAGATATCTAAGTAACCCCGGAATGGATCATTGGAAAACAGCCAAGCGGGTAATGAGATATTTACAGAGAACAAAAGAGTACATGCTTACATATAGGAAATCAGATCAGTTAGAGATCATTGGGTACTCTGACTCCGATTTTGCTGGATGCCAAGACAACAGAAGATCCACATCGGGCTATAATTATTTGTTGGCTGGTGGAGCAATTTCTTGGAGGTCTGCGAAACAGACACTCATAACTTCATCCACCATGGCAGCCAAATTTGTAGCATGTTATGAGGCATCTAATCAAGGAATATGGCTGCGAAATTTTGTCACTGGGCTGCGTGTTCTTGATGGTATTGAAAGACCACTGAAAATAATTTGTGACAATAAATCAGCAGTTTTATATTCCAATAATAATAGGAGCTCCACAAAGTCAAAACAAATTGATATCAAGTTCCTAGTTGTAAAAGAAAGAGTACAGAGTGGACAGATATCTATAGAGCACATTGGAACAAACTCCATGATAGCGGATCCGCTTACAAAGGGATTACCACCCAAGATCTTTCATGAGCACACTACTCATATGGGTGTTATCTTATTTGAGGATATTCAAATTTAGTGGGAGTTTGTATTATTTATTGTTTATTTCTCTATGTTATGTTTAGATTTTATCTATACATTTGGATTATGTTCTACAAAAAATAAAGTATTCAGCTTATTACACTCTGTTAAAATTATGCTAAAGATATGATCTCAATAAAGTTAAGTAGGACCAGTTGGAAATAGGCATGAATAGATCACATTGCATGTAATTTCCATGCTACGCACTCATGATTGATCTATATCATTTAGCTGTGCTGATATAATGGTCATGCAATATGTGACCATTGATCGGTCTAGTAACAATTGATGTAAGAAAGGTGGCTTTGATCCTATGTCAGCATAGTAAATGGACAAGATTGTTTCGGATATACCTAAGGACATGATAGCAAATTTTGAGCTCATACGGTTAAACACTTTTATTTGATTACATACGTGGCCCAATGGGAGATTGTTAGATTAATTTTTGTAATTAATCTATAATTTAGGGCCACACAGATAGACAATTAAAATGTGTGTGCTATCATTTAATTAAGCCAAGTCTAAATTTTGTGATTTAATTAATAATTGATTAATTAGCTTAAAGAGTATAATAATCATGAGATTATTGTGTAGATACCATTAGATAATTATTATTTCTATGAGAGACAGAAGGGTAATTATAGTAAAAATTATAACTGCCCTAACAGTTTATAATTAGGGTTATGGTCTCCGTTCTACCACGACGTATTCTGATTTCTCAAAATCCTCTCAGAGAGAATTCTAAGGAAGGATCTGGTGGTTAGAATTGGAAGACCATAACGCAAGGGTTCTCTTCCCGCAAATTTTTATATCAATGGATTCAAGTATGCTTCCGCTTTTAATTTTGTACTCATGGTATTAATCAGGAGATTCAATAATATACAAAATTATTTCTTTTATTTCGGATTTATCAATTGGTAAATTATTTCTATTACGAATCCCAACATATGAAAGATAAGATTGATATTTCTGCAAAGATATGACAAGCTTACCCAATATGAGATACATATTGTAGCTCAAATTTTTAAGAAAATACAGTTGCTGAGACTGAATTTTCGGAATTCTCCTAATACTTACAAACTAAATATTTTAAGCAAAAAAAAATGATTATATTTCAGGGGAAGAAAGGCAAAAACAACAGAAGGAAGTTCGTTGATAGTGGGACACGTACATAAAGTAAAAGGTTGGAAGTATCGTATCTTCTATAATTTTAGTGTTTATTTTTTTCACTTCTTAGAAAAAGAAAGAGATGGAAGATAAATAAAATAATAATTTTTTAGAAGAAAGAAAAAAACAAAGATAAATATATAAGATTATAAAATATTAATACTAAGAAATAATATTGAGAAATAGGGGTGCTACATAGGGTCCAACTAATCATTATAGAAGTAACTTCTACTTTATTTTGAGGCTAAACAAATATATAAAGTAGTGAAAATAGATTTATCACTACTTTCTTTTTATTTTCATGTAAACAAACACACCCTTAGTTTAAAAGAAAGAACCCTTTTTGCAGATAGTTTAAAGTACAGAGACATTATATTTGCCCATTTTCTTCTCTTTAACTCTCTCTCTCTCGCAACACCATAGAGTAGCCAGCTCCTCCGTCTAAGTAGACAGAGGGAGAGGACCGCCATTCCTAGTGGTTCCTCCCCAACAAAGGTCCCTCCCAAAATCTGAACCTTAATATCCAAAACCAAAGAAAATGATAATTTTATGGGAGAAAGTAGAGCTTCACCAGCGCCAAATGGATCCTGACAGAAGTGAGGCAGGGGGCTACTGGAGCCAGAGATCGCCGGGGTGCTGGATCGGCAGGCGGGGTGCTTTCCAGGGCACATCCAGCTGGAGTCGTTTTGATAGGAGAAAAGAAAAAAAAGAAAGAAAGAAAACAAAAAGAAAAGAAAGAGTAAAAAACCTATGCTGCAGCCTGCGGGTGATAGCGTTTCCGGTGGAAGCGGGCTACCGACACCGGAGATGGTCGGGGGGGGGGGGGGTTAGATCGGCCGACGGGGTGCTTGCCGGGGAATCTGCAACCGGAGTGAAACGAGCGCCCGTACTCGATTAGTTCCGCCAAGGGGGGCCTGACCCTGGCACTGTGAGGTGGCGAGTGTTGGGAAAAAATAGTAAAAATTCCTACTTGTATGTAAACAATAAGTAAGTTATAAGCAAATCAACAAGCCACAAATAACACACAATATTTACGTGGAAAACCCTTACGGGAAAAACCACGGGACAATCAGAGAGCGAATTCAACTATACCAGATAAATAGTACAACCTTCCGAGTCTTGTCCAGAGAACTCGGGAATATACAGAAAATAGTGAGTGATACAATGTTACCTCCAACACGAAAAAATCCTCCAACCTTGTTAGAGAACTGTAGTCTGCAGTAGAAGCACCAAACTAACACCGTGATGGATATCACCCGAAGAGCACACAGAGCTTCTTCTC
Organism: Dracaena cambodiana; assembly: GCA_036321105.1. Taxonomy (NCBI): domain Eukaryota; kingdom Viridiplantae; phylum Streptophyta; class Magnoliopsida; order Asparagales; family Asparagaceae; genus Dracaena; species Dracaena cambodiana. The sequence continues at coordinate 20,616,617 of JAYEPQ010000013.1, read as the reverse complement.
TCTTCTCTTCCTTTCTCTATCTTCTCTTCACTCTTCTCTTGAATGGATGCTTGGTGATTTTGGTGTGTGGAATGAAGGCAAATGAGAGCATCTATTTATAGGCTTCATTGTGGCACTATTCCACCAACCGGTACTATTCCACCAACCGGCACTATTCCACCTAATTACTCTCACCTAATCATTCTTTTCACCTAATCCATTTTTTTGGGTTTGATTAACTCTAACAATCTCCCCCTCTAACCCAAAAAAGAAAGGGAATGAGTTAGAACTCTTACTTAGAGTCCATACCGGCTACCTTCCGACATAAATTCTGCTTCTCTCTAGGTAACCCTTTCGTCATAATATCTGCTCCATTTTTGTCGGTGTGAATTTTTTCAAGCTGCAATAACTTTTCGTCAAGTATATTTCTAATCCAGTGATACCTCACATCGATGTGCTTGGATTTAGAATGAAAACTTGGATTTTTGCTGAGATGAATAGCACTCTGACTATCACAATAGACAGTATAGGTATTTTGTGACATACCTATTTCTTGCAAAAAATATTTCATCCACAACATCTCTTTGCAAGCTTCTGTAATAGCAATGTACTCAGCCTCTGTAGTTGACAAGGCAACACACTTTTGCAACCTGGATTGCCAAGACACGGCTCCCCCTGCAAAAGTAATCAAATAACCAGATGTAGACTTTCTTGAGTTAATATCTCCTGCCATATCTGCATCAGTGTAACATGTTAGTACCGACTTACCTCCTGTAAAGCAAATACTTATTTTGAAAGATCCTCTTAGATACCTTAATATCCACTTAACTGCAGCCCAATGCTGTTTACCTGGATTTGCAAGAAACCTACTAACAACACCAACTGCATATGCTATATCTGGTCTAGTGCATACCATTGCATACATTAAACTACCGACTGTTGAAACATATGGAATCTTCTCATTTCTTCTTTTTCCATCTCGTTTTTGGGACATTGCTCGGAGCTTAATTTGAAGTGTCCTGCAAGTGGAGTACCAACTGGATTTGCTCTGTCCATGTTGAACATTTTTAGTATTTTATTGATGTAGGTCTCCTGCGATAACCATAACCTTTTGGCATTCCTTTCACGAGATATGTGTATCCCCAAAATTTGTTGTGTTGCTCCCAAGTCCTTCATGGCAAATGATTTGCTTAAATCCTTCTTAAGTTTGTCAATCTTGGATGTGTCTTGACCTACAATCATTATATCATCAACATAGAGCAACAGTACAATGAAATCACCATCATACCTTTTGACATAAACACAATGATCTGAAACTGTTCTCTTATAGCCATGATCCACCATAAAAGAATCAAATTTCTTGTACCATTGTCGAGGTGCTTGTTTTAATCCATACAAGCTCTTTCTCAACTTGCAGACCATATCTTCTTTACCTTTAACTGTGAAACCTTCGGGCTGCTCCATGTAGATCTCTTCCTCTAGATTGCCATGAAGAAAAGTTGTTTTCACGTCCATTTGTTCGATCTCCAAGTCCATACTTGCAGCCATTCCAAGAACGAGACGAATTGATGACATTTTTACCACCGGAGAGAAAATTTCTTCAAAATCAACTCTTTGCTTTTGGCCAAAACCCTTCACAACTAACCTTGCCTTGTATCTTGGTTGTGAGCTCTTCTCTTCGGTCTTTATCTTGAACACCCACTTGTTCTTTAATGCCTTCCTTCCATTTGGTAATTTTACCAAATCATATGTATGGTTCTTGTGCAAAGAATCCATTTCCTCTTTCATAGCTTTTAACCACTCAGTTTTCTGACTGCCTTCTTGTATTTCTTGGTAACTTTCTGGTTCACCTGCATCAGTAACCAGAACATACTCATTAGTTGGATACCTGCTAGAAGGATAACGGTCTCTATTAGACCGCCTTAACTGAGGCGCTATTGATGGTTGTGTTGTAGTGGACTGCTCTCCCTCTTCTTCTTGAATAGGAGTATCAACATCTGCTTGATGTTCTCGCACTTCTTCTCCTTCATCGTTTGTGACTGGAAAAGGAACTGGATCCAGATCTACAACTTCACTTGTAGAAGACTGCACTGTTTCTTTCTTCTTGAAATCTTCAATGGTCTGATCTTCAAGGAAAATCACATCTCTACTTCTTATTACCTTCTTGTCTTCTGGATCCCATAACCTGTAGCCAAACTTTTCATCTGCATAGCCAAGAAAAATACATTGTTTTGTCTTACCATCAAGTTTTGATCTTTCATCTTTAAGAATGTGAACGAATGCACGGCAGCCGAATACTCTCAAGTGTTTGTAGGAGACTTTCTTTCCTGTCCACACTTTCTCTGGTACATCACCCTTTAAAGGAGCTGAGGGTGATAAATTGATTAGGTCTATCGCAGTCCTTAATGCCTCCCCCCAAAAGGGTTTGGACAATTTGGAATGTGATAGCATACACCTAATCCTTTCGACGATAGTGCGATTCATTCTTTCTGCCACACCATTTTGTTCAGGAGTTTTCAGAATGATCCTCTCATGTCGAATTCCCTTACTCTTGCAATATTCGTCGAATGGCCCGATATACTCGCCACCATTGTCTGATCGAATACATTTGAGGGACCTTCCTGTTTCTCTCTCCACTTTGGCATGAAATTCTCTAAAGACATCTAGAACTTGATTTTTAGTTTTTAAAGCATAAGCCCAAACTTTTCTGGAATAATCATCTATGAAAGTTATAAAATAGAGAGCACCACCAAATGTTTTAACTTTCATAGGACCACAAACATCTGAATGTATCAAATCTAATATGTGAGTCTTTCTATTTAATCCACTTCTAGCAAATGAAACTCGATGTTGTTTACCAGCTATGCAATGCACACAAGTATCAAGATGTGTACCTTTCATATTTGGCAGGTGTTTTTCAATAGCAAGAATCTGCATTCCCTTCTCACTCATGTGGCCAAGCCTCTTGTGCCACAACTCTAGAGAAGAATCTTGTTCAACTGTGTTCACCTCACATTTATACAGTTTTGCCTGCATCTTATAAAGAGTGCAGCATTTCTTTCCTCTTGCCACGATAAGAGAACCTTTTGTAAGCTTCCAATGCCCATTGCAAAAGGTGCTGCTAAAGCCATCTTCATCTAGCTTTCCTGCAGATATTAGATTCAAGCGAAGATCTGGAACGTACCTTACATCTTTGAGCACCAATTTATAACCGAGACTGGTCTCAAGATGTATATCTCCCATGCCTTTAATTTGAGCAGTGTCTTTGTTACCCATCTTTACAACACCAAAGTCTCCACTTTGATAAGTTGTGAAGAAATTGCTATGTGGAGTAGCATGATACGAGACTCCCGTATCGATTACCCAATCTGCATCTTGACATGTAATTCAAAAACATAAATCATTACTTTCAGATACAACTAAATCACCTTCAGCTGTAGCTGTAGTATTTTCATGGGCTTCAGACTTTCCTTCACACTTTGTTTTTTCTTCTCTTATCCGAATTCTGCAGTCCTTTTTTATGTGTCCTTTCTTATGGCAAAAGTAACAAGTAATATCCTTCTTCGATCTGGATTGACTTCTGGATCTGGAGTAGTTGCTTCTATCTTTTGATGCTGGTCTTCCTCGATTCTCCAACACAAGTGCTTCAGACTGTGATGTGCCCAAATTCTTTCGTCTGAGTTCTTCATTAAGAAAACTGCTTGTAACCAAACTCATAGAAACTACGCCTTCTGATGCAGAGTTACTTAGAGACACCACCAATATCTCCCAACTCTCAGGTAGTGAACTGAGTAATAATAAAGCCTGCAACTCATCGTCAAGCACCATTTTCATAGAAGAAAGCTGATTAATAATACTTTGAATTTCATTCAAATGTTCAGCAATTGAAGAACCATCTTTATATTTTGAGCTAACTAACTTTCTAATCAAGAAAGCTTTGTTGCCTACAGTTTTTCTCTCATACAGACTCTCCAGTTTCTTCCAAAGAGAGTGAGATGTACTCTTAGTGGAGACATGATGAAACACGGTATCATCCAACTATTGTCGAATGAAACCAATAGCTTTTCTATCAAGTTTTTTCCAATCATCATCACTCATGTCTTTTTATTTAGACACATCACCTTCTAAAGGTGCATGAAGATCTTTACAATATAAAAGATCTTCCATTCTTGGCTTCCAGATCATCCAATTAGATCCATTAAGAGTAATCATGTGACTTGTTATACTTTCCATTGTTTACACACAATAGCTAATAACCTTAGCTCTGATACCACTGTTGGGAAAAAAATAGTAAAAATCCCTACTTGTATGTAAACAATAAGTAAGTTATAAGCAAATCAACAAGTTACAGATGACACACGATATTTACGTGGAAAACCCTTACGGGAAAAACCACGGGACAATCAGAGAGCGAATTCAACTATACCAGATAAATAGTACAACCTTCCGAGTCTTGTCCAGAGAACTCGGGAATATACAGAAAATAGTGAGTGATACAATGTTACCTCCAACACGAAAGAACCCTCCAACATTGTTAGAGAACTGTAGTCTGCAGTAGAAGCACCAAACTAACACCGTGATGGATATCATCCGAAGAGCACACCGAGCTTATTCTCTCTTCTCTTCCTTTCTCTATCTTCTCTTCACTCTTCTCTTGAATGGATACTTGGTGATTTTGGTGTGTGGAATGAAGGCAAATGAGAGCATCTATTTATAGGCTTCATTGTGGCACTATTCCACCAACCGGCACTATTCTACCAACCGGCACTATTCCACCTACCGGCACTATTCTACCAACCAACCGGCACTATTCTACCTAATTACTCTCACCTAATCATTCTTTTCACCTAATCCATTTTTTTGGGTTTGATTAACTCTAACAGCGAGAGCCAGACAATCAGATTCTGCTGGCCTCAGAGAGGGAGCTCAAGAGTCCAGCAAGTGATCAGAGAGGGAACTCGAGAGCCCGGTATGGTCGCGTCATGAGATTTGCTGATGCACGTCCCTAGAGATGGCATGCGGCTCGACGGGTGGTTTCTGAGAAGCAGACGTACGGAGGAAAGGTTTGAAGTTAAAATGGACTTTGTGGGCCTAACTTATTAATGTGCTTATAATGAGTGATGGGTAATGCTCATGTGGCTTATAACCCAATGGATCTATTTAGCACTATTTGTGATTACATGAGAACCTGTTAGAGAGTAAAATTATTTGAGAAGTTTGATTTCGCAGACTGACAAGCTAAAGAGCAATGTGATGGGAGGTAAAAGATATACAATCGAATTGTCTATAAAAGACCATATAGGTGCAGACCGCAAAATAATCGGTTGGGATTTGGCCCAAGCCCCAAAAGGGGTGTCGATAATCAAACAAGTTTGGAGGTGTGGGTTGCGACAGCGCCCCATGGGGTATACCAAAAATTTATGGAGTCTTAAATAGGAATTTTGATGATAATTGATTACCCTATTTGGATTAGTCTATAGCATGTTCAGGGCAAAAAAATGGACGATAGACGAGGATCTCGGTTTAAGATCCACATTGTAATGGCATTGTTCGCCTAATATGTAATATCCTAAATTTCGTGCTACCTGTATTCCTCTTTTGAGTCCAATCGTGTCGAATAATGCTACCGAAGTCAATTTTAGACACTGAAAATAACTTTCGGTGGATGTAACTTTAAATCTGCAACCCAAATAACATTCGGTCATCGCAATTATAAGTTTTATAATACTTATAATTTTTAAAAAATTTTCTTGCAAGCCCAAAAAATATTCCTAATTTTGCTAATTTAATAATATAAAAATTTTCATTCTAATTACTTCGAAATTTTAGTTATTTTATTTCGGACATCAAAACAATAAACGGATAATTTATAGTACTTCTCTCATTGAGTACTACGCCCTGCATTAAATTGGTAGTATTTGGATAATATTATACAGAACCGAAATTATTAAATTATTAAATAAATAAATAAATATAATAATAAATTAAATCATTTGCATGGGAGAGGCGATGGGCTTGATGGAGAAGGCGGTGACCTCCAGAGAGGTCCAATTAGAGAGAAGTTGTGAAAATAAAAACAAAAATTATATAAGGAGAGAGAGAGGAAATCATTTCACCACCACTCTCCCTCTCTTCTAATTCTCTCCCTTGCCGAACCAAAGCAACAGAGAAAGAAAAAGGTAGAAAGAAAGAAAAATAAAGGAAGGAAAGAGGAAAAAAAAGGGGAGAAAAATAAATTGAATCGAGAATTCGAGATCAAGAAGAGTTAAGTAATACTGTTATTCTTTGTTTGTTTCTTTATTTAATTTATATTTATATACGATAATTTATTTTATGAAAATGCTTGGTTTATATTTCGGACTATTGATTAATATTGAGAACTGAACCAAATTATTGAGTCAATTTTGATATATATAAATATTGTGATATTTGCTTATTTCTGATTTTACAAATGAAAAAAAAAAGAAAGCAAGAAAGAAAGAAAAAGAAAAAAAAAATTACATACACCGTGCATGTTCCTACTTGGGTTTCCATTGGGTCATGCATGGGTTTTGACATGCAAAAATGTATTTTGATATTGAGAATTAGGGGGGAAAAAAACAAAGAGAAAAGATAGTAGTGGGCTGGGTCTGGCTCAGCCTAGTAAGAGAGAGAGAGAGAGAGAAGAGAGCGTTTTGATGTAATGGATTGGACTGCAGTTTGGAAAAAAGAGAAAAAGAAAAGAAAGGAAAGGGCAGCAGTGGGCTGGGCTACAATTAAAGAAAAAAATGTGCAGTGGGATTGGACTGGATAAAATGAATAATGCCATGGGCTTGGGCTAGATGGAAAAAAAAAAGAGAGAGAATGTGCAGTGGGCTTGGGCTGGATTAATAATAATAATAATAATAATAATAATAATAATAATAAATAATTGGAAGGATTTGAAATTGGCCTTGGACTTTACTTGGAAATTAATCAACGAAAAACATATATAAATATATATGACTAAGTCTAGAAATGGAATAAGTCTATAAGTTTAAGCTTAAAAATAATATAGTAATATTACATGATGCATTTGGTTCACAATTACAACTATTAGTTGGTAGTGAAAACTGAACTAGATTATTAAGTCAATTTTGAATATTTACACACACACACACACACACACATATATATAGTGATATAATTGTGTACTAATATTATTAAGATGACACAGATATCTAGTTGATCATGCTATGATACTACAAATCACGTGCTATGATACTACAAGTAATGTGCAGTCGTGGAGATGTAAGCATGTTAACATGAATTAAAAAATAATTAAAGAAAGGAAAAGAAAAATAAGCAAACAAAAATAAAATAAATCATATTATGATGTTTATACGTCATGTGCATAATGTATTATTAACTCGGAGATAGGAGAAACTATATGATGGATAACAGATGCGTGGTATGTAAAAGCGTATTATATGATACTTGCATATAGGATACAGTTTATATGATATATGGAACGTAATACATAGTATAAATACTTGAACCCAATATATGATATATTTGAATGAATTATTTGAATACTTGATACACGATGAACATAACCATTCATATGAGTATGATGACAAAATTCATATATCTTGATCATACGAAAATAAAGTATTCTCGTGATACGTGTCCTACATCTTGATTTCTGAATCCCTACTTCTTGCTAAAGGATATGGATACAGTCGGATTTGAAAAGCCATGTGTTTCTATTAATTCATGTATATCATACATTATTGATATGGGGATTTGGAAAAAACTACATGATAGATAAGAACCATTATATACAAGGGTATTGTTGGCCAACTTCTTGATTGAGCCTGGGATTCTTTTACTGCATCAGCATGGGTAATTACTGGATCACCGATTAATAATTGATACCCAGAGTGGTATGTCTGTTGCTGTAATACAGTACGAAAATTAAATTGATATGCCTAACAACATGATATGACTCAGCACCATGAGTATTGAGGCTGGGTCCCAGATATGTATGGACACTTGTACAATAAAAAAACTACGCGCTCTCTTATCCATCATTTAGTTTCAAATACTAATAAGAACATGATCTAGACTTGTCATTTTTACATTATATTTACATGCTATTTGCAAATGACATGCACAATCATACTTATTCTATTTTTTGTTATTATTCACGTGACACGTTTAATACTATCATAATTCATTTGCATACTTTTGTCCCTAGTACTGTGATAGTACACATATTTTTTTTCTTTGTGTTACATGTTGAGTTTAATCTCATGAATTTTGAACTCAGATTTAGAAGGCGAAAAAGAAGAACTAGTCCCAATTGAAAATCCGTACTTCATTAGTTAGACCGAGCGACAGTAGGCAAGTGAAGTGCCTTCTACAGATCCTTTGTATATATTTGTTTATATTTCTTTTTGTTTCAGGCACTGCTTTTCTCTTTTGTGTTCATATTCAGAGCAATATGCCATTTTATGTATATAACTCTTTGTATAAGTGAAATCTTTCAGTTTCAGATGTGTTATTTATTCATTTGCTTGTGACAGTGGTTACGATTATTTAAAGATCATGTGACTGTTGGGTTATCTAGCGTAAATATTAAGTAGGAAACAGCTGAAAAATAGGAGTATTACATGTTTGTATCCGAGCCTAAATTTAGGTGGAAGACATATGACTACTGCCATCTAAGAACATGTTTATGACTCATTCTTGATCATTATTCCATATTCTTTAATATATATTTGCTCTAGTATCGTGCCTATCCTTCCATATCATATTCGTTTGAAATATCTTTCTTTGAAATTCTATTATTGATTTCTAGCTTTTCCATTGTGAAATAATATCGATCCAATTTTCGACCAATATGTTCCTTAGTGATTAATAGCGGAAAATTTTATGCCAGCTTATTAATTATGAATGGAAGATAATATGATGTTATCATAAGTATGGATTGCCATTAAATTGTAGTAGAAGAAAAGTAATATTGCATATTTGTGACCGTCCAGAGGTAGATTTTGTTGGTGGAAGTCAATATTTAGAACTAGCTGAATCTAGGGTATCCCCAAAAGGAGGAGTTTTGGAATGTATGGGAGTAGGAGAATGAATGATTCCTATAGTATCAGAATTTTTAGATATATTTTCTGAAGAGATATCTGAACTACCACCAAGAAGGACAGTAATATGTACTATTGATATTATCCCTGGAGCTTAACCTTGCAGAATTAGAAAAAATTAAGAGACAAGTAGATGATGTATTGAAGTTAGATTTTGTGAGACCTAATGTTTCATTTTAGGAAGCTCAAGTGCTATTAACATGAAAGAAGGATAAGAGTCAAAGATTATGTATGGACCATACACAATTAAATGCACTAACAAACACGAATAAATACCCATTGCTAGGACCATACACAATTAAATGCACTAATAAACATGAATAAATACCCATTGCTAAGGAAAATCGATCTGTTTGAACAACTGGGAGGAGCAAATTTATTCTCAATGATAGATGTTCGTTCGGGACTGCATCAAGTAAGGGTTAGAAAAGAAGATATTCCAAAAACTACATTTAGAATCAGACATGGTCACTATGAATAATTAGTGATGCCATTTGGAGTGACTAATGCTCCAACAATATTTATAAATTTGATAAATTATAATTTTGCTTAATATCTAAATAAATTTATGGTGGTATTTATTGATGATATATTAACTTACTTCAAGAATATGGAAGAACATCCTAAGCATTTGAATATAGTTTTGCAAACTTCTTGAGCATTTGAATATAGTTTTGCAAACTTTTAGAGAGTATAAGCTATATGGAAAATTGAATAAATGTGAAATTGGGTTGGATAAATTTATTTTTCTGGTTATATAGTTTCTGGAGATGGTGTACAGCCGACCCTAAGGAGATAAAAGTTATGATAGATTGGTATGTGTCAAAATCAGTGTCTAAGATTCGAAAGTTTCTGAGATGGTTGGATATGATTGAACATTTGTATAAGACTTTATAAGACTATATCACTTTAAATAAATATTCTAGAAAAAGAATGTAATGTCTCTGGAGAAAAAGTGTGATAAGGTATTTGAAGAATTGAAATGAAGGCTAACAACACCCATATCACCCATTTCCAGACAACCTAGAGGCATGAAGGTTTATAATGATGTTTCAAGTCAAGAATTATAATGTGTGTTGACACGGAATAGAAGAGTGATTGAATTTGAATCTTGCCCCTAAGTTCCCTGAGAAAAAAATGTCATGCTTGTATTTTTTTTGAAGATTGGGGAGACATAAATATTAGTGAATTATAATAATCGATATTGATAGACTTGACAGACTAACCATAACTGGCGAGGTTAACTAGGCAAATGAGTTAGGAGATAAAGAACAATTAACCTGCAGAAGAGTTAATGTAAGGATATCAAGAGATCTTAGAAAGCTGAGAATTTTGTAGAATTATTCAACTTGAAAGTAGAGGACAAGAAATTGATAATAAACTATAATTAAAGAAGACAAATTTTATCAAGGCAGAACATAACATTATATCTTGTTACTCAACTTAAGTTTATCTTCTCAAATGATCGTTTTATTCCATTACCTTGTTGATCATTCCTATTTGATATTTTGTATCTTCCAATTGAACATTATCATACTATGATTCAAGTTTTCAACCTTTGTATATCACAAGTCTTATTGAGTCGGCAAGGCAATTGTAGAGATGTATTCTCTTGCGCCAACAATTGCAATCGTTTGATAAGATCATTTTATGTGATTGAATTTTGTAATTAGTCATAAATTCATCTCTTATCTTGTATCTCTACCATTCATAGTCTTGCTACATCGGTATTATAATAGTTCATATTTATTTTCTCTTCTAGAGTTCATTACTATATGTAATAGGACTTTGGGAACAGACTCTACAAAATATTTATCACCTATATCTTATTCATTACTTAATCAGGATAGCGAGACACTCCAAATTGGTAGCAGTTATTCCTAATTAAACTCTATTTTGCTTTTACATTCCTTCACCTAAATAAAATTTTGAGAAGAAATTAGAAATCTTGTCTATCTATTATCATTCCTATTAAAGACGGAAATCTCATGATGTATTTCATATATCATAATTAAGAAAGCACTTAGGTAAAAATACAGAATAGTGGATCTATCAAAAGTAGATTTGCGATCGGGCCTAAAATATGAAAAGTGATATGTAAGAATCATTAACCGGCGGGAGAAAGCCTTGAAGAATCAATTAATAATATTGGTTTGTTTTATATGATGCATAGTCACCAAGAGGATCTATTGAGTGCTTGAGAATGACATCAAGATAAACTATCTATACCTTTTCTTATGATCAGATATGTCAACTGAATTTATTTTTATGTCAGTACATACTCGTATATACTATCATGCCTTCTATTTTGAAATTTCGAGAACGAAATTCTTTTGTTAGGTGGGTAAAATGTAATATCCAAAATGTCGTGCTACATGTTTCCTCTTTTGAGTCTGATCGTGTCGAATAAGGCTACCGAAGTCAATTTTGGACACCGAAATAACTTTCGATAGATGTAATTTTAAATCTGCAACTCCAAATGATATTTGGTCTTTGTGGTTATTAGTTATATAATATTTATGTTTTTTAGAAATTTTTCTTACGAGCCCCAAAAATATTCCAAATTTTGCTAATTTAATAATGGGTTAATCATAGTCAGATCCCTTGTAGTATGGAGAGTCTGTAACTTAACACTCGTAAAGTTTGAAACTCTCAAAAAATCCTTGGGCAACCTAACGAAATTAACTGGGCATCAGCGGGAAGGTCACATAATTTGCATGTGTCGTGAAAAAACCAAATTGCCCCGAGGAGAAAGAGTTGCTCTCTCAGGTGAGTCTAGAGCAGCGGGAGAAAAGTTGCAATACAGGGCGAATTTAGGGCACAAATTGAAGCTTCCTCTCTCTCTCTCTCTCTCTCGGGCGATTCTAGGGCGAATCTAGTGCACAAATTGGAGCTTCCTCTCTCTCTCTCAGGCGACTTAAGAGTACAAACGGTGGGCAGGGTCAGAACGGGCGCCAATCGTTAAGCGCAACGGCTCTCTCTCTCGGGCAATTCTAGGCCACAAACGGCAGGCGACTCTAGGTCAAAACGGGCGGTCGAACGTTAAGCGCAACAGACGGCGATTCTAGCGCTTCTGTACCTCTCCCTCTCCACCCTCTCTTGACAGAGCTCTCCGACAACTCTCTCTTGCGATAGCCGGCCCGGCAAGATTCGGCAGTGCTTGCCACATTCGTGCCCGATGTTGCTCCGTTCATGTCCAACGAGATCTAGAAAGGAAAATTTTCATATTGATCCCTGTAAATTTGATATTTGTGCATTTTATGCATTTTATTTTTGTTTGAAGGCAATGATAGTTGGGAATTCTAAGGATTATACGCTGAAGCAATACCTCATGTTTGCCAATAAGCTACAGAGCAAGTCAAAGATCAGTTCTTTATGCTACTTAAACAATGTCAATTGGTTCATGTATTATGTTAGAAAGTAGAAAGCTTTTATAAATTCTTCTGCCAAACAAGTGTAGGCAAGCCTTGGATTATAGAAGATTAATATATTCAAAACCCCCGCAAAATTTTTTTATAAGTATCCAGAGAAAACACAAAACTAACAACAAGAAATCTCATTGATATGAACCCGCTTGACATACCAATATTGTAGTCTTGTAGATGCTGATGTAATTGACCATTTGAAAAATCATATTTGATGATCCACACAATAAACGTGAGCATCCGACAAAATCATAGCTATGTGAATAGTGCATGCTACACCTAATGAAGTCCACTTAGGACATGAGACGTTTGTTTCCCTTGATTGGAAATATCAACTTGTTTAGGCTTTGGAATGAACAAAAATCAGATATTAGAAAAATAATTACCTTAAAATAGCATGTATTGTCCTTTATATTTCTAAACACTATTATACAATCACAAATTTCATTCTGGAATATATTTTTCGAAACAGATTTTATCTTAAGCTATCCCAAACTTCAGGGCTTGTCTCCAGGTAACTTGGCTGGAACTAACACAAGTTTTTGTAGTGCATGAAACGTTGTTCGCTTGTGCCAATATTCAGTGGATAGTACTGTTAGAAAAGAAGTTTATAACTAAAGAAGTAGTTTATAACTAAAGAGAAGCAATTTATATACAAGATCTGCTGGTACTGTCTCATACACATCCTAATATTCTCCTCTTTTTCCTGACAGGATATCATCGCTCTTCAGCTTATCACAGCACGAAAAGTGTTGATATATTCGTATCTTTATTTTGTCTGAAGGCCATAACATTATACATAACTGGCGGGAACTGCTAGCAGATTGGCAGTAGATGAGCGAGAAGCAAGTGTTGATATATTCTTTATGTTGTTGGCATGTGTTGTCAAATTGACAAAAATGGACAGAAATGTGTTGTTTTGGATGTAATGTAGTGACTTTTGTTGTCACTGTGTATTTTTGGAGACAAGTGAACTTTTGGACCTTGTTGACTTGTTGGTTGTGTTATGTATATGTGGTGTAGTGTACGGTTAATGTAAGGAATATTGGATGCTATTTTGAACTTCTCATATTGATATTTTATTGTTGATTTGCAAATAATATTTGTCTTTGGCTTGTTTGTTGTTATTTAAAAACAAATTGAATATCTATTGTTGCTGTCCAAATTGATGTTACTACTGTGCAAATTATTTTTTTTTTTATATGCAAGGAATATCTGCTACTGCACTGATATCTGCTTGTTGTAATTTAGAATATCTACTGCTGTGCTATACTGATATGTAATGTAGTTGGATATCTGCTGCTGTGCTTACTATGCAGCAGCAGCTATGCAGCAGCTGCTGCAGCTGCTGCACAGCAAGCAAGCAGCAGCAGTAGCTGTGTTGCTGCTGCAGCCGCTGTACACCAAATTTATGTTTCTAGCAAACAATTTGCATTTGTTCTCTATCCCCCAAAAATAAAGCAATTGTAGTCTTTTTCTTCATTATTCTCATCCCAAAAAATCAATTGTTCTCTATCTATTTTCACCTAATTTATGTTTCCAGCAAACAATTTGCAGCACCAGTTCCGCTTTCTTTTTGCATGATATGTTAGTGCTTCCATTGTTAGTGTCATTCGACCAGATAAACCCAGCTAATAACAAGTAGACACATTTAAAATTGTAGTCAAACAATAAGCACTTTAAGTCATCTCATGCAATAAACAGAATTAGATTCATCTCTCCTTTCCATGACTTTCATTCACTACTATAGTTTCTCCATCTCTAGATCGTATAACAGTCATCTAGAATGACTTCTCACGTTCATTTTCATTCACCTATGCGATTACTTTCCTGTACTCTCCCTCACACATCTAGGGACGTCATTTCTCTCATTCCAATTAGCTGAGAGGGAGTGAGGGTGTGAGTGATTGAGAGAGAGAGAAAGAGACGGGAAGGAGAGAGAGAGTGAGGGTGTGAAGAGTGCTCACTTAGTGAAAGAGAAGAGTGCTGATTTAAAGAGAGGGGTGGGGTAAAATAGAAATTAGAAAAAAAGAGAGTGCAGTTTGGTCAAAAAATGGGTGATAATAGCTAACTGCTGACTAATAGGGTTAACAGTCTAGGAGTTTTTTTTAGAGTTTCAAATTTCAGGAGTGTTAACTTACAGACCTCCCATACTACAAGGGGTCTGACTATGATTAACCCTTTAATAATATAAAAATTATCCTTCTAATTATTTTGAAATTTTAGTTATTTTATTCCAGACATCAAAACAATAAACAAATAATTTTATAGTACTCCTCTCATTGAGCACTACACCCTATATTAAATTAGTAGTATTTGAAGAATATTATATGGAACTAAAATTATTAAATTATTAAATAAATAAATATAATAATAAATTAAATTATTTACATGGGAGAGGTGTACGCTCAAAAATTTATATCTTCCTTACATTGCCAAATTACTTTTGAATTACAGCAATAAAAAAAAATTACAGAATAAAATTTAAGATTACAAGAATGGGAAACGATTGATTTCGATTCTCCTTTTTAATTTTGTGGGTTCTGACAACGGTGGAGCCTTACGTTTGCACTCCGTTGACGATTCGAACGTCGCATCGGTTGATTTCTCTGGAGGAGAGGGAACTCCGCTTTTGGGATTTTCCTGTCTCCCTATTTCTCTTCGTTTGAGACTCTCCTCTCTGAGAATTTCTCCGCAAAGGAAACTTTGTTTTCTTTTGGAAAAATCCCCTTTCCTCCTTATCTGGAAACTATCCTATTTTTTTAATAGATCGAGGGGCAACTGTTCCCTTAAATTCTAGGCCAAATCCATATAACAGAAACACCAAGGTTGAGGGATAATTGTTTCCTAAAAATCTGGGCCAAATCCACGTAGCCGAGATCGGATAATATCAATAACACCGCAGGGGCGCACTGCAGGAGTGGCATCCCATGGGTGGCACCCGCGGGTGACATCCGCCGGTTGTCACCCACGGGTGCACCCTGCGAGAGGCACCCGTGGGTGCACCTTTTTCTTCTTCTTTTCTTTCTTTTTTTTTTTTTATCTACATAGCCCCCTCCAAAGTTTTTGAAACTTCATCATTGATTTGTAATAAATTTTGAAATACTTTGGACTTTTTTTTTAATTTTGGCTTTGTAGTCTTCATTGTGTGGTGCAATTTTTATGATGTACTGTAAACTATCTTTTTCAATCGCTATCTTTCAGCTGTTTTGTTTTTGGAGGTGTACAGTTGAACCTCTCTGATGTATCAGAGATTACTTTTAGTGAATTTTCTTGATGCTGGCTATTATACATGTGCGGCATAGCTAGACTTTCGCTTGTAACTTTGTTTCAGAAAATTTATTGTCTGCATGCAAAAATATTTTTTTGATATCTGTTCAGAGGCTAAGAGCATGATAGACAACCTGTGATAAATTTGGTAGACAGAGGTAATTTGTTAACATGTCTTATGGAAGATGAGCAGAAGTATGATATTAACGTGCTCATAGATGACAAGTAGAGATATGATGTTAACATGTTCATTAGATGACAAACAGAGCTATGATGTTAACGTGTTCATTAGATGATAAGTAGAGGTATGATATTAACGTACTCATTAAAATCATAACCGTTCAGTGACATCTAGTATGATGAATTAGGAAAAAACAGAGATATCATTAAACATGTCTTATGGTTTATTCTATCCAGAGGTTTAGGACTTAATAGTAACAAGCCGATTAAACAGATGTAGGATTTAACTTGATTAATCTACCCATTCAGTGACATGTAGTATAACGGGATTTGAGTGAGGACGGAGGTATCATTAAACATGCCTCAAAACTCTACCTATTCAGAGGATCCGGTTATGATAGAAATGAACTAACTAAACAGAGCTGATAGTTAACGTATTTAGTCGTAGAATTTGACTATCGAAGGTAACTGTTGACTTAATTGGGAGATGATTTTCGTCAGAGGTAATTTTTTAACTTGACGATGTCAAAAATAAGTTCATCAGAGGTTGTAATATATATATCACTACAAGAAAAGGGGGTAATTTGCAATGGTTTTTGTGCAACAATTTTAAAATCATTGTAATATAATATATTTAGTAATGCTTAAATTAACCATTACAATAGATCTTTTTTTTTTGCAATGGTTACTATGTAACTCTTCTAAAACCGTTTCGATATATTATATTTTACAATGTTTTTAAAAAATATTGCAAAAGATAGCTTATTTGTCACGTTTATGTTGCAATACTTATTTAGTTATTACTAAATGATTATTTTGTAACGGTTTAAACAATTGTTACAAAGTAACATTTTCTTGTGATAATTTTGATGCAACATTTTAAGAATCGTTTCTAAATATTAAAATTTAATGACGGTTAGCATAACTGTAATAGTATATTCAATCATTTGCAACGTTTTATATACAACGGTTAAAAAAAGTGTAGCTAAATAAAATATTCGGAAATAATTTGATTATCCAAAAATAAAAATAATTATTTATTAATTAAGCATATATATATAATTTTTGTACTAGTAAAGTTTAATTTAGAATCATATTTAGCTAAAATAACACGTAGTAATGTTTACGATAACTTTACATATATGTAGAATTTAGTCGTTACCTTATCCATTTAACCATATAATTAGAAATAAAATAATTTAGAAATAAAATGTAGTTAAAAAAAATTATTCCATTATTTTGATTTTTTTTCAATTTATTTTTTTTCTTGTGATCATTTTTAAAAGAGAAAAAATTGATATATTGATGTTACATAATTTATCGAAAGTATAAATATTAGATTTTTTTAAAATAATTAAGTTTGTTAGGATATTTCTCACAAATTGAGAATGTACTATTTGTGCATAAAATATATCTTATTCACATTAATAATATCACAACTCTAATTAAAACTATGATCCCATGCATGTGGTTGAATATAAGAATTTACTCGGTTTCAAACATAGCGTATGAAGTATTTTTCCCTGATACTTTTTCATCTGCAGTAATTTTCGCTCAATATTAAACAAAAGTTCCTCAACATCTTCAAGATGAAGTATAAATATATATGTTCATATATATATATATATATATATATATATATATATATATATATATATATATATATATATATATATATATAATATTTTATATTAAATAGATCTAGGTTTCAATTCTACAAATATGTTACATATGTTTTAGGAATATATAATATGTAATAGTAATTTTGGTTTTTAATGTTATTTAAAATTAAAAAACTATTTATAAATACCTAGGGTTTATCTCCTGACACGACGTTTCCTCCCCAATATACCCTAATTCCCGTTCTCTCTCTCTCGTAACCGAACTTCTCCCATTCTCTCTCTCTCTCTCTCTCTCTCTCTCTCTCTCTCATAAACTTCTCCCGTTCTCTCTCTCCCTCTCTCTCTCTCTCTCAAAAAAAAAAAAAACCGACCAATCGCCTCCGCTCCGCCTTCGATCTGCCTCCGCCCCGATCCACCCTGCCTCCACCCCGCTCCGCCCTACTCCGCTCTGCCTCCAGTCCGCTGTGCCCTGCCTCCGCTCCGCTCCACTGAACGCCGAATGCCTCGCGGTCCACCTCTGCAGCACACACTGAATCTCTCGAACTCCTCCGCTCCTCTCCGCCTCCACTCTACTAAACGCCGAACGCCTCGCGGTCCACCTCTGCAGCACACACAAGGTAACACATTTAATTTCAAAAAAAGAACTATTTTATATTTTAATTTCATATTTAATTTGTAGAGGTGAAAATAAAGAAAAGAAAGAAAATAAAAACACATTATTAGAAGGTGGTAATCTAGTAGTAGATAAAACTTAAGTACTTAATCATAAGGATGTGACTTGATCGTGAGACATAACTGAATTTTAAATTTGGAAAGAGCCCATGGGTTGTTGATTATAATGTTAGTGGTATAAATTAAAGATAAAACTTTTGCCAAGATTATTGATGCTTATTTAATCGAAATCATTATGTTGAGTTCTGTAAAGAGATAGCATTGAGGTGTCATTAGTTCAACCAGTTAGATTACAAGCATTCGGAAATCATTATGTTGATCGATAAATATTCATCTTGCATCCAACTACGTGAATAATAAATAGCAAACTATAACAAATGACGTGGTTGGCCATATAAATTGCAATTTTTGGTTGTTGATCATGCCGTGCAGGCTCTGTTTGGTTTGAGGGAAAATAAAGGAAAAAAAAGAAATAAGAAAGAAAATATTTTCTATTGTTAGAGAGGAAATTTAAAAGAAATGAAAATATTTTCTTACTTACTAAATAATCAAGAAAAAAACATTTTTCATCTTCTTTTTTTCTTCTTTTGGTTTTTTTTTCTATTTCTTTTTCTTTCTTCTATTTTCTTTCAAACCAAAGACAGCCTAAATCTTAGCCACATAGATTAATTATGCCAATAAGGATCCAAATGAGGATTTAGTTCTTAGCCACATAGATTGCTTGATGAGTTGAAAATTTTTCTTGTGCGTTTGAATAAAAGAGTGACGATTGTTTATAACTTGCTAACTATATTCTATGTCGTCTTTTGATAAATTATGCAAACAAATAAGACCCAATTGAGGATTTAGTTCTTAGCCACTAAAATGCTTGACGAGTAGAAAATTTTTCTTTTGCACTGATTTTTCAGAGTATGATTTGGAGAATCCATGGATCATCCAAAGTGCAAGCATTATTTTCACTTGTCGTGTATTTATAAGGATGGTAATGGACGCGTCCATGGGTCAATTTTTGGCTCATCCTATACAAATTTTTTAATTCGAAAAATAAAATTTTTATTTTAAATTCAAAATTTGTATAAAACGGACCAAAAATTAACACATGGACGCGTCCATTACTATCGCTATGTATTTATGAATGGATGGAACGAAGCTATATCTGCCCAATATGTGAAGAGATTTGCAAAACCAAAAATTGTCTCTATTATATTTGTGTTTAAAGTCCCTTCCACTGCACTAAAACTCTGAAGTCCGACAGAAATTGAACCTGGGTTGCTCTGATACCATGATGAATGACCCTTCCACTGCAGTAGTATATTTGATTAATTATACATAATATTTATCGATGCTTAATTAGACATAATCTTGAAGTAATAGAAACTTGTTCATAATAATTATCGATGCTTAATTAGAAATAATATTAGAAATTCTTTATCGATGCTTAATTAGACATAATCTTAAAGTCATAAAAACTTGTTCATGTAAGGGTCGGGAAACATGAAAGGTGACCCTTTTTGTTTTGGGAGAGGAAAAGATAAGAAAAAATATCTTTCATTTTCCTTTTTTCTTCCACAACTCATTAAAAAAAACAAAAAATTAATTATTTTTACATCACAATCTAATAAGTAGTTATTATTGTATCACTTTGTCCTACTTAATGTAATCACTAACATATTTTTAACTTTTATTATTTTTAATTTACAGATAAAAGTCTAACAAGAAATAGACAAAAGTTGGATGCATTGTGATAGAACCACCCAAAAATATTTTGATGGAGTTTTAAATTTCCTGAATTTTGCACTAACTAATTCAACTCAAGAAGGATACATTTTATGCCAATGTAAAGAGTACAACAATTGTGCATGGCAAAATGGAAAGGATGTGTATAGTCATTTAATAATTAAAGATATTGATCCAACATATAAGAATTGGCGTTTCCATAGGGAGGGTATAGGATCTTGTAACACTGAATTTTTAGATGATAGAGAAGATCATACAAAAAATAGATCGCTCTTGCATAATAATATTGAGGAGATGCTATATGATGCACATCCTTGTATCTATGAACATCTTGAGAAAGGCGAAGATGGAAATAATTATGATGGCATCGATCCTAAGTTGGATAATGATTTGGAGAAGCTTCAGAGCCTTCTAAACAATTGTGAACAGGAATTATATCCTGGAGCTCCAATAACTAAACTTATATTCATTGTTAGAATGTTCCTTATAAAGTGTTTTCATGGATGGTCCAATGTGTCATTCACTGCAATGCTGGAGGTTCTAAATGAGACGTTTCCAAATGTAAAAATAATTCCAAAAAGTTTTAATCAGACTCGTAGTATAATGCGAGGATTGGGGCTAGATTCAAAAAAATTGATACTTGCAAGAACGATTGCATATTATTTTGGAAGAAACATGCAGACTCAAATTTCTATCATATATGTGGTGAATGTCGATGGATTACTGATGAAGATAACAACATAAAGAAAGATAATGCACATGAAGATATTTCACTACCAAAAGGTAAGAAAATTGCAAAAAAGAAATTGCGTCATTTTACCATTAAAAAAAGGCTCCAACGGCTATTCATGTGTTCAAAAACTGCTGAGTTAATGAGATGGTATGATGAGGAGCGTAAAAAGGATGGTAAACTAAGACATCTGGCAAAAAGGATGGTAAACTAAGACATCCGGCTGATGCTAAGGCTTGGCAAGTGTTAAACAACTTCAATTACAAATTTGCATCTGAATCTCACAATGTACGCCTTGGTTTAGCAAGTAATGGATTTAACCCATTCAGAACAATAAGCGTTCAATATAGTATGTGGCCTGTAATCTTAATGCCATATAATTTACCACCATCATTGTGCATGAAGCCTTCCAACTTCGTAATGGCCCTTCTATTACCTGGAAAAGAATCACTAGGAAATAATATTGATATCTATTTGCAACCGTTAACTCCGCCAGTGCTGTACTTAAAGAGTTATCCTTTCACTGTCCGTCCCAAGCCAGCATAAAGGAGGAGAGTTGTGGTAGGCCGATGACAGCCAATATAAAATATTGTCACATATTATGATATGAGCCAAAATATGAATTTCGTTGGAGCATTTCCTACTGAGCGACAAGCTACATCGGAGCCCGGGTGTAGTGAAAAATCTGTGAGGGTTGTTAGGTCGTCACCCAGAAGCGACGTGCCACATCGGCGCTCTGATGTAGTGTCAAATGTACAAGGGTTCCCACATCTTAATGAGTGGGTGGGGGTAAAAAAGTTAGTTCATAAATATGAACATAAATATAGATTTTGGTTGGTATCATGGAATATAGATTCCCTTACAGGTAGATTAGCATAGTCAATTGATGTTATGATTAGAAGGATAATTAATATTTTGTGCGTGCAGAAGACTAAGTGGGTAGTTAAGAAAGCTAAAATCATAGAGCCTTGGGATTATAAATTTTGGTATACGAGTAGAAATAGAAATCGTAATAGAGTAGGTGTGATAAAAAATAAGTAATTATTTGGGAATGTAGTGGAGGTTAGGAGGAAGGGTGATAGAATTTTATTAGTTAAACTTATTTTAGATAGAGAGATTTTTAATGTCATTAGTGCCTATGCACCACAAGTAGGATTTGATGAATCCAGTAAATATCAATTTTGGAAGGATCTAAATGAGATAGTAGAAGGAATACTCGCTAGAGAAAAATTATTTATTGGTGGTGATCTCAATGGGCGTGTAAGAACTTGTCATAATGGGTTTGATTGTATATATAGAGGATTTGATTTTGGAAAAAGAATTTAAGCAGGTAATTCAATTCTAAATTTTGCTTTGTCTTATGATTTGATTTTAGTGAATATTTGGTTTATAAAGAGAGTTTCTCACTTGATTACTTTTAAAAGTGGATCGAATGCGAGCCAAATAAATTTCTTTTTAACTAGGAGGATAGATAAAACTAGTAGTATCGATTGTAAGCTAGTGCTAGGTGAGAGTATAGTTACCCAACATAGACTTTTAGTTTTAGATATTCAGATTAGAAAGAGACTTAGAAAAATTATGTATAAATTAGATCTTAAGATTAAGTGCTAGCGATTAGAAGGCAATCAAAAAATTTTTGTAGATAGAGTAGTATAAGAAGCAGATTGGAGGGACCATGATGATTCTAATATAACATAGAACAAAATGGCTAGCTACATTAAAAGGATAGCTAAAAATATATTTGGTGAGTTGAGGGGCGGTGCTTCACCATGTAAGGATATATCATGGTGGAATGAAGAAGTAAAAATACTATTAAGATTAAGCGAGATTTTTATAGAGATTTGAAGAATAATAATAATAATGATGGAATAAGTTTTAAGAAGTATAAACTAGCGAAGAAGGAGGCTAAGAAAGTTATTCGGGATGCAAAAACTAAATTATATAAATAAGTGTACGAGAAGTTGGATAATAAAGAGGCAGAAAAAAATATATATATAATTGCTCGAATAAGAGAGAGAAAGTCTAGAGACTTATGTACTATAAAGTGTATTAAAAATGAGAATCAGACGATTCTAGTTCAAGACGAAGAGATTAAAAAAATATAGAAAGATTATTTTGATAGATTATATAATGGTAGTTTTACTCAAAATTTGTGAGATCTTACTATTCAATGTAAGGATATGAATCGTAGTTTTATACGCAGAATTAAAAAGTCTGAAGCAAAAGAGATGTTAAAGAGAATGAAATCAAAAAAAATTGTTGGTCCAGATGAGATTCCTATAGAGGTATGGAGATATTTAAGAGGGATTGGTGTGAGATAGCTGACAGATCTTTTTAACAAAATTTGGCAAACTAAGAAAATACCAAATGAATGGAGGAAGAGTACTTTAATATCTCTGTATAAGAATAAGGGTGATATTTAGAGTTGTTCTAATTATCGAGGAATAAACTCATGTGTCACACTATGAAGTTTTGGAAAAGTGTAATTGAATATAGATTGCGACGAACTATTAAAATATCGGAGAACCAGTTTGGATCTATGCCCGAGCGATCAACGACAGAAGCTATTCATTTACTTCAACTTATAGAGTGATTCTGAGAGAGAAATAGAGATTTGCATATGGTATTTATTAACTTAGAGAAAACCTATGATAAGGTACCACGAGAGATATTTTGGTGGATATTGATGAAGAAAAGAGTTCCCATCAAATATATCGACAAAACTAAGGACATGTATGATAGAGTAGTGGCCAATGTCAGAACATGTGGTTATTTAACAAGTGATTTTTCTATTACAATTGGATTGCATTAAGGATCTGCATTGAGCCCGTTCTTATTTGCTATAGTGATGGATGAGCGTATTAGAGCTATTCAGGATGAGATACCTTGGTGTATGCTATTTGCTGATGATATTATCTTAATTGATGAGACAAGAGCAGGGGTATTTTAGCCAAGTTAGAGTTATGGAAGCATACATTAGAATTTAGAAGTTTTAAATTGAGTAGGTCTAAAACAAAGTATAATGCTATAAAACTGAATGGGTAAGAGATACAAATGAGTAGTCAGTTTAGATGTTTGGGTTTTATTATTCAGAATGATGGAGAGATCGATAATGATGTTAACCATAGGATACAAATTGGCTGATTGAAATGGAGGAGGGAAATGGGAGTTTTATACAACCGTAACATTCCGTTAAGACTGAAGGAAAAATTTTATAGGACTGCTATTAAGCCAGTTTTGTTATATGGCACGGAATGTTGGGGTATAAAGAAACATCATTCACAGAAAATAAGTGTAGTACAGATGTGCATGCTTTGCTGGATGTGCAACAACACTAGGAGAGATAAAGTGAGAAATGGAGATATTCATACTAAGATAGGTGTAGCTCCTATCGATGAGAAGATGCGAGAAAACCGATTACGATGGTTTGGTCAACGTAGACCGACAAATGTCCCAGTTTGACGAGAAAAATTTATCAATGTAGGACAAGTTAAAAGAACGAAGAAAATATGGATGGAGGTGATACGAAAAGCTTTGGATTCTAAAGGTTTAAATGAGGAGATATAACTTGATAGAAATGAATGGAGAAGGACTATCAAAGTGATCGATCTGGCGTATTTTTTTTTGGTTCATGTAGCCTACCCCAAATACTTGGGATGAAAGACTTAGTTGTTGTTGTTGTTTGTTCGCCATGAAAATCGAATTTCTCTTTACTGACAATCTTTCAACAAAGGATTACAATCTAACGGTTTTCCGTTTACAGAAAATGAGGAAGATGGACTTCCTCTTTATTTAGAGCTGGGTTTCTAGGTAGTTATGGAGGACGATCCTGCTCTCCATTGACACTCTGTACAACTTTTCTCAGTTGGCTAAAGAAAAATGGGCTCTTTAGTCTTGATTACAAGGGGTAATTTCTGGGAGAAGACGTCTCTGTCTCTGTCTCTTTTCATGTGTCTCTCTGTATGTCTCTCTCTTTCGCTCCCCGCCATTTATAGGGGATTTGGAGTAATGTCCCGCCATATTTGCTCGTCCGTTAGCTCCCACTACTCGAGAAGTGCCGCCATATTCGTCAGGCAGTTGCCCCCACGACCGAAGTGACGCCGCCACTTTCGTTTGGCAATTAGTCCCACGATCCGAGGTGGCAATTCTTCTGTTCGGGTCGGGTGACTCTGTATTAAACCCCTACCCGAAAGTTATGGCTAGTGTCGCAAATCTCAGCTTTAGATTCGCGAACCTGTTCCATCGCCTGGATCACGAACCTCATTTTCTTAGATTCGCGGACCTCAGTTTCTTAGATTCGCAGACCAGATGAGTTGCGGGCTTCTGTCTCTGAATTCGTGAATCTGCTTTGCTTTTCCGAAATTTTTCGCCGACAAAAACCCCTCCAAAGTTTCCAAAACCCTCATGATTCTTTGAGGAGTTTCAGAATACTTTAGATATAATGTTCTGTATTAGAACTTCCATTGCATTTGCTTGAAGTCTGTGACTCTGTATTAGCGCCACTACTGCTTCTTGCCTTTGAAGGGACACGTCTCTGTATTAGGGGCGCGACTCTTTATCTTTGAATAGAAGACGACTCTGTATTAGGGTCACGAACTCTTGTTTTGGAAGGGGCACGTCTCTATATTAGGGGCGCGAACCTTCATCTTCATCTTTTGAGTAGAAAACGACTCTATATTAGGGCCAATCTTCGTTTCGGAAAGAACACGTCTCTGTATTAGGGGCGCGAGCCTTTGCTTTTGAATAGAAAACGACTCTGTATTAGGGCCACAAATTGTCTTTGGAAGGGGCGCGACTCTGTATTAGGGGCGCGAGCCTTCACTTTTTGAGAAGAAAACGACTCTGTAATAGGGTCGCAAACCCTCGCTTCGGAAAGAACATGTCTCTGTATTAGGGGCGCGAGCCTTCGCTTTTGAATAGAAAACGACTATATATTAGGGTCACTAATTTGTCTTCGGAAGGAACACGTCTCTGTATTAGGGGCGCGAGCCTTCATCATTTTTTTTTTGAGTAGAAAACGACTCTGTAT
This sequence comes from Dracaena cambodiana, assembly GCA_036321105.1. Taxonomy (NCBI): domain Eukaryota; kingdom Viridiplantae; phylum Streptophyta; class Magnoliopsida; order Asparagales; family Asparagaceae; genus Dracaena; species Dracaena cambodiana. The sequence goes on along the minus strand of JAYEPQ010000013.1, from coordinate 20,590,860 downwards.
TAGGGTCGCGAACTTTTGAAGGGATACGTCTCTGTATTAGGGGCGCGGCTCTTCATCTTTGTCTTTTTGAGAAGAAAGCGGCTCTGTATTAGGGTCGCAAACTTCACTTTTTGAGGAGAAACCGACTCTGTATTAGGGTCGTGAGCTCTTTGCGGGAAGGCTGGCAGGCGGTTGCTTTCCTACGGCGTCAGAATTGAGACGTTTCTCTGAGCTGCATTAAATGAAAAGGTATCCACGCGATTCGAGCCGGATATCACGTCTGTTCAGAGATCCTGGCCGTCAAATCATCGGCTATATAACCTCCACTTTACGAGAAAGGTTGCCCTTATCTCAAGAAATTTGAAATCTAAGTTCTTCGTTTGGACTTCTCAGACTTCTCATCTTCAAGCTCCAGTAGTTCCTGATTCTCTGTGCGAAGGATTTTCTCCCTCTGTAAAAGATGCCAAAGAAAGCTTCTTCCTCTGATACTGCCACCAGTGGTCGTCAAGATCCTCGAGCAACCTCTAGTTCGATAGTGGTTCGGCAGGAACCCTTGATCGGAGGTAAGTAAAAGAGATTCGGAAGGCAGTCCCTTTTCTTATTTTCTTTTCTTATCTCTGAATCTGCATGTGTTTGGCAGTTGATTACGCCTTGAATCCTTGGCTAAAGGATCATTACTTTGGATATTCTGAAGGCTATGACGGGAAGAAGGAATTCAGATTTGACCATGTCTTTCCCCATTGTATATCTTCGGATAATCAAGAGAGAGCAGACAAGATTCTCCACCCTTCTTTCTCAACATTGCGAGAGTTGATGACCAATATATCTTTTGAAGGAGAAAATCGGTCTCCGTTGCTCAAACTTGTCTTCTTGTTTGGGGACCATATTTCAATGCCCGACAGTGGTTTGGAAGATGGCGATTACAAGTGGCTTCGCCAAATTGAAGGTCGCCATTTGTTTCTCCCTAATATGGAGAGATCTTATCCATTCTTATTCTTTCAGTCCCTTTCTGTGCCCAGGCGGATGGATTGGCACATAAATAGGCCACAAGACGGTGTCTTGTTGGGGGGCTTCAATACTCAAGGCGTTTTTCCTCGTGGTAGTGGAAAACATTTTTGTGGATTGCTTCCGGGACTGCTTAGACATGACATCCCCATAGGCGAGGTTTCCATAATTGCGCAGACTTTCCTGCACCGATTTACCAATGCGCAAGGAGAGTTTCCTGTTCAGGATTTTCGTCCCCCTGGATGGGTTCATTGCTCTTCAAAAGGAGAGTGGGCAGTTTTGACTGACTTCTTCTTGAAAACCTTCGGAGATCAGTTTCATTATGCAGGGCTCTATCGTGCTATCAGGGCTGTTCAGCATGGTATTCCTGCTAGTAGATTCCATTTTTTGCTTTACTGGAATTGTACAATCCTGATACTTGTACAATTTTTAGCCCTCGTGGCGAGTTGGGTTTTGCCCTTCATGAAACGTATGAAATTTAGGGCTTACCCATGGGCGACATCCCGTACGAAGAGTATGTCCCAACCGGAGAAGAACTCCATCTGTTGAAGACCCGGGACCTTTTGATTTATAATACTTATTGGGAATTGCTTTGTCATTACCATATTTGCACTCACACCTCTGGCACTCGTAATTTGAAGCCAAAGAAGTGGCTGCAGTATCTTCTGCCCAATTTTTCTAAGGGTAATCTTAACTTTACTCGCCTTCCTCCGATCTCCGAAAAGGAAGTTGAGAGAAGAATCGCCAGTTTCGGGACAGATGCTTACATCGCTGAATCTGACGAGGACGTCTTCAAGACTGGAACGTCCTTTGAAAGTTTTCATTATCAGGCTCTCCAGCCTTTGTCTGATCCTGCCTTCTTCCTGGGCTTTTTGATGGTATGGCTGAAGAAGTGTGTTATTCCTTCGCAGGAGAATATACCCATTAGAGCCGTATACCCAGCCGTCCTACTAGCATTTGGTAAGCGGCTCGGTTTGCTGCACTTATTTGATGGCTTGGCTGATTCTACACTGCCCTTCTTTGATGAGTCCTGCAGACTCGCAGATTGACCTAAGTGCTCCCAAAGTGCAGCACTATAAAAGGTCGCAGTGGAAGGGAGGCTACATGGCCGCGATTCGCAAAACCCTTCGTCATTTCTCAAATTTTGAGTTGTTCAGATGTTTCCCATACTTTCCGAATGCTGGGTACGAGGAAAAATTTGCGGATACTGCAGGTGTCGATAAATTTACTACCCTCTCCTCGGGATGTTTCTGGTGGTTGATAAACATCCGCCCAGGGCATCTGGTTTTTCGCTTGGGAAACCTTTGCTATATAGAACCTTATTACCCAAGTCGCTTTGCCCGACAGTTTGGGTATGATCAGCTTTACGCTGGCAATCCCAATAGAGAACTAAGATTTGTTGGGAATGTTCTTGAGGGGGCTCGAGTTTGGTTTCACTTCGTCGCAGGTGGAACTCTTGCCAAATTTGATCTTCCGCTCAAGACCCCGAACTCAAGTATGAGCTTCGGCTTCTGTAAATGGTTTGCGGATGCTAACTCTGCTCTTCAGAATTTCAACGTACACCATACCAGTCTGCGGGAGATCAGATCCTGGTATGCCCAGAAAAAGAAGGCTGGCAGCACAAAAGTGGCTGGGATGGAGGACTTCAAGGGGGACAGTGCGTCTGATGAATCAGAACGAAAGGGAGAGGACACTGGTGCGCCGGTTCAGGCTGTTGTTCCTGATCCGATGTTGAGGAAGACTTCTCCTCCGTTGTCGTCTTCTCCTGAAAAATCTTCGCATAAGCGGAAGATATTAAGGCGTCTTGGTGACTTACCTACCATTCCGCGGAGAACTGATTCGCAGAGCACCTTGTCTAGGGCAGGAACTGCAACACTCACTACGGCTTCTGAGTCCCTCATGGAGGAATCCGAGGAAGAGGAAGATGACTCATCTTTGATTCTCCATTCCCTTAAGAGGCGTTGGAGTCAAGGACCTGTTCCCTGCAGTGATCATACTCATGTTACTCAGGAGGTTCTATTTCTTCTATTGGCCAGGCCGACGTTGAAGTTGGTGTTCCTTCGGCTTTACAAGAGGACTCTGCGGCTTCTATTGCTCAGGACACTGCTGATGAAGTGCAAATCATTGGGGAGACCCGCGCACCAGACTCTCCAAAGGCAGCACCCCCTTCTGAAGATAAATATGACTGGGGCGACGATGATGACGCCAGTAGTGACAGTTTCCGTTCTTCTACTCCTCCTTCGGATCATGGTAAATATGTCTTTTTGAGCGAGGAGGTTCGAGCCAAAGTATATGGGCCCGAAGTATTTGGTCCTGAAGTGTATGGATTTGGAGAATCCAGCGTCCAACCTTCAGGTCTTCATCTTTTTTCTTCAGCAATTATGTTATCTTATCAGATGATACTGTAATACTTAACTGTTAATTTTTCTTTTCTTCTTTTTTTTTGCTAGCTCCAGTTTTGACTCCGGACTTGGAGGGCCCGAAGGTGGCTTCACCAGATAGTACCATCGCGGGAGCTGACACTGGTGAAGCGACTGAAGTTACTACTGCCGCGGTTGACCCTTCAGAAGCAGTGATTAACTTGGCTGCCATGTCTACTGTTTCGGCTACAACTGCTCCAACTGAGGCTATAGTTCAGGAGACTGTGATTGGTAGTTCCGTGGAAATCTCCAGGGGTGTCATTCTTCCTGTTGCGGATCAACCCGCTTCTGCCTCATCCATTATTACTCCTTCTCATGCAGAAGTTGATATGCTTGAGAGTGATTTGTTGAAGGATACGGTGGAGACTTTTCTTCAGTTTCTGGATCGCTGTATCGATAAAGTGCTAAAGGGGGTTCCTTTCGCTTTGATCGTCAATGTTCTCAACATTTATCTAACTGGTATTGTTAGCATTGGTGGAGAGGATAGAGCTGCTCCTTTTAGACTTATGATAGCTCAGTTTCAAAGGCACGCTGAATCTCTGTCGAAAACCAGAAGTGCTAATAAGTCTGAGACAGTGGAAATCATCTTCCAGAAGCTGAGAGAGGAACAGCTTAAGTTCCAGAAGGAGACTCGAGAGAGGGCAGATGTTTGCAAGGCCTCTTTAGAAAAGGGTCAATCAGACCGCGAGTCTCTGGTTCTTCAAGTGGAAGCCGCTGCTTCAATTGTCAAGGACCAGGATCAAGCCATTGCCAAAGCCCAAGCTTTCCTAGCCAAGATCACCAAGGAGCGTGATGAGTCAGTGAGGCATCTGGCCGATTTGTCGCCTCAGAAGGATGATATATCCAGGGATCTCCAGACGGTGCAAGCTGAATTGGACACGTTGGAGGCTGCTACAGCGCAGAATGTTATTTCTAGTGACGAAGAACTGCGTCGCCAAGCTACTGTTCAAGCTTATGAGATCCTCCAGTAAGATATTGATGACGAAGAGGGGAAAATAAAAGTTCTCTTGAACCATTGAATTGTAGAACTCTTGTGTACACTGCTTTAAGTTCCTCTCTCTTTTCTTTTTGTTGTAATAGTTTCCTTGTCGTTTATGGAGAACTCATTTTGATCTTTCGAGGCGTGATTTTTCAATTGTTCTTCAAAGATTTGTAACAAACTTGCCATCTTTTGTCTGAAGTTTCTGAACCATCGTACGACTCTGGTGTCTGTATATCTGTTACGCGACTTTCTTAAGTCACGTGAATTTTAGGAGTTCGCGGATTTACATTTATCCATATCTGACCCGCGACCTGGGTTCCGGAACTCTGGTCCGCGATGCCTCATCTGGAAGTTCGCGGAATAGAGCATAGATTTTTCGGAATTTGTAGAGACTTCTGCGAGCCGTGGGATGCAGTCGTTTGGTCGTGGAATTCCAAGCGTTGCATGCCTCTATTAATGACGAGATCTCCGGGTTGCCATATCTAAGCGTCCCATGCAATCAACAATAAATTATGTTGAGATCTGAACTGAAGATCTTGACTAACGATCTCGGTCTTATCTTTTCTAAACTGAATATCACAGTTAGCAGCTTGCCTATATAAGGCACATGCTTTCTTCGATGAAGGATCATTCAGCCGTGAGAAAATTTCTTCTTGACTCTTCTCTTTCTCTCTTTTGTAGTCGATCCACCGGCGCAACTATGTCTTCTTCTTCTTCAACCGAAGTGATAGATAAGAGTTGGCATGTCACAAGGCCTCCAGACTGCATCGATCCAGGGGGGTGTCTCATTGGCAAGGTTTTTCTGACCGTAGTCATTTTCCTTAATTAAGGTATGCCTCTTCTTCTGATTTATACCTTCCTCTTCCTCTTTTTTTTTCTTTTTAACAAGAATTTGTTTTGGCAGGAGATAACCGTAGTCATTCTCATTAACAATGGCCCAGACCCGATGGGCTCGTAATTACTTCCAATGTCTCAAGGGGCTTGGAAGGTCTCATGTATCTTACATGAGAGAAAAGATTTCGGGTCTGGGGCATTGTTGTTCTTCTTTCCTAGTATCCCACAAGGTTGGGGTACTAATGACCAAGACCTTGAACTTGCGCAATTCGTCAGCTATATAATAGGGGTTCGCACTCGGTATGCCCAGTTTTGAACTAATCAATTCACTGGCATCATCTCTGGGAGAGCCAACCAGGAGGTCCCTGACTGTGGTCGGAAAGAAGAAACAAGATTATACGTTTTAAGCCATCCTAAAAAAAGGGAGGCTACAAGAGCAAATTGGAAGTGGAGGCCAGGGAGCAAACTTTTTGATCTGAACCATGCCGAAAGAGGCGGGTACAGAAGCAAGTCTATCATTCCCGAAGAAGGGCCTGCAGGAGCAAACTTTTCTGGATCTAAACCATGTCGAAAGAGACGGTTATAGAAGCACGTTTCCCCCTTTTTTTTGTATTTACTCTTATTGGTTGTATAGCACTTAGAGAATTCTCTGTAATTTTGTTCTAAAAATGAATAAAGAAGTTCTTTTCTTTCTACGTAACTGAGAGTATCTGAAAGATAATTCTAATGTTGATTACCAGAGGTAACTGTTAACTTGATAATTTCGAAATGGATCAGAATTTCCTAAGTACCCGAAACTACTATGAATGAATGAACTTCTTTGTTGATTAGCCAAATGTGTTATTGACTTGGCAAATTTGATAGACAGGAAAATCTGGTTCGCCAGAGGTAATTTTTAACTTGGCAAAATTTGATAGAAAAAAATCTGGTTCGCCAGAGGTAATTTTTAACTTGGCAAATTTGGATAAGAAGAAAATCTTGTTCGCCAGAGGTAATTTTTAACTTGGCAAATTTGGATAAGAAGAAAATCTGGTTCGCCAGAGATAATTTTTAACTTGGCAAATTTGATAAGAAGAAAATCTGGTTCGCCAGAGGTAATTTTTAACTTGGCAAATTTTGATAAGAAGAAAATCTGGTTCGTCAGAGGTAATTTTTAACTTGGCAAATTTGATAAGAAGAAAATCTGGTTCGCCAGAGGTAATTTTTAACTTGGCAAATTTGGATAAGAAGAAAATCTGGTTCGCCAGAGATAATTTTTAACTTGGCAAATTTGATAAGAAGAAAATCTGGTTCGCCAAAGGTAATTTTTAATTTGGCAAATTTGGATAAGAAGAAGATCCGGTTAGCGAACTTTTGACTTTTTAGTCCGGATCCAGGAACTTTCATTGACGAAGTTCTGATTACAGAGAAACTATTTGCTCATGGCTAGCATAGAACTGCCCAGGTAGTATTATAGCTGGTGTTATGCAATTTTGCTAAGGATAATATTTCTTCAAGAATTTGCCGTTGATTGACATTAGGACCTTGTCACCATTAGGCTTCGTCAACCGATACGCCCCGTTGGAGTAGACCGTATCAATGACGAAGGGTCCCTCCCACTTTGGCTGGAACTTTCCCTTAGGCTTCTGGCTTGTTATGATTGGTCTTCTAACTGACAGGACCAGATCACCCTTATTGAAAGTTCTTCGCTTAGCCTTTTTGTTAAAGGTTCTGGAGATCCGCACCTGGTATAGCTCGATACTCTGTTGAGCTTCTAAGCGTTTATCATTCAAGGCTTCTAACTCTTGGAGCCTTTGCTGATACTTTTCTTCTCCTGTCATCCTTGTTGTTAATGCCACTCGTAACGAAGGGATTTGAATCTCCAAAGGCAAGACCGCTTCTGACCCATATACCAAGGAGAACGGAGTGGCATTGGTGGGAGTTCGGACTGTGGTTCGGTACGCCTACAGGCACTCTCCGAGCTTTTCGTCCCAATCCCATTGATTGGATGACACAAACTTCTTAAGAAGTTTTATAATGGTCTTATTGGCTGCAGGGTAGTATGGCGATGAAGCCACATTCTCGATACTGTATTTGTTGCAGAATCTGAAATACACTTGGCTTACGAACTGAGGTCTGTTGTCGTGAATTATTCTTCTAGGCACCCCGAAGCGATAAAGCACATGGTGCTTGATGAACTTGATAACATCTGACGATTTTACTTCAGTCAGGGAGATGACTTCAGTCCATTTTGAAAAGTAATCAGTTATGGCCAAAATGAATCGATGTCCTCTCGTTGATGGCGGAGAAATTGGCCCTATGATATCCATGCCCCATTGCTCAAACGGCCATGATATAGCCGTCGGGTGGAGATACTCTAGAGCTTGATGTATAAAGTCTGCATGTATTTGGCAGGCCCTACACTTCTTGGCGTAGTTGACTGCTTCTATCATCATGTTAGGCCAGTAATAACCCATTCTTCGGATTCTATTCCAGAGTTTTGGTTCTGGCTGATGTGCCCCGCATACGCCAGCGTGAGCCTCTTCGAGTACTTTTTGAGCTTCGCGGTTGGAAAGGCAGCGAAGTAAAACTCCGTCGTAGGATTTTTTGTGCAACGTCTGGAGTTCCGCATTGTAATAAAACCGGATGGCCCTTCTCTGAATGGCTTTGGCTTCTTTTGAACTTTTGGGTAATATCCCGTAAAGCACATAGTCTATATAAGGAAAACGCCAATCTCTTGGCTCTAGGCTAGACGCGCAAGCATCAGCTTTGTTTTCTGGTGGCTTTTTCACTTCTTCTTTGAGCTCATCCTTTGAACAAAACAACTCCTTGCTGCTTACCATAATTTGCCTTTTAGCATGCTTGGGCAAGGCTAATGTAGCAGCCAAAGAAGCTAGTGAATCCGCATAACTATTGAGGTGGCGCTTTATGTGGCTAATGTAAAAACTAGTGAACCCATTTGCGACTTTGATTACCGCATGATAATACGGCAGGAGGTCTTCATGTTTAACTTCGTACTCCCCTTTTATTTGATTTACAATGAGTTGAGAGTCCCCATATGCCTCCAAATATTTAACCCCCAGTTGTTTGGCTATTCTTAAGCCGATTAGGAGGGCGTTGTATTCCGTGACGTTGTTGGAACATGAGCTTGTCAAAGAGTAAGCTTGAGGGATGATGTGGTTGCGAGGAGAGACGAGAACAACTCCCACCCCCGCTGTCGTCTTTCCTTTAGATCCCATTCGGGAGGCACCATCAAAGAAAAGTTGCCATACACTCTTCGAAACCGTATTTGATTCGGAAGACCTTCTCGAACCATCCTTTTCTGGAATTAGATCTCGTTCCTCCAATTCCCCTGGGATTTGTTCATATAACCTCGAGGATGCCGGGACTGGATGTTCGGCCAAGAGGTCGGCCACGGCCTGTCCTTTGATAGACTTCTGTGGTATGAAGTGCATATCATATTGTGATAGCAAAATAGCCCAATTGGATAGTCTTGAATTTAATGACCCAGGTTTAGTCATTAATATTCTCAGAGGGTTAACTCTCGATACAACGTGGATAATTTGTCCAACTAGGTAGTGTCGCATTTTCTGTATTGCGAACACTAGCGCCAGACATTCTTTTTCCACGGGATTATACCGGTGTTCCGCCCCGATCATCATTCTGCTGAGGTAGTAAATGGCTTGCTCGTGGCCTGACTCATTCTTCTGCGCTAGTAAAGCGCCCAATGAATGGTCTATAGCCCTTACATATAACTGGAAGGGCTTTTCCGAGACTGGGGACACGAGCACTGGTGGTTTCGCGAGATATTGTTTGATCTCTTCAAAAGCCTTTTGGCATGCGTCATCCCAAATGAACGACACTCATTTCCTCATCAATCTGGTGAAAGGTTGACATTTACCAGATAGATTTGATAAAAATCTACGAATGTACGTCAGCCTGCCTTGTAACCCTCTTAATTCTTTGAGGTTACGGGGAGGTGGCATGTTTTGGATAGCTTTGACTTTGTCTGGATCAAGATGTATTCCTTTCGGAGTTACAACAAAGCCAAGGAATTTGCCACTAGAGACCCCCAGGAAAGACTTACCTGGATTCATCTTGAGCTGGTGCTTCCTCATGAGGTCGAACACCGTCTTCAAATCTTTAAGTGATCTTCTTTGTTTCTGCTTTTGATTGCTAGGTCATCTACGTAGCATTCCACTGTTTTCCGGAGGTGCTCGTGGAAGATTGCATTCATGGCGCGTTGATACATAGCGCCTGCATTCTTTAGGCCAAAGGGCATGACGGTATAGCAGTATACTTCGAGTGGTGTCCTGAAGGACGTATGCTTCTCATCATCGGGGTACATCTTTATTTGATTATATCCCGAGAATCCATCCATGAACGTCATGCGCTCATACCCACAAGTATTATCTATCATAATATCAGTGATGGGTAATGGGAATTCGTCTTTGAGGCAAGCCTCGTTCAAATTCCTAAAGTCTATGCAAACTCGGATTTTTCCATTTTTCTTGGTCACGGGAACTATATTTGCGACCCAGTCAGGGTGTTGTTCCTCGCAAATAAAGCCTGACGTGATCAACTTTTTGATTTCAGCTTCTATAGCTTCCATAATCTCTGGACGGAATCTTCGTTGTTGCTGTTTTACTGGCTTAGTTTCTGGTCGGATCTTTAATTTGTGAACCGCCACGCTTGGATCCAACCCTGGCATCTCCTCATAACTCCAAGCGAAAATATCAATGTATTCGCGGACGAGAGATATCAATTCTTTCCTTTCTTCCGAGAATAGGTTCTCACTTATAAATACAGATTTAGGACTCTTTTCATCTCCCACATCGATTTGGATCACTTTATCTTCAGTTGTGGGCTCCCGTTGTTCAAACTGAATCTCCCACTACCTATTAAGATGCTTGTCCCAAGGGTCGTCTCTTTCTGGTGAGGTTTCCTTCAAATCTTCGTCTTCATTGATCGCGGAAGTCATGTTTGCGGATACCTCGCAGAAAATCACACCTGTGCTGACATCTGAATCCCAACATGATGATTCTGACGAATGATCGTACTGTCTTTCCTCAACTTTGTCGTTTGAGGAGGTCTCGGAAGTGGTGTTGCATCCCAACCCCCTGCCGGTTTTCTGGTAATAGTCTGGCATCTTCCCTTTGGGGCCAAAAGGTTGAAGGATTGTCCTCCTTCCTTTTCCGAAATTCAAACCCCTGCCTTCGGCCAGATTGTATCTCATTTTCTTTATTATTTCACGGGAATTTTCATCGTAATGAAAGAACTCGGGTTTTCCCTGTTCTTCCTCAGAATCTGAACATTTCTCTTTGTTCCTCTGACTTGCTCTTCCAAATACTATGGCCTTTTGGGTTCCGCTCTTGGGAGGGACCTCAAAAATACCTTGGTCAGCCCTTTCGACGTCATCACTTAGTTCACATAAGGATGATCGGATGGGTGCTCGGAAGGCAGCCAGAGAATATATCTCATTTACACAGTCGCTAAATGCATTTGTGATAGTGTTTGAGAGCTCAGAATCAACACCAGAAGAATAAACAAATTCCAGATTTTCATTTATCACCCATTCACCCTCAGAGTGAACGGCGTTATTTACATCAAGGCCTTCGAGACTTATCACAATGGGCTCACCATCCCAGATTACATCCTCGGATTCCGAATCTTCGGATCCTGATTCTGTATCAGCCTCTTCGCCACTATCACAGTCATCATGCACGGGCCGATCTATGACGCCAAACGCATCTTGATATAACAACGTGTCAGTAAAGTAATTTTCAACTCCTTTGAAGGGTTGTTTCTCCACAATGGGTGTCTTCACAATCGCGTCTTCGTCGACGTACTTCATACATTGGTGTAATGTAGAGGGCACAATTAGATTGCTGTGGATCCATGGTCTCCCCAATAATAAATTGTATGATGTGTCTGCATCTATCACGTAACACGTAACCCTTGAGCTTTATTTTACCCAAGGGTTTACTACCGTTAGCATTGAACCCAAAGATGGTGGTGTTGGTAGCGGCCAACCTGTTCATCGGCACTCCAAGATATCATAGCATCCTTCATGGCATGATACTCAAAGCCGAGCCTGGATCAACTTGAATACGATCAATCTCCGTAGACCCTATGTATCCTTTGTAATATAAAGGGCGATGATGCTTATTACTTCTGATTTGCATATCTTCCGGAGAGAAGGTGACGCAAGGGATGTTTTTACCAAAAATCTAGTGACATGTCGCGCAAAGAGACTCTCCTTCTTCGCTCATCTCTGGTATTTGCGCCAAGAACACTTCTGAATCTTGCAGAGCCTCTCTTAAAGCTTCCCTAGTAGAGTTGGAGAGCTTCAGGAGCTCGTACAAGGTTATCCTTGCAGGGATATTGGCCAACTGTGTTAGGATGTCGAACTGGAATGACTTTCGCGAGTTTTCCGCAAGTTCCTTTCCCTTCTTCCTTAGAGCTTTGTCGAACTTCAGCTCCTTTTGCTTGACTTTCTCTGAAGATGATTGAGAATCTGTTGCTTGGCCGTAATTCTTTAAGTAATTTTTTTCCGAACGGGTCCCCTTGGAGGGAGGGTCTGCATCGGCGACCAAGAAATTTCCGATTTCTTTTTCCGAATCGGTCAGAGCAGGAATAATCTCATCGTCTTCGGGAATTACGGAAACAACATTGGAGGTGAAGACCCTCTCTCTTTGCTTCTTCCCAGATGAACTGGGACTCCATTGTTCATCATTTAGGAAATCAGGATGTACCCATGGTATCTCTCCCCTATCAGTTCAAAGGGGAATAGTCCTTTCTTTTGCTGTTGGTGTGGGTCAAAATTTATGACTTGCATCGTGCCTTTATGGATGGGCTGCACTCCATTTTGAACTGTTGACTCTATCCAGTGGGGCGCTTTACCGAACTTGACGGTCACCATGTTCGCAGTCACCTTCTTCTAGTGCTCTTGAAGCTTGATGACATTGGCGTCCACTAAGGCTTGAATTTTGTCTTTAAGGATGTAGCAATTTTGGGTGGGGTGGTTAATGATCCTATGGTAGACACAGTAGCTATGATCATTGACTTTTCCAGCTTCCTTTGGACATTTTGACTCTGGCAACTTCAACATCTTCTTACTCATGAGGAGATTGAAGATAGTCTTCGTGTGCTCATCCTTAAAAGAGTATTGTTTTTGTAGCATTCGCGTCTAAGGATGAAGTTTCAGGAAAATCTTCATAGGTTGTGGTGCGTCAGTGACCATTGTTTCCTTTCCCTTATATCCTCGGGGTCGGGACTGGTAGCTGTTGTCACCACCGCGCTTCGGTTTCTCCTCGCCTCCTTCTTCTTCAAGCCTTTGTGCGATTTCTTCAGCTTTTTCAGCTTGTAGGGTGAGATCCTTCCAAGTTGAGGACTTCACACTCCCATTCTGGTTAGAACTTTGGTCGATAAATTATGTCGATAGGTTTCTACCAGAGTCTTTTCTTGCATCCCATGCGGACATCTAAGAGAATCATTTCGGAACCTTTTGATGAAGTCCCGAGCTGACTCTCCTTTCTTTTGTTTAGCGGCTAGGAGCGCCGGCATTGATACCTCCATATCGTCTTCATAGAATTGAGTAAGAAAGGCTTTCTCCATGTCGCTCCAGGAATTGATGGTTTCCGGTTCTAATCTCCGGAACCATTCAAAAGCTAGCCCGGTTAAGGTACTAACAAATACTCTTATAATAATAGGGTCGTTTCCGGATAAATGCCCTATCTGCGACTTAAATAGTAGAGGTGTTGGTTTGGTGATCCTCTACCATCGAAAGATTTGAGTTTCAATGGTTTGTAACTTTCTGGGAACGGCACCATTTCCCACTCCATGGGATACGGTCTTACCACCCCCAGTTCTTGTAGGTCACCCTTATGCATGAGGGCATTCAGTTAATTCTGGAAGCTTTCCATCCAGACAGCATTTGTGTTTGCCTCCTGATGCATGGAGCGGTTGTCATCATCTTTATGATGTTCTTCCTCTTCTCGGTTGTTACGAGGATCATGACCTTCTTCTTCGGTCTTCTTTAGTTTAGCTCTTTCTAACTCCATCAGGACGTGTAGCATATCTTTAAGCTCGCTGATGGCGTTCTGCTGTTGCTGGATATGCTTATCTTGCTCCTCCATTCTCCGCATGAACTCTTCTGGGACATTATTCTGCGTCATATATACAGAGACGGAGTCTTCTAAGAATGAATCAGACGTCTGTGATTCAGCCATAACAGACTTGGCTACATCTTCTTCATCAGATGAGATCCCCGCCATCTGTCTATAATTCATAGGGATCGTCACCCCACTTTTGAGTCGAGTGTGCCGAAAAACTCCTCGTTCTTCGTTGGACAGATCTTTCGAACTCGAAGAGGGCTCTTGGTCAGAGGCTTCTTCTTCGGAGATTTTCTTTGTCTTCTTTTTCTACTTCTTTTCTCCAATGCTTATCATGTTGGAGGTTATCGCGGGATATTCTGGCTTAGGAAACTCGAGTCCGTGTCGCCTCCTTTTTGATGATGTTGACAGAGGTGACAAACGACCAAACACCGAGGGTCGGGTATGAGTTGAACAATGACAGTGAGACAGTACTGCATTGATCAGTCGTTCACAGCGGCATTGAGATACATAGGATTCTTCTCTTTTTCTGTTCAGAAGTTCCCTAAGGTCTCTTGCACTGGAGTCCCTTGTGATGGGTTCATTTGTGAGAGATAACTTCAGGGACGACGGAGTTTCAGCCTCGCGGATAGGCATACACCTCTTGCGATTTTGAGGTTCGCGATCTCCTTCCAATTTTTCCCTTGGGACGCGGATGTATGCTCTGCGTTGATCACAGACCACTTTGACGGGTTCACACCGCTTCCTGTGGGAAACGTGAATGAATCTTTCTGCATCTTGATCAACCTCGCCCTTAGGCTTCCATATTCGGATTGTAGGTTTCTGCCGAGACGAGTTGGCAGTTTCCTTTTGTTGCGCGTTCCCGTGAAGGGCACGAGTTTTGCTTCTCCTCGGGTTTCTCCTCATTGTGCGAGTGAGAGGAACCTCTTTCTCTGCATGACAGCTTTGCAGAACGGATGAAGGTCGCTTCCCCTTGTTGAAGCAGGGACTTTGGTCCACTTTGCTTGAGAGATCAAGAGTCTTTGCCGAAACTAGCTGAGAGCTCGTCGTTAGGGAAGATGATTTTGGACTAACTTGATCCGTTGACTCTCTTAACGGGGCTATTGCCGTCTCCTTGAGGATTGACTCCTTGGAGATTTTATGGTATCCCCTTAGGTAAGTAGGGCTCTTGGAGCCTGAAGAAAGAAATTCTTCATACCTTTGCTGGTCGACGGAAATGGTGAGCGAGTCGACCATACTGCCAACTAGAATGTTGTCGGATTGAGCCACCACCAAGTCACCGGAGGTGAAGGTGCTCCCCAGCGGAATCGCCAATCTTCTGTTCGCCATGAAAATAGAATTTCTCTTTACTGACAATCTTTCAACAAAGGATTACAATCTAACAGTTTCCCGTTTACAGAAGATGAGGAAAATGGACTTCCTCTTTTTTTAGAGTTGGGTTTCTAGATAGCTATGGAGGACGATCCTGCTCTCCGTTGACACTCCATACAACTTTTCTCAGTTGGCTAAAGAAAAAGGGGCTCTTTACTCTTGATTATAAGGGGTAATTTCTAGGGGAAGACGCTCTGTCTCTGTCTCTTTTCCCGTGTCTCTCTGTATATCTCTCTCTTTCGCTCCCCTACATTTATAGGGGATTTGGAGTAATGTCCCGCCATATTTGCTCGTCTGTTAGCTCCCACTACTCGAGAAGTGCCGCCATATTCGTCAAGCAGTTGCCCCCACGACCGAAGTGACGCTGCCACATTTGTTTGGCAGTTAGTCCCACGATTCTTCTGTTCGGGTCGGGTGACTTTGTATTAAATCCCTACCCGAAAGTTATGGGTAGTGTCGCGAATCTCAGCTTTAGATTCGTGAACCTGTTCCATCGCCTGGATCGCGGACCTCATTTCCTTAGATTCGCGGACCTCAGTTTCTTAGATTCGCGGACCAGATGAGTTGCGGGCTTCTGTCTCTGAATTCATGGATCTGCTTTGCTTTTCTGAAATTTTTCGGTGACATTGTTGTTGTTGCAACTGTTGATAGAAGAGTTGAAAGATTTATGGACTGTTGGTATTAAAACATATGATTCATCGAAGCGTGAGTACTTTGTCATGCATGCTGCACTTTTATGGACAATAAATAACTTTCATGCATATGCTATGCTTTCCGGATAGAGTACAAAAGGGAAATTAGTTTGTCCAGTGTGTTGTTACAATATAAAATCAATATATTTTAATAGCAACAGAAAGTTTTGCTACCATGGAAGTCGAAGGTTTCTAGATGCTGATCATGAGTGACGCCATGATGAGGAGTCATTTTTTGAGGGGAAAGAATTAGATGATCCACCACCTTTGATATCGGGTTTAGATATTTTAAAATATTCAGATGGTTTACAGAATATTTTTGGAAAGACTCAAAAGAAAAAAGATACAAGAAAGAATCCATTAAAGAAAAGAAGCATTTTTTTGGCTCCCATATTGGGAGTTCAATGCATTACGCAATAATCTTGATGTCATGCACATCGAAAAAAATGTAGTTGGTAATATCATTGGAACACTCTTAAATATGGCAGGTAAGACAAAAGATCATTTTAAAGGACGTCATGATTTGGAAGAGATTGGTATTAGACATGAATTACATTCACAGGAGGGACAATCTAATAAAGTATATTTACCACTAGCTACATTCTCTATGGATCAAAGTGATAAAAATATTTTCTGTAAAGTACTAAAAGGAGTGAGAGTTCCAGATGGATATGCTTCCCTGTGCAAACCAAGGGCTAGAAAATTACTGGACTAAAAAGTCATGATTGTCACTTTTTATTGCATCATTTACTTCAGCTCGCTGTACGTAGAGCGTTACCTATCAATGTTGCAGAGCCATTAATTAGGCTTGGTGATTTCTTCAGAAATCTTTGTTCAAAAGTTATCATGTTGGAAGAAATTGATAAATTGAAGGGTGACATTGTGCAGATACTTAGTAAATTCGAAATGATTTTTCCTCCATTTTTTTTCAATGTTATGATACATCTACCCCTTCATTTAGCACATGAAGTGAGACTTGGTGGACCTGTTCATTTTCGATGGATGTATCCTATTCAAGGGTAATAATCTAATTTATTACTTAGTAAACATATATATCTTACTAATTAAATGCTAATTTTTTTTTCTATGACAGATATTTAGGAGTTCTTAAATCTTATATTCGAAGTAGAAGTCGACCGGAGGGATCTATTACTGAGGGCTATATTGCTGAGGAATGTTTGACATTTTGTTCGAGATATTTAGATGATGATGTTGATATAAGGTTTACAAGAATATCAAGGAATCTTGATAGTATTGATAGTGGACTACAAAATTCAGACACTCAATCCATCAATGGTCAGCCACTAGGACCATGTAAGATGTTTACCTTAAATGAGATTACTTGGAGACAACGTCATCACTATGTTTTGTTCAACTGTGATGTAATCAGCTCATATCTTGAATAAGAACTTGTATAATACTAAGAAAATTTAACTTATTATTGCACTTAGAATTTCAGATAACTAATAAATGCATATCTCTTTGTGCAGAGAGCATCAGGAGATTATGGCAAATCAAATAAATCGTGGCAGATCAAAGTCATGGTCTAGAGCACATGGACATAGTCAAGAAATCGTGGAGTGGTTTCAAAGTCGTGTTAGAAATGAACAAGTTTCGGATGAGATCAAATGGTTATCCCGTAGACCAAATTTCGTGGCTAAAAAGTATAAAGGCTATGTCATAAATGGTTATAGATTTCAAGTTTTTGATCGTGATGTTGAAAAGACAACCCAAAATTGTGGGGTTGGTATCACAGCATCTATTCCTAGCTTCGCAAGTATCAGGGATAAAAACTCCATTATTAGAGATGTCACATATTATGGAGTAGTAAAAGAAATCATTGAGCTGGATTACTATTGCTTCCATAAGTTCATTCTTTTTAAATGTGATTGGTTTCAAGGGAGGATAGATGAATTTAACCTTTCATTAGTTAATATCACAAAATTAATTTATGAAAATGATCCTTTTGTGTTAACTTCTCAAGTGCATCAACTTTTTTACGTGCAAGATCCAATTGAGGAAAATTGGTATAGTGTAATTACGATAATACCAAACGACATCAAGAAAATGTATGGCGAGCCTGTGCAAATTGATATGGATATGGATCTATCACATTAATATGTTAGCTGACAATTGATCCTACTTTGTAATGTGGCTTATCTATTCCTAATATTAATAAAACATGATATTAGACAAGCAGTTGTGAATTTGAAGTATGTTTATATGAACTTGTGTAATTTGTTAATTGTCTTCAACTTAGTACATTATCGATATATTGGAATGTTAGGTACTTTTTCTATCTTTTATGTTTCTGCTATGGGTTCTTTTTTTTGAAAAATTCAGAGATTAAGTTGTTCTTAAAACCCTTTCATCTTGTTTAATTATATTATGTATGATTTTGATCAAGGTAACTGACTTGGGTGCTTATTGCATCGTTATCATTATTATTTACAATTGTGCAGTGGTAGTTTTGAGTCTAATATGTGAAGTTATCATCACTATATCAACTATAAGTTTATTGAAATCAGATTTCTTTGATCACTATAACCTTGTTTTTTCTATTAATTATATGTAGTTTAATTTTTTACTGGAAAAATGCAGAATATCTCTTACCAAAGTTTGTCTATGATAGATAACAATTATCAAGTACTACAGGTAAACGCATAGGGCATTTATTTGTATTCTCATTTATCGGTGTTCTACTATTAAAGTAGTAAAATGAGTTAAGACGCTAATGATTATATAATTAGCTTTATGTTGTTTTTATGTAATTAGCTTTATGCTGTTTTATTTACAGGAGCTTTTCATGGCGAGCAAAGGTAAATAAAAAATATTAGAACATGCAAGTGAAGGAAAATGTACGATTCCAATTTGGTCTCGACGGAGTACAAATTCTCAGAATAGTAGTGGCGCGAGATCAGATTCTGACAATAGCACTGATTTCTCAAATTCTAGTGATCATGATGATGAGAATGTAGAGAACAATCAAAAGTCTGACAGTGAGGAGTCAAATGAAGATGAAAATGGAGTTCAATCTTCTAACCCTAATATCCAAGATGATGAATATCCATCTGCTTTAGGAAATATCAATACAATCAACAAAGGTAAAGGCCAGTAATTTAGTAGAACTTGAGATTGTAATCTTTTTAAACTTGTATAATTTTTTTAACTTGTATTCTAACTTTTAGATTTGTATTGTGAAATAAATTCTTTCAGAGAGGATTGTCAGGAAAGAAACTAGATGCTTGAAGATAGTAGGGAGAAATAAGAGTGCTCGACTAGTCATTATTTTAAATGATAAGAACCAGCCTATTGGCCCAAGTAAGGATGTTGCAAACTTATGTTCGTACTTGGGAACATTAGCTCGGAATGCAATATTACTCCCTCTTAACATTGAGACCTGGCATGCAGTCTCTAAGGAAACAAAAACTGAATTGTGGAAAATAGTTAATATAATATTTTGCTACACAACTAAGATATTTATCTGCATGTCCATTAATAAGTTGATTATTATAAACTATTATGTTGTAGGAAAATTTCATTATTGACAAAGCTGGTAAAAAAATGGGTATTAATTACAATTGGAGTAGCATGGCGGTGTTGGAAAAGTCGATTGAAAAAGAAACACTTTAACCCTCACACACGGAGATTAGCTACAATCAATGATCGATCCATTTCAGTACCAATGCAACAATGGAAGCACATGGTAAAGTATTGGAGCTCAGAGAAATTAAAGGTATATAATCTTACTTATAAAATCTAAAAGTTAATTATCCAATTAAATTTATACATGCATACGTTTATTATCTTCAATGTTATTCTAGGTTGAAAGTAAGAAGAACACTAACAACAGAAAGAAGTCAACATATACACATACAATAGGTTCTAAAAGTTTTGCTAAAGTCCGATAGGAACAGGTAATTTTTAAAAATTTTAAATACACTCATGAAATGAAAATTATGGAATGTTAATTTATTTTGGTTTATACTCATTCACTAGAAGAAGAGACTGCCAAATGAGAAATCACCAAATGAAGTTGACATGTTTATCATGACTCACAAGAGAAAGGATGGAACATTTAATATTGATAATGAAACTAAGGTATCTTGAATTGTTTTTTCTATTTCCAAATTTTTATATGTGGAATGTTAAATTTCAAAATATTAATATGACTTTTCTATATTATTTGAAGTATGAATTAGGCCAGATAGCTGCACAGTCATCAGAAACATCTGAAAACAAAATAGCTGGGGATAATTTTGTAAAGAAAGTATTCAAATACCATCCCAGTCAAGTACCACAATATGGAAAGGATATTACACTATCAAATTTACAAAAACCAACAACGACTTCTCTATCTAATGATGCCATCACAGAACTACTTGTTAGAGAACAAAGAGTAGCTGCAATGGAGAAAAGTACGAAATGATGATGAATAGATTGCAAGATATTTTAGCTCAAATAAAGGAAGTTAATCCAAATACCCAGATATCTGATACATGTAACACCCGAAAATTATCATGTTTACTAAAGTATAAATTATCAAGTTAAAAATTTCTTTCTATACACCTTCAAATTTAATTAAGTTTCCAAGGGCACCCCTTTGGTATTTTGTGGGGATGAGTTGTTAGAAGAGAGTGAGAGGTGGCACTCTAGTTGACATTTGTCATGCATGCAAGAAGGCTTAGGATTAGGATAGAGGATAAGGTGACCAAAATGCCCTTAGATATATATATAACCTTATTCTCTCAAAGAGAATTCTTATCAACAGAACAAAATAAAAATCACTCTTTACTCTTGGTTCTTCTAGTTCGTTGAGTAAAGGAAATAGAAGGGAGACTTTGCTAAAACAAAGGAGGAGATTAAAGGGAATAGAGGTAAGTATCACCTTGTTCTTTTTCTCTCTTTGAATCGTATTTGAGTACAAGTAGCATGTATGATCTTTCTTGGAAATTATTTGATTTTTATTATGAGTACATGATTCCTTTTTCTTTATGGATAAATTTATATCATATTGGATCTGCATACTTAGAAAAATTTCTAGACTGCATACTTAGCCTGATTTACGGATGTTGGTTATTTTTGGCTTAGCCTCGCGTTTGGCTATTTTTAGCCTCGCGTTTAGCTATTTTTAGCTTGCGTTTGGCAATTTTTAGCCTCGCGTTTGGCTATTTTCTGCTTCCCGTTTGGCTATTTTTTTAGTTTCGCGTTTGGCCATTTTTAGCCTCGCGTTTGGCAATTTTTAGCCTCGCGTTTGGCTATTTTCTGCTTCCCGTTTGGCTATTTTTTTAGCTTCGCGTTTGGCTATTTTTAGCCTCTCGTTTGGCAATTTTTAGCCTCGCGTTTGGCTATTTTCTGCTTCCCGTTTGGCTATTTTTTTAGCCTCGCGTTTGGCAATTTTTATCCTCGCGTTTGGCAATTTTTAGCCTCGCGTTTGGTTATTTTATGCTTCCCGTTTGGCTTTTTTTTAGCTTCGCGTTTGCTATTTCTAGCTTCGTATTTGGTGATTTTTAACCTCGCGTAAAAACTCCGCGTTCAAGAGAAACACGGATTTACACACTTGGCATGATTCGCGGATTTATGATAACATGACATATGAATATCAACATGATATATGAAGGCAAGATTGTTCATGAAAACAAATTCTAGTATCTTTATTACACGACATGATAACAAGTTCTAGTATCTTTATTACACGACATGATAACAAGTTCTAGTATCTTTATTACACGACATGATAACAAGTTCTAGTATTTTTATTACACGACATGATAACAAGTTCTAGTATCTTTATTACACGACATGATAACAAGTTCTAGTATCTTTATTACACGACATGATAACAAGTTCTAGTATCTTATTTACACGACATGATAACAAGTTCTAGTATCCTTATTACATGACATGAAGTACTCTTATGATACATGTGTACATGATTCCAAATCTTAATTCCTGAACTCTTGATTCTTGTGAAATGATATATATACAATTTGACATGAAAGTCCACGTGTTTCCTTTAATTCACGTATATCATATGCATTACTAACATGGAAAAAACTATATGATGGATAGATAAGTACTGTATTGTACAAGGATCTTATTGGCCAACTTCTTGATTAGGTGCTGAGGGCCTTTTTACTAGCAGCACTGGGTGGTACTAAGCCACCGTCTGATACATGAGTCACCATATGGGTAATGCCCGTTACTTGTTTCATTTAACGAGGTCTGACTTGTAGTACCTAGCGGTGTGTCATGGTTCAGCGCCATGAGTTAGAGGCCGGGTCCCGCGTATGCACGGGCACTTTTATAATATGAGAAACTGCGCGCTATCTTATCCATCATTGAGTTTCAATTCCAACACTAATATCATATAGACCTGTTAAATTTTACACGAAGCTTGTGAATGACTTACATAGTTCTGATTACATGCAACATGATTGATATTTACTTCGCTTACACTTGTCACCTTTACATGATTTGTTTCTGCTATTTGAATGAATAGTCTTACTCAATTCATTTTCAGTATTCTTAAGATACGTTTGTACCAACGCAATTTATTTATTCTTTTATTTATTTGTACTGTGATAGTACACGTATTTCTTGTTTTTGTGTTACTTGCTGGGTTTAATCCCCTGGATTTTCTTAAGCCCAGATCACGAAAATAGAGAAGGGGAGATTGCTCCAGACAACGATCCTTACTTCACCAACCAGGTCGAGTAGAGGATACTAGCACAATACTATTTGGGTACTTCGCACTTCTTGTTCTTGTTTCCTTTTTCTGGGCACTGCTTTAACTTGTAGTATTTAACTCCTTTGTGTAAATATTTAGAGCAGTGTGCCATTTTTTATAATCAACTCTCTGTATAAATGAAATCCTTTCAGTTTCAGACATGGTTATTCATCTTGACATGGCAGTAGTTACAGTTATTCCAAGATCATGGGACTATTGGGTTATTTATAGTATTTAAGCAATGTCGCCCACTTAGAAAAAAAAAAAAAAAGAGAGCCGAATTGGGGGCGTTACAATACATTTAATAGTCCTCTATCTACTGTCCAACAGCCTCTTCAAGGAGAAAGTGCATTTCAGATAGTTAAACAATATACATCTACTGCTATAGATAATTCTGAACAGGTTGGTTAATTTGTAACTCTCAGTTTTACTGATTATAAACACAAGTTATTAATTCTAGAATTTAGTTTTTTTATGTATTTATATAGTATGTGTATATATAGTCTCAAGTTTTATTATTCTTATTGTTCTTATAAATTTGTTTTATAAGTGGGTCAAGATGATGATAATCTAAATATAGAAAGAGGCAAAGATACTGACGGCATAGAAAGGAACAATGCATGAAGCTTTTATTTAACTTCATCCATTGAAACTTATTAATTAAATTTTGTTTTTATTGTAAAAACATCCATAGTTATGATTTTGAGTTCAATTTGTAGTTTTTTTATTTAGAACAATAGTTTGTACTTAATTATTTTGAACGTTATTACATATGTCAAATATGATTATGTTAACTTCATTTGTCTCTTTATTATTCTATTTAAATTGTTAATATTTATTTCGTATATGAATGCCTAGTCCATCATGTTGGGTACATTTAAAAGGGCTCATGTTGTTGTTGTTGATATATTTCATTTGATGGATATTTTGTAGATATATTGGTGTATAAGAAATAATATAATATACAGTGAGATATATATTTATAATCGCAACGGTTATGTAATTGTTACAATTTGTTAGTTGTGGTAGCCCATAAACGTTGCAAAAAGTTAGCAACGGTTATTATTAAATGTTGTTATTTAGTTTGCAACATTTTTTTTCAACAGTTATCAAAAAATTAGTAACAGTTTTAAACCACTGCAATTTAATAGAACTTACTGCAACGGTTTTTAAAAATATTGTAATAGGCATATATAAAATGTAATAGTTTCTAAAACCATTGTAATAATAAATATGTATAAATAGCGACGGTTTTTACAACCAATGTAATAGACATGTTTAATTTGCAATGGATTTTATAACCATTGTAATCAATATGTATAACCAGCAACGATTTTTTTAACTATTGTAATAGACATGTTTAATTGGCAATGGTTTACATAACCATTGTAATAGGTTAGTATGAATTGCAACAGTTTCTGATAAATATTGCAGGAATATTGTAACATTTATCTACAACCGTTACTATTGAGTTGCAACATTTTAATGTTACAGTTATAATAACCGTTGCATAAAAGATCGCAACGTTTATATTTAACCATTACAAATTTATTCTTACAGAACAGTTCTAACAACTGTTGCAATATCTAATCAAAACCGTTGCTATTATTATTTGCAACGGTGGCAAGCACAACGGATTTCAAAACTGTTGCAAATAAATTTAGCAATGGTTTCGATATCTTAGGCAACGCTTATCAACCATTGCAGAAGACTCCCTTTTCTTGTAGAATTGGACTTAATGAAGTGTGAGTTTTCTTTTCTGTCAGAGATGAAATTTTAACATGACAGAAGATTTGATCGGATTTAATCTCATAAAGAAAATTGATTTAATTTTGAATTCTAATGTTAGGGGTATGATTTTAACTTGACAAATATTTTGGAGTGTCACTTGCTCTGCTGGAGAAAAATCATGAGAAAAATTTTGCTGTCAGAGGTGAAATCTTAATGTCACAAGAGATTTGTTTGGACTTGTTCTCATGGAGAAAAATGATTTGCTTTTGTACTCTGGTGCCAGAGGTATGATTTTAACATGACAAATATTTTGGAGAGTCACTAGTTCTACTGGAAAAAATTGATGAGATAAGTCTTATTGTCAGAGATGAAATCATAACGTGACAGGAGATTTGATTGGATTTGATCTCATGGAGAAAATTGATTCGATTTTGTATTCTGATGTCAGAAGTATGATTTTAACGTGACAAATTTCTTGATGGTCACTGAATCTGCTGGGAGAAAAGTGGCAAAAAATTTTGCTACCAGAAGTGAAATCTTAACATGACAGGAGATTTGATTGGATTTGATCTTATAGAGATAATTGATTTGATTTTGTATTCTGGTGTCAGATGTATGATTTTAACGAGACAAATTTCTTGAGTGTCACTGAATCTGCTGGGAGAAAAGTGACAAGAGAAATTTTACTGTTAGAGGTAAAATCTTAACATGACAGAAGATTGATCTTATGGAGATTGATCCCGTGGAGGAAAAATAATTCGTTTTTGTACTATAGTGTCAGATGTATGATTTTAACGTGACAAATATTTTGGAGTGTCACTCTAGATAAAAGTGACGAGAAAGGTCTTGTTGTCGAGGTAAATATTAATATGACAAGAGATTTGATTTTATTAGAATTTTTAGCAAACTCCCAGCTATTAACGAGTTTGATTAGTTTTTACCAACTACCATTTGAGTTGGGCTAACCATACTATTCCGCTCAGCATGATAAGTTATCAAAGACTTCGTTTGGGCTTATATGCAAAACTATTCCTCTTTCCTTTGTTTTAGTAGCTTTGGGCAGTGATATGTCCTTATGACCAAATAAGGATATGTTGTGACAGATTTGTTATGAAATTTTTAGCAAACCCTGAATTATCAACGGATTTGATTTGTTTTTACCAACTACCGTATGAGTTGGGCTAACCTTGCTATTTCCTTCAGCATGGTAATTTGTTGAGGATTTCATTTGGGTTTAAACACCAAACTTTTCATCTTCCCTTTGCTTTAGTAGTTTTGGACAGTGATGTATCCTTATGACCGAATAAGAATCTGTTGTGATAGATTTGTCATGAAATTTTTAGCAAACTCCCAGCTATCAACGGGTTTAATTTATCTTTACCAACTAAAGTTTAAGTTGGGCTAGTCATGTTATTCCCCTTAGCATGGTAAGTTGTCAAGGATTTCATTTAGGCTCAAATGCCAAACTTTTCCTCTTTTCTTTACTTTAGCAGCTTTGGGCATTTCATGCTTTAACCCAAGTATGATGGATTGGCGAGAAATTGGTTCTCTTTCCGTTACCTTGACGGTATTGGATAGTTCATGCTTTTACCCCCAGCATGATAGAATTAGTAAGAAACTTGTTCTCTTTCCATGGCCTTGATGGCGTTGGACAATTCATGCCTTTACCCCCAACATGATGGGTTGGCGAGAAATTTATTCTCTTCCCGTTACCTTGTCGGTGTTGGACATTTCATATTTTTACCCCAGCATGATAGGGTTTACGAGAAATTCGTTCTCTTCCCGTTACCTTAACAGTGTTGGGCAATTCATACTTTTACCCCCACATGATAAGGTTGGTAAGAAATTTATTCTCTTCTCGTTGCCTTGATGGCGTTAAGCAATTCATGCTTTTACTCTGAGCATAATAGGGTTGGCGAGAAATTTATTTTCTTCCCGTTGCGTTAACAGTGTTGGGCAGTTCATACTTTTACCCTCAGTATGATAGGCTTGGCGAGAAATTTTTTATTTCTCTTCATATTGCTTTTAATAGTATTGGGTAGTAGAGTTATTAGCCTTCCCTTCTGTTTTTTTTTAGGAGGCTGTATGTAGTATTTCTTCAAGAATTTGTCATTGATAGGTATCATCATCCTGTCGCCGTTTTAATTGATCAGGCGATTGGCTCTGTTTGAGTAGACAATTTCTATTACAAAAGGTTCTTCCCACTTGGATTCGAATTTCTCTTCTTTTCTTATGTCTTAAGGGTCATAAGAGCTCAAAACTAAATCCAACTTTATGCACTTCGTCTGCCTCTAATATTATTTTAGGGTAAAGAAGATTGTGACTCCTAATAGTCACGCGCTTATTTGACTTAGGTAGCAGCGCCAAAGTTGCGATGAGTGGTAAGAGGGTATCTTCGTGCATATTCTTGTATTGTGACACATGGTCGATATAAAAATTTTCTAATTTGTTTGCCATTTTGATTGCCTCTTGATGATGAAGCACAAGAACTTTATGTTAACCTTGTACTCTTCAGCCATCTAGTCGGCGACAAGTTTCGAATTGCCATTCGGCTTGTGGCATTTCACCCCCAGCTACTGAGCTATTTGGAAATTGATTAAGAGCACATTGTATTCTGTCGCATTGTTTGCACATGGTTCAGTGAATGAGTGCCTCCGGAGGATCACATGTTTGTGGAGAGATATTAGTGCTATCCCAATTCCTACCGCAACTCTTCTTCAGCTTCAGCTCTGATAGGAGTTGTAATATATCACCACCCCCTGTGAAAAGGAGTTGTACATGTCCCAATCCCCTACAGATTCTCTAGTCTCTGCGTTTATGAAATTAATGCAGATTCTTATTTTTTTGTAGAATTGACCCATTGCAAAGCACCAGAATATCACAAAATTTATGTCTTTGATGGTGTAATGTGATGTTTGTTATGCGTTCAGAGTGCAAACTTGGCCTTATAACTGTGGGCTTAGCCTCGCATTTTAAGCTGACATAACCTCACGACTGGGCTAGTATAACTTTGCGTTATACGTGGGTTGGACTTGTACACTGGCTTATTCTCGCGCACTGAGTTTGTTTCAAATTCTTGTAGAAGGCTTAGCCTTGTATTTTATACTGGCATGACCTTTCGTTGTACATGGGGTTTAGCATCGCATTTTAAATAATTTTACACTGACTTGGCCTCACATTACATGCGGGCATAGCCTTACATTTTGATTTTTCTGTGCAAGGCTGACACTTAAGCTTGCATTTTTGCAGTTAACACTTTGCTTCGTGCCCTTGTTCTTCTGTGCAAAGCTGCCACTTAGGCTCACATTTTGGTAGTTAACACTTAGTTCCGCGTCCTTGTTTTTCTGTGCAAGACTGACACTTAGCCTCGCATTTTGGTGTTTTTGTGCTAGGCCGATAGTTTGTGAGATTAGTCTCGCCTTTGTGTTTTCTTAGCCTCGCAATCCATACTAGCATAGCCTTGCATCGTATGCTAGCTTCATACGTGGGCATAACCTCATTTCTAGATAATTTTACGCTGGTTTGGTCTCAACTTAGCCTCGCATCTAGATAACTTTACGCTGGCTGGGTCTTGACTTAATCTCTTATCTAGATGACTTTACGCTAGTTTAGTCTTAAGTTAGCCTTGTGTCTAGATGACTTTACGCTGGTTTGGCATAGCGTTGTATGAGGACGTAGCTTTGTGTCCGAGCAAATTTAGCTCAGCCTTGTGCTCAATGCGGATTTTGGAGCATTCATCTCCCCTTGTGGCTATTTTATTGTTGAAGTCTTTATTTTTTTTTCCTTCTGAGATTTGTCTCTTTCTTCTTTGAATGTGAGAATTTCTAGTTTGAGTTAGGAGTCGTTCTGGAAAAATAACCATACTTTAGTTTTCTAAACTGCAATGAATTGTTTGTGCAGTAACCTCATGCACTGCAAGCGGTGTCTCGGCATGTTTCATTGACTCGCTAGCTGCAAGCCACCGATGACTGAATCTATAATTAGTCGTAAAGCTATTTTGTCCCCATAGAAGTTCTTCAGCCATTTGTCTTGATGAAGATGAGGTAAAACCATCAGATGTTTCCCGTATTTGTCTATTATTCCAGTCAAAGATTATGATCACCACCTCGAGGATGTTGTCAACATTAATATCATCACCCTCAAGAGTTTTTCTTTTCTTTTCTTTTTTACAGTATCTGAGTATTATATAGTCAATGTATTCATCTCATTTTTTTTTTTTAATTTTTGGTTTTTGGTTTTATATATATAGTTTATTTTCAGTCTCCTGTAAAGATGATATATGTCCTAAAGAGTCCTCTGTTGTTGTTGCAAGCTATTGTAATAAAAAAAAAAAAATTCTGAAGAGTCATACGTCATCATCTTCGTAGTAGAGGACATCTTCGTAGTAGAGGAGGAGGTTGTTGTTCCTGTTGAATCTATTAGTGGTAGTTTTCATTGAGAAAGTGGGTATCCCAACCCCACAAAGCTTCCCCTCAAGATTTGTGGAGTTGTTGCTTTTTGTTCTACCGTGAAGACGGAAGAAGATTTGACGACAACTAGAGCTGGAGATGGTTTGAATTCCGGCGCGGGACTTGGCTTTACACTGATAACAGGTTCGTCTGGGAGTTGAATAGCCCCGGTGAAAAGCTGGCTAAAAGTGTGTGTTCCCGCCCCATTGAGGCAAGTCAGGCACATTGTTGTTGAGGTCGGAGTCAATATAGTCTACATGGTCACTGGTGGCAAATCATTGAAGAAGTTCCATGATGTAGTATGTTCCGATTGCAAGTCCATCAAGCTTTCCTACTTCATCACAATTTTCGGATCGTGCCATTTCGTTCTTTCACAGCTCCCAAACTTCAACTCCATCTTTGGAGTCTCGCTAGGTGCTGCGATCATGTCACTCAATTACTCCACCATTGCCTGGGTCGCTTCTGCTGCAAAAGGGAAACAAACCAGCATAGAATATGGTTACAGATCATCCACCACACAAGGAACAGTTTTCGGCTTCCTCAGTGCATTAGGTGATGTTGCATTCGCTTATGCTGGCCACAACATCGTGCTGGAGATCCAAGCCACCATCCCGTATACTCCTGAGAAGCTGTCGAAGAAGCCATTTCATCGAGGAAGAGGCCAGCATCAGAGATAAGTTAACCATTCTTTTCAGGCATTTCATCGAACACCCTAACTGCACTTTCAATGCATTTCGGCAGAATGCAATGAGAGCATTCCCAACCACAGAACCAACATCAAGAGTCATTTGCACTACGTACCTATGAACCACCTCTCCTTGTTTTACTCTCCCCAGCGCCCATAAACACTTCAAGAAGATAAAACACAAACTCGTAAAGGTATGATCTTTCCACACCAACTCGTCAAAACCCATCTCCTTTTTTCAAATCTCCACATTCATAAAGACCTGTTCCGATCCCAATGATGTGTTCATGTAGGCGCTTCGAGAAGATAAAACATAATGAACTTTCTTGCCGTCAGTTAACAATCCAAGGTCGGCACAGAGCTGGAGAATTGAGCGGCCAATCTCAATATCGACAGAATCAAGATGGACATGCAAAACTCTCTAATTGGGTTGATTTTCTGCTCGCCGGACAAAACTGGCAGCGGCAAGCTTGGACTTCTGAATGGGTGAGATCTCAAACTCCAGTGAGATGGAAATAGTGTGGGAAGAGTCTTAGGGCCTTTAGAGGAGGCAAGGCACTAGTTGAGCGAAGACTGGAGGGTGATCCCCCATCGAGGATCATCTCCGGCATCGGATTTTTTCTTCATGATCTTTCCATTAACTTGTACAATGCCTTTGCTTCCCGAAATTTCAAGAGAAGCAATAGATGCAGCACTTTGCCCCTCACGCTTCAGTTTGCAAAGGACTGCGCTGATAGATGGGCCCTTAAGTCGCAAATTACAGCTTCGGCTATGACCAACAGTGAATTGCGGACCACATATAGGAAGATGAGGGTTCTCAGAAGACTGAGAAAGGAGCTTTCCCCCCTACGCCCGGCTGCGGCTGCGCCTTGCCCGGTGCCGACCGCTTCACATTCTGCTTCGCATTCATCAGGCCCTTTATATACTCTTGTGCATCGACTTGACCGAGAAACACCAGCGTCTGCTTCTTCTTATCCGTGGGCCCCGCATCGCCGGAGGCCTCCTTTGGCAGATCGACGTCCGCGCCGCCACCGTCGACTAGAGGATTCGGCGACGGCTCCGCGGCTGCCGCCGACACGTCCTTCTTCTGATCGCACTCCTCCTTCAGTGCCGCCGCGAGGGGGCGGAGATGACGACAGCTGCTTGTTTCTTGATGAGGAAGCAGAGCTCCGCCTTGTCTCCACCATGGTCTTCTGCCTTCTTCTTTGATAAAAATCCCCCTTTTTCGAATTCTTGCAATCAAAATCAAATATTTTTCTATCTGAAGTTCTTTTTATATTTTTGGGGGAAGAGAGAAAAACCAAAGGGAAGAAGAAGCGAAAGGAGTGAGAGAGCCAAGCGAAAGAAGAGCCTGGTCGATCTAAAAAAGTGAAGCAGAGCCCGTTGCCTTCAAAACAACAGCAGACAACCCTCGGATCAGCTACCAGTGGAGATCGCAAGGCCCTCAAGGCACCCGCGGGTGCAACCGCGGGGTGGCGGCACCCGCGGGTGTCACCCCGCAGGTACACCCCGCGGGGCACTCACTTTTTTTTTTTTTAACTCCTCTTCGCGCTGGGCACCTGCGCGCAGATGAGTCCCGCAGCGCACGGGTGACCGTCTGCATGCAGGGACAACTCTTTTTTTTCTACTGTAATTTTATTTTTCACATAACGCCTCTTTTATAATATTGAAGCATGTGTTGGTCCTTCCATTTTCACCGATGGTCTTGATTTCTATTTATGACCGCGAGTTTGGATTGAGAATAAGGGTCGTATTCTTAATTAGAGTCAATAACGCCCTTTTTCTTTTTTCCTTTTCTTTTAAAGACGATGACGTCTTTTATTTTGTTATAGGCGATGATGCCTCATATTATTTTTTTAACCGGCAATGATACCTTGTCAGTTTTAATGAGCGATGACGCCTTACTTGTTTTGACAAGAGATAACGCCTTATCAGTTTTTGTGGGCGATAACGCATCACTTGTTTTGACAGGCGATGATACCTTGACAGTTTTTGTGGGCGATGACGCCTCACTTATTTTGATAGGCGATAACATCTTATTAGTTTTGGTGGGTTATGATGCCTCATTTGTTTTGACAAGCGATGACGCCTTGACAGTTTTTGTGGGTGATAACGCCTCACTTGTTTTGACAGACGATGACACCTTATCAATTTTGGTGGGTGATGACGCCTCACTTATTTTGACAAGCAATAACGCCTTATCAATTTTGGTGGACAGTGACGTCTCACCTTTTTTTTCGGCCATCACCCGGCGATAACGCCTAGGCTCAAACCAAAAAAACTTGACGATCGGATTGCGCCGCCGAAACTCCCACTGTGGTCTCTAAATCCTGTACGCTCGAAAATTTGAATTTCCCTTCCATTGTGATTTTAACTTTGATTATAGCAATAAAAAAATATCACAGAGAAATTTCTGAGATTACAAAAATGAAAAAAATTAATTTGATTCCCCTTTTAGTTTCGGTGGGTCATGTAACGGTGGAGCCTTACTGATACACTCCGTTGACGATCCGATCTGGATTGGGAAGAAAACGGTCGCTCTTGGGAAAACTCCTTTGGAAATTCACGAAGAAGTAGATCTCTCTGGAAATTCTCTGTTCCTCTGAACTCTACTCTCCGGAATCAATTTCCCGTTTCTTTATCTGGAAACTGCTCTCTTTTTTATAGATCGAGAGGTAACTGTTCCCCTAAAATTCAGGCCAAATCCACAAAACAGAAACACCGAGGTTGAGGGATAACTATTCCCTGAAAATCTGGGCCAAATCCATGTAGCCGAGATCAGATAATATCAATAACACTATGGGGGCGCCCTGCGCAGATGGCACTCGCGGGTGCATCTCACGGGTGCACCCTTTTCTTCTTCTTTTTTTTTTTTTTCTTTCTTCTTGTTTTTTTTGTCTAAAAGAGGCAATGGGCTTGATGGAGAGGGTCGGTGACCTCCCGAGATGTCCAATCAGAGAGAATTTGGGAAGATAAAAACAAAAAAATATATAATGAGAGAGGAAATCATTTCACCATCACTCTTCCTCTCTTCTAATTCTCTCCCATGCCGAGCCAAAAGAGAGAGAAAAAGAAAGGAAGAAAGAAAAATAAAAGAAGAAAAAAGAAAAAAAAAGAAAAGAAAAATATATCGAATCGAGGATTCAAGATTAAGAGGATTCGAGATTAAGAAGAGTTAAGTAACACTACTATTATTCATTCGTTTCTTTATTTAATTTATATTTGTATACGTAATTTATTTTGTAAAAATAGTTGGTTTACATTTTGAATTATTGATTGATATTGAGAACGGAACTAGATTATTAAGTCAATTTTGATATATATAAATATTGTGATATTTACTTATTTCTGATTTTACGAAAAAAAAAAAAAAAACAAGAGAAAGAGAGAAAGAAAGAAAAAGAAAGAAAAAGAAAAAAAAAATTTACGTACACAGTGCATGCTCCTGCTTGGGTTCCATTGGGTCAAGGTTTCCATTGGGTCCTACATGGGCTTTGACATGCAAAAATGTATTTTGATATTGAGAATTAGGGGAAAAACAGTGAGAGGAGATGGTAGTGGGCTGGCCCGACCTAACCTCGTAAAAGAGAGAGAAGAGAGAGTTTTGATGCAATGGACTAGGCTACAGTTGAAAAAAAAAAAAAAGAAAAAAAAGAAAAAAAAAAAGAAAGGAAATGTACACAGCTGGCTTGGTTGGATAAAATAAATAATGCAGTGGGGTTAGGCTTGGGCTTGGACTAGATAGAAAATAAAACAGAGAATGTACAGTAGGCTTTGGCTGAATTAAAAATAATAATAATAATAATAATAATAATAATAATAATAATAATGGACTTGGACTTGAATTGGCATTGGACTTTACTTGGAAAGTAATCATAGAAAAACATATATAAATATATATATGATTGAATCTAAAAATGGAATAAATCCATAAGTTTGGGTTTAGAAATAATGCACTATTATTACATGATATACTTGGCTCACAATTAGGACTATTGATTGGTACTAAGAACTGAACTAGATTATTAAGTCAATTTTTAATATATATATTGCGATATAATTATGTACTAATATTATTAAGATAACACGGATATCTAATTGATCATGCTATGATGCTACAAATCACGTGCTACTACAAATCATGTGCAGTCGTAGAGATGTAAGCATATTAATATGAATTGAAAAATAATTAAAGAAAAGAAATGAAAAATAAGCAAACAAATATAAAATAAAATAAATAATGATATGATGTTTATAAGTTATGTGTATAAT
Organism: Dracaena cambodiana; assembly: GCA_036321105.1. NCBI lineage: Eukaryota > Viridiplantae > Streptophyta > Magnoliopsida > Asparagales > Asparagaceae > Dracaena > Dracaena cambodiana. The sequence goes on along the minus strand of JAYEPQ010000013.1, from coordinate 20,557,618 downwards.
GTATTATGAACTTGGAGATGAGAAAAATTATATGATAGATAATATGATGCGTGACAGGTAAAAGTATATTATATGATATATGTATGAATGATACGGTTTATATGATATATGGAACATAATACATTATATAAATACTTGAGCCCAATATATTATATGTTTGAATGAATTATTTGAATACTTAATATGCGATGAGCATGACTATTTATGTGAACATGATGACAAAATTTATATATCTTAATCATATGGAAATAAAGTATTCTCGTAATATGTGTATACTTGGTCTTAAATTATGATTTCTGAATCTCTGTTTCTTGCAAAAGGACATGTATAAAGTCTGATTTGAAAAGCCATGTGTTTCTATTAGTTCATGTTTATCATGCATTGTTGATATGGGGATTTGGGAAAAATAAAATGATGGATAAGAACCATTCTGTACAAGGGTATTGTTGGCCAACTTCTTAATTGAGATTGGAATTCTTTTACTACAGTGGTCTGAGTGATTACTGGATCACCGATTGATAATTGATACCTAAAGTGGTATATCCATTACTACTGTTACAAGGCAGATCTTGTTGTCCCAACACTACTGTTCCAAGGCACTGGCTCCGCCACTCACTGCAAGGTCTTTTATTATGACCAAATATGAGAACAATTAGTGGCATGCACAGCAGAAAAACGAAACACATATCTTAAGAAGAACCATTTAGAAGCAAAGCTACAGTTGTTTGTGGACATAATAGAGGGTCAGAAGCAAAGAAGAGTTGGTAGGTTTGTGACAAGCGAGTGGCACCTTAATTGCCTAAGAGTTTCGAGTTTTCTCATGTAATCAATAAGTTGGCAGATTTGTTCATCCACCTAGAGCACACAATCAAGAATGGCAATGAAAACTGAGCATCTCAGCATCGTTTCAGTTGGCGGTTATATAGTTAGTGTCTATGAGAGAGAATATTTTTATAAATTATATTGCAGATATTAGATGTTCAAATTTTAAATTACAATTAGATGGCAAATTAAGGGGAAAGGAAAGCTGGTTTATAACATAAAAGGATATAACTAAGGTTATAAATACCCGCTGACAAATATACGTACCATGAATACCATGTTAGGTTTTGAGGCATCCTAGCATCATACTCTATCTATGGAGACCGATATTGCCAATATAGCCATATTTTGCCAAAACACATCAATATTTTTTATATTACTGATATAATGTCGGATATTGCCAATTTTTGATATCATAAACCATTGGCCAACAAGGATAGTTATTCTGATATTTAGAACCATGGCTATAACACGAGATGGATAATAGGCACCATTAGATGATAAATCAGTTCAGATTTGCATTTGCAATTTATCGAGGTCTTGGTGTTTATACACCTCCTTCTACATGGATTTTTAAGTATGGGCACTAGTTGCTTAGATGAAGGGTAGATTTTTCTTGATGCCAACTATAAAAAGGATGAAATTATGTATTGGTACAATGTAATCGCATAGTTTATAAATGAAAGGGTTCTCTATATCAAGAAAGAGACTTCTTTATCGAACTATTTCCTAATATTCCTTTCATTGCCATTAGGGCTATGAACTGACCATACGGATTCTTGAAACAATTTCTTGTATCTGAATATTATCGCACATCGGCAAGGAATAGAAAGAATGAGGGGCTTAAGTAAATGTTTGAACCAACACCTACTAGGTTAAGCATTTGAGACAAAGTGGTTTCAAGTCTACACTTGTGGTCCATGGATGGTGGAGAACTGGAGATTAAGTGGATGTTGGTCAAGTCACGAATGGAGTGTTTATAGATGCTAGCACTCAACTTATTGTCCTTGTACTTTTACAGAGTGTTATATGTAATTATTGATGCATGACACTAAGGTCAAATGCTCAGGTGTTTAAAGTACATAGCATAGGAAGACTGGAGAGCCAAAACTGATGTATTTATCGATACAAATATGCAGGTATCTATGTATCTATGCAACAACTAACATGAACCATTTCACTTAAGTAGCTCAACTAAAACAATTTAGGATTTTTGTCAGATATGTCACATATGAAATCTCTTGATTGCAGAAGCATCATTTGCAAGAGGATGCTGATCACATTGTCTTGATTTATGAAGACAATTGCTTTCTGCAGATTGTCCATGATGTGTTTCAAAGCATCTGGCACATGAAAAGGTAAAAAGAAAAATCTTAAAATTATGAAAGCTCTGAGAAATATTGCTTTTGCATTAGCTAATTCCATTTTTAACTAGCTTTACTGTTAGGTTTATTCTACTTAATTAATTTGAGTAATTTCTAAGTAATGTTTAAATGTACTCACTACAATCTTGAATCATTAAGCAATCTTCCATTTTTTTCTCATTAAATGTTCCAAAATAATCTAGTCTGGGCTCACCAAGAAAAGGATATCTGTATTCTTATCCTTTTGTCATTAAATAAGGTCAAATGTCTATTATTTGTTGTATGTATTAAGGAATAGGTGTAGCGAGAAGCTCCGAGCGATATCTGGTCCATTAGTTGCTCTTACTTCCTCTTTACCAGTTCTCTACGGTCCTCTTTGCAGTGTAGAGAAGGCTCTAGGGCTAACTAGACAAAATTTGACAACTGATCCTCTTCGAACACTTGGGTCCTTTAGTTATCTGGCCATCCCATTTTCTACTAGTTCCCTCCTTCGGTTGTTACAAGGAAGAGCAAGTGATTCATCCGGTTCATACCTATGCCGTGTATTACTGGTGCTTCCACTACTTCAAACGTACATGTTATTGAGACATTTTTCATCCACAGATTCAGCCATGCAACTTTACCTCTCGCAAATGTGTTTAGAGACTGTACTTATTACTGGACTTTTGAGGCGTACATTGTTTTCTATGTGAACCACCCAGTTTACACTTCCGCGAGCAATCTGCAGAAGACAAATTTGGTTTTGGTTTTGGTTTTGGTTTTGGCTTTGGGATGATCTGCATGCCAATTTTCAAACTTCTATTGCCACCTTATTTTGAGGAACCTTAGGAGCCCAGATGGAAATGGCAACCGATCGAGATTTACCAGTGGCTCGGCTTCAACGCTAGCTGCTACACAAACAGTAGCTGGGTGAGTTTTCCTTGTGGTGGCTGCTTCAATCATGACCAACTGGGCCCTCACAAAGCACCGCAGGTTGAAGAAGGTAAAACACCATCCTCTTTTTCTTCCAAAATGCAGCATTAGTTCCATGTTAGCTGTATCATTAGCAATGCAAGTACATATTCAGCATCAATCTTTACATGTTGCATGGTCCATATATATTCATCTTCTTTCGGTTTCTTATATCCAAAAGTGCAAAGAATTGCTTCTCTGATGCAAGATTCTCAATCATATCCCTTCTTTTTGTTGCTTACTCTTGAATCATTTCCCTGCAGTTATTCGATGGAAAAGAAGGAAGAACTGGATATCCATGACGATGGGTGATAGTTGTTTATTATTGATATGGTTGTGATTGATGGTTACTGCATGTGTGAAGGTATTGATGCTGAAACAAGTCGAATCTGGAGGATGCTAAAGCCAAAAAATAAAAAAAATGATGCTTCCTTCATGTGGACTGTTCCATGGCCTGGCATCGTAGGATCCTGGCCATTCCAGCCTCTTTAGCTCTCTTTACCCTTAATTTAATGGTGTGTGTATCTTTGTTCAGTTGTAAACTCAGTCAATTTGCAATGATGATAGCAACCATGCCAGCCGCAAATCTTCAGTATCATGATCTGTCTGCATTTCCTTTTAGCCTGGAAACTCATTACTCGATCTGCTAATAATCAAACTATGCGGCAGCTCAGTCTCAGATAACTGAGCTAGCTAGCTCCGAGTTCAGTTACACATATCAGCATTGCTTCAGTAATTGCTCATCTTTCTTTGACATTGCTATGATCAGTTACATGCTTCATCTTATTCAAGAACTGCACAACTCCCGAATGAATAATACGAAAACTACTAGGAAAAAGAAAACTTGGATCAGTACATGCAGTCTATCTTTTTGTGCCTTTCGTGGGCTGGCTTAGATTCTAGAAACTCAAAGGAGGGGGCAGTTCAAAACCCTAAAAGCAGTACAGCTGAAAGCAGAAGAGAAGAAAAAAAATGAAAAATATAAACCCAACTTATATAAACATTCACTTTGGCAAAGCAAAAGAAACATATTACCTGTTCAAATTGTTATGGAACCTTTCTTTTTTAGAGGGTTTTTATATATAGGTCCCTTATATCTTTAAAAATTAAAATTTAGTCCCTAAAATCTTCATATTTTGATTTTAGTCTCCCAAATTCTTTAAATTACTTCACTTTAGTCCCCTGTGTGATTTTTAACACGAATTAAAAGGGACGGAAATATCAATTATTTCCCATCATTCTCTCTTCCTCCTCTCTCTTCCTCATTGAATGAGAGGAGGTGTATAAAGCAGCGAAATTCAGGTCAAGAACATGAAAATTTCAGGAACTAACTAAAATCTACTTTTTAAATATTTAAGAGACCGATATGTAAAACCCCCTATTTTTTAATCTGTAGCTAAAGGAGATAGTATAACTAACCTATTTGAAAGGCTAAGATGCTACCATTTTCTTTTTGTGCACAAAATTCTAAGTGCCTTGTATGAATGCTTCCATAGTATTTACACTCAATAATTGTGTTGCAGATGTAGTCCGGGTGGTATCATGTAATGTCATTTTGTTTTGTTAATTCTTCACTATTTATGATGGCTTACTCTTGCTATTTATGCTAAAGAAAAGATGATCTTATTATAGCATAAACAGGTATAATCTCCTTGAGTTTCATTAATTGGAAATTGACGAAACAAAGCAGACTGTATATCTAAATTCCTAAGTTGAAAGTGGACCACAAATATTAAGAAAAAGGACTTGAAATAACTACAAATATAGTAGTCCTACACTGCAGAGGATCCACCAGTCTCTGGAAACCTACAAACTAAAATTTTTGTAGATTATTGGAGAGACAGAGAACCTCAAAAAGAAAAAGAGGACAAAATCTTTATTTAGAAACATAATAACGATCTCCTTCATAACAAAGAGGATCTATGCAATCAAATAGATCAGAAAAAATAAAAATAAAACCACACATTTATGAGAATTTTTCCTCTCTTTTTTTTTCCCCCCTCCTTTCGTTTTCTTTACAAATCAAATTCACCACACTCAAAAAAAAAAAAAAAAAAAAAAAACAGAGAGAGAGAGAGAGAGAGAAGGATCAAAACAATCAATCCATGAAGCCAACTCAATATTAAAAAAGAAGAAGAAGAAGAAGAAGAAGAAAGGACAAAACAAATCATGTGTATATCTTTTAAAACAAATCACGTATAAATCTTTTAACATCATTTTTGATCAGAATCTGGGCTTCTTGCTCCTCTTGCCTTCATCAACACTCTCTGAACAGAAAACCGATCCAATATCTTTGATCTTGATGAGGCAGCAGCACGCCTTCCTCTTCCTGCGTCGTCGAGGAGGAGCAGGCTTCTTAGGCGCACGAGGGCACTCGACAGGCACCTGAATTATGCGGCTAGGAGATGTTGGTGTATGATACCCATCGGCATCATCATTACCAACGTCATCAACTTGACTACGACTCTTCACGATTACTGGCTGCTGACCTTCACTACCAACGATGGAAGTAGAAGAAGAAGAAGAAGAAGAAGATGGTGATGGGTTCTCATCCTCTTGTTTTGGTTCTCTTTCCTTTTTGAGTGGCATTGGCTTGAGAAGAGAGGTTGCCAGTTAGATTGAATTGGACATTTTCAACCAAGTAGCTACAGAGAGAAGAGAAGAGAAGAGAAGAGAGAGATGGCTTCTTTCTTGTTTGCTTTCTCACTAATTTTTATCTATCTTCTATCTTATACATATAGATGTTTGTTTGTATTTAGAGAGAGAGAGAGAGAGAGAGAGAGAGAGGATTTATTTGATTGGGGGGGGTTAAATTGGTAGGGTTTTATGGCGGGGGGCTGGGGCCCACCATGAGTTGGAGGGAAACGGTTGGGACCGAGAGAGACTCGTTCTTTGATGCGTAACGTTTACGTCGCAAGAGGAGGTTATCAGATGTAGTATTTAAGGCAATGACTTAGTAAACTAAATAAATAGTCCACAATAATTAATATCAAAAACTTATATTTCCCTTTTGGAGAAAATTATAGTGCATTTGACTCATAGCCTAAGATTATAATTTTAGATAATGTTTATCATTATCTTAAGTAAAATTAGATTTAGGAGTTTATGTAACTCGAGTTCAGCTATGTTCCATTGAGTTAAAAGTTTACTAATTTCTTGGTGTATTTGAGTTTCAAATATTCGGTTAAATTGATAAGAGGAGAAACTTTGATTATATAGTCTATTTGGATTAAGATTTTTTCTGAGCCAGTGAGAATTTTTTTGGACTATTTAAACAAAATAATAGATAAATAAATAGTTCAATCATTTTATCGATAACAGTATTCTATATCGGAAAAATTATTAACTAATTTTTTTTAAACTATTTCGTTATTAACTTAATATAAAGTAGATTTTAGTATAAATCATAGTTAACTTAGGTAACTCGGTGAGAGATAGTTTAAAAAAAATTAGTTATTTATTAATTTAATGAACAATAGAAATAAATTTTACTGTACAAAATGGGTTTTAGTGTAATCATTGGAGGTAGGACGAGCATTAATTCAGATCATGCAGATGCAACCTGGCAGGCCAAACAATCATTCACTTTCAATCTTTATAATTTACTTTTGTCTCTATTTTTTTACATTTTTTTTATTAGACCTACAGTTTAGTTACGTGGCCTAACAAGTAAAAGCCTTGCATTGGTTGTAAGGACAAAGTTGTAGTTAAGTAAAAACCTTGCATTGGTTGTAAGGACCAAGTTGCAGTTGGGTTGGGCCCATGTTTATGGATCCAAGATGATGGGTTTGTAAGGGAGGAGAGCAATTGGAACCTTCAACTAAAGTTGGCAAGGAGAAGATAGGAGAAGATAGGGGTGAATATGACCATCGACTTCGACGGTTTCATCTGACTCCAATTGAAATCGATCGGAGTTTGGCCTAAAAAAATTTTCAACGGCGGTTAAAGATTTCTATTTTCGGATCCAATCAGAAAACTCCGATTTCCGATCGATCGACTAAATGAACTTTTAATGACGAACTCTATCGCCGAATCCTGCCACTTCGCCCGACTCCGATCGAAATTGATCATATTTCGATTGAAAAAATTTTATAATAGCAGTCAGAGTCTCTACTTTCGAATCCAATCGAAAAACTAAGATCTCTGATTGACAGACTGATGACCACCGACTCCGCGGCTTTGTCGGACTCTAATCGAAATCGGTCGAAGTTTGGCCCAAAAAAATTTTCGACAACGATCAAAACTTTCAACTCTCAGATCCAATCAGAAAACTCCGATTCTGATTGATCGATCAACTGAACTTCTAACGACGAACTCTACCACCGAATCCGACCACTTCGCCCGACTCCGATCGAAATCGATCATAGTTCGATTGGAAAAATTTTACGATTGCAGTTAGAATTTTCTATTTTTGGATCCAATCGAAAAATTCAGATTAACTGACCGACTGACATCCCTGGGAGAAAAAGGATGTTTGGTTACCGACAACCTCGTGAAACTAAATTGATTGTTTTTTGTTTTAATTTTTTTTTTTTTGGTTGAAATGCAATTTGTTTCTTCTCACCCCGTCTTGATTCTTATCCTGCGCCAGAACTTTCGAGTGTAGTGTATTTTAGCACGTGGTTTGACGTTGTGTATATCTTGTATCTTGTAGGGCTGGCAAATCAAATTGAATAAAAAAAAAAAAAATGGTGTGGATATCATTAAGCAACAGTGCTACATTTTTCAATCATGGTTTATGTAGTTAATTAAAAAAAAAGAGAAATCATTGGTTTATGTATCATACTAGGAGTTGCCTCTAAATAAAAGATAATTGGAATATTCATCTGAACTAATCTGAACTAATGTGATTCAAATAGTACACTACGTTTTAGGTGCAAGAAATCTTAAACTAAGTATTCAAGAAATAATCTGAAATCGTTTTTTTCAGGATACAATCTACTAAACAATATTTGGAGAGAGTAAAATAATAGCAAAAGAAAGTTTGGTAAAGTAAGCAAGAGAGAGTATCCGTAGAGAAGAGAATTTTTCCTAGATCTTCGTCTTGTTTGTTAAAACCTCTTAAATTAACTCAATAAGAATGATTATGCAGTCTAATTTACTTGGAAGATATCATTTCAAATCAAAGAAAATTCTCGAACCTTACATATGAGTAAAATAGTCATATATTTTGCATACCAACTCCTATTGAGGTGATTCTCAAATCTTTGGAAAAATAAATAAGAAATATAAGACTTTCTTCTGCATAAACTTTACCAATTTGAGCTCTGTCTATTTTAAATATGAAAGCCTATCATCTAAAGTAGATCACAAGTCTAAAAACATTAATAAGTGATTTGATACACCAGTTGATTCGAACAATGAGATTTTTGGTTAACTTGTGATGTTCTAAAATGAATATATAATTAAAAAGAATATCAAATTATCAGATACAAAATAAAAATAAAATAGCATAATTGCTCTTGAATATATTCTCTCCCCCAATTATACTAATCGCACAATCCACTAAAATTTAATAAAGGTGCACAAAAATCTTGAATAGAAGGTAATTACAAGTTAGTTATATCTTCAGAGGACAAAGACTATGAAGGACAACTTGAACTCACCTCCATAAATATAATGCTAATACACAAAAATGAGAAAGAACGGATCTAAGAGCCAGCTGCAGATCAAAAAATAAAATTTGGATCCACTTATTCTTGTCCCTAAAACTCACCCTTCACTTTTGAGAGTAGCATTGTCCTAGATATATCACCATCATTGCAATCCTGTAATGATTTTGCTTCCATCTCAAGCTATAATCATCTCCCTTATCTTTGCAATCATCTCTGTTCACCATTTCCATTCAATTCAATCACTCCCCCTATTTTCTTATCACTTTTCCCCTATTTTGCATGCTTAATTATGCCTTTGGTGGGCCTCTTTTGGGCCTTGTGGCTAATTTTTTTTAAGACACACACACATTTGTATTGCGCTTGTTGACTCTCCGCTCAAGAGCCATATATATATCTTGTGAGGACGATGGCTGAGGGGCCAATGAATCTATCATTACTTCTTGGTGTCATAATGATGGGTCCTCACATTTGGTGATTGTAAACTAATTTCATCCTTGAATTTAAGATGAGCATAGTTTAATTAGTAAATACAAGTGGTTTAGGGGCTTTGTCATTTGCCTAGTGTGTCTAATCTATTGTTTTGTGTTTGCAAAACATGATACTCCACGTTTAGCAAAAAAAAAAAAAAATGATGCTTTATGTTCAACGAAAAAGAATATATATATATATATATATATATATATATATAGAGAGAGAGAGAGAGAGAGATGGAAATGAGTTGACAGTTCATGCAAATTATCTGAGCTGCATATATATATATATATATATATATATATATATATAGCGAGAGAGAGAGAGAGATGGAAATGAGCTGACAGCTCATGCAAATTGTCTGAGCTGCAGTTCATTTCCACTATCTCCGGTAATCTTTTTTAAAAAATTTCTTTTGAATTATGATCTCGACCCCCCAGGGTTCACTCATACCCAATTTCTTGAATTTTAGTTTTGATTTGGTCATCTATCAAGTTAACACAAAATTAACGGTTTTCAATGAATAAAACATTTTGTATGCACTTGATGAAAAGGTAAATAAACTCCAAAATCTATGAAATTTAATCTAAAAGAAATTAAAGAGGTAGAGATAGTAATTGTTAAAAAAAATTAAAGAAAAATTATTAGATCATTATAGTTTTGATGTTAGCTCACGTAACTTTTCCTGAGCTGGCGGCTCACCTACAGTAATCCCATATATATATATATATATATATATATATATAATCTCAACTGGGGCTAAACCTGCTATTAACAACGCTCGAGGCATGAGTATATCCACCAGACGTTGTTACATATTTCCTTAGAACTCAAATTGTACAAACTTATAGAATAGATCCTACTCAAGTTGGTTGTGCCCTCCCACCTCAGAGGATCATATTTAAATAAGTGATTTTTTAAAACTTTTGTTCCTATGTGGGACTAAAAGAAATTCCTTTTAATTCTTTGTGTCGGACGTTGTTACATATTTTCTTAGAACTCAAAGGATATAGTTGTACAATCTTATAGAACTGATCTTGCTCAAGTTGGTTGTGCCCTCCCACCTCAGAGGATCATATTTAAATATGTGAATTTTTTTTAAACTTTTATTTCCATGTGGGACTAAAAGAAATTCCTTCTAATTCTTTGCATCGGACGTTGTTACATATTTCTATAGAACTCAAAGAATATAATTGTACAAGCTTATAGAACAGATCCTTCTCATGTTGGTTGTGCCCTCCCACCTCAGAGGATCATATTTAAATAAGTGATTTTTTTTTTTTTTAACTTTTGTTCCCATGTGGAACTAAAAGAAATTCCTTCTAATTCTCTGTATCGGATGTTGTTACATATTTTCTTAGAACTCAAAGCATATAGCTGTACAAGCTTATAGAACAGATCCTGCTCAAGTTGGTTGTGCCCTCCCACTTCATAGGATCATATTTAAATATGTGAATTTTTTTAAACTTTTATTTCCATGTGGGACTAAAAGAAATTCCTTCTAATTCTCTGTATCGGACGTTGTTACATATTTCCTTAGAACTCAAAAAATATAATTGTACAAGCTTATAGAACAGATCCTGCTCATGTTGGTTGTGCCCTCCCACCTCAGAGGATCATATTTAAATAAGTGACTTTTTATTTTTTTAAACTTTTGTTCCCATGTGGGACTAAAAGAAATTCCTTCTAATTCTCTGTGTCGGACGTTATTACATATTTTCTTAGAACTCAAAGCATATAGTTGTACAAGCTTATAGAACAGATCCCGCTCAAGTTGGTAGTGCCCTCCCACTTCATAGGATCATATTTAAATATGTAATTTTTTTTTTTTTTTAACTTTTGTTCCCATGTGGGACTAAATGAATCACTTCTAATCCTCTGTGTCGGATCACACAAATTCAAATGTAATTGGGAAAGCAACAAAAATATTGTTTTATTAAATACAAAGGAATAAAAAAATATTGTTTCATTAAATACAAGTGCTTCAGACATTTGTACTTGAATAAGCATAAGTTCATATCTCTTCCTATTATGGGTCTTAGGATCATATTTAAAGAAGGTAAGTTTCTTTCTCTTTCCAACGTGGGACTAACGAGACGCGCCATGTTTATTCATCATGGATTCAAAGTGCAATGTGATATTTGGTCTAAAATCCGTCGGTACTGGTATAAGCTTAGAAATCTCATAAGAAACACCAACACAAGAATACAAGAGCTGAGGATATGCGCGCCATTTTCTTCTTTCTTCATCTTATTTAAAAAAAGAAAAAGGAAAAATTGAGATGTAATGTATTTTTCTGCTTAGCAACGTTGGTCAATTGCTATTTTGGTTGAAAGAATAACTTAGTTTTCGTGATGTGATCCGTCAAGATACCTGTGAGTGTAAATTAGAAAAGCAGCCCGCGAAGCAAATTGTGCAGCCTTAGCTTGAATAAAGATTTTGTTGTATTCTTGAAATAAATAAACTTCCACTGTAATGGGAGAAAGTTTCGTTCAATACGTTAAGAGTTTGTCATAAACCTGTAACATCATTATTTATATCACAAACAGGCTTCTTACCAAATTACAGCCATGTCAAGTTACTCTTCCTGATTAATGAGCCCAAGTAAAAAAAACAAACAAACAAAACCTTCTACCATCATACAAGCCGTCCTTGAGCTTCTCGCTTTCTTGTAAATCTATGAAATGTTATCGTACGATAGACCTTAGAGTACATCATAAGGAGTATCTAATTAACACATGCCCATCCGATCGTTCAAGTGTGCAAAGTATCAGATACGCGCATCTAATATGGATATCTCCATCTTTAAAGTATCTGGACTACAAACACAATGAGTCTTCATTTGTTGAATGCTGGGGTGTAAAACTTGACTGTTTTATTTACGGGTTAATTACGCTCATACCCTCTATAGTATGAGAGTGTATAACTTTTCACCTCTAAAATTTAAAACTCTCACTTAGACCTCCTGAACCATGAAAAAAATATCTCGGTTTGAGCTTTCCTATTGGTTTTTTTTTTACTGTCCAGGAGGTCTAAGTGAGAATTTTAAATTTTAGGGGTGATAAGTTATACACTCTCCATACTATAGAGGGTCTAAATATAATTAACCCTTTATTTACTAATAGGGTTTTTTACATTTCGGTCTCTTAGATCTTTAAAAATTAGACTGTAGGTCCTGAAATTTTCATATTTTGATTTTAACCCTCCCAACCCTTTAAGTTACTTTACTTTACTCACATTGGGTAACTTCTGTTAGGCTAATTAAAATTTTGACTAGAATTTTTCATTATACCCCTAGAAGGGAGAGAAATAATCCCTTTCTCCTCTCTTCCTTTTCTTATTGGGTTCCCGTTATACCCCACAAAGCTACCACTTTCATCGTTGCTTACCACTTCGTTCGAAAGATGAAGGAGAATAGACGCTACCCTAACCAAATGATATAAAACTAAAACTAAGTTAGAGAATATCAGTCATTTTCTCTATCTCTTAAATATTAAAATTAAAATTTACCATTTATTTGGACGGAATAGCTAATAGAGAAATTAAAATGTTAAAGGATTTGAGAGTCTAAAATCAAAATATGAAAATTTGAGTGATTAAAGTCTAATTTTTTAAGATTTAAGAGACCGATATGTAACAACCCCTTGCTAATAATGAGTAAACTTCAATGTAAGTCCTTGAAAGCACCCTGAGGTTACATTTGGTATGGCTAAGAGCTTGTAGGTATAATGCTTAATTTTAACGTTCTAATATGAATCCTTTAATTATATTTTTGTGCGTGTTATTGTTGCACTGGTTCAAGTTGAATATCCCCTCTCGGCTTTGTTGTGTAACCAAGTTGACAACCCATGATAAATTTGCTAATTTCTTGGTCTTCTTCCAGGTTCATGTAACAAAAATATTAATTTGACGTTGGATGTGTGTTCAGTGAGAAGCGAAGCAGGGAATGTAGCTTTTTAAGGATTTTGTTTGATCTTGTTGTGCTCGATCTTTATTGTTATGCGTTTTTATCAGCTAAGAGTTCATTTCTGGGCTTTTGCCGTTACCTGATATTGAGACTTCTGTAGTTCTTTTGTATTTAATGAAACAAGGCTATTGTGTCTCTTAACAAGTTTTGGAAAGTTTGTTAAGCTTGAGAGAATCCTCAACTTTTATATACTCATTATTTGCCATAAATTTGAAATTTTATTGAAAATCTCAATAAAAAATTACAATTATAGACGGTTTTCCATTTACAGAGGATGAGGAAAGTGATTTCTCTTTGTTTATGTTAGGGTTTTGTAGTAACCATGTAGAACGATTCTACTCTCCGTTAATGATCCGAACAAATTCTTCAGTTGGCAGCTTTCGTAGAGCTCTTGGATGCAAAGAATTTAGATTTTAGCACAAGTGCTTAGGTGGAGTATATTCAACTACTCTGGAACCAAGCATCCCACAGTGTGTAACCCCTTTTTCAGCCCAGCCTTTGCTATTTATACAGATTTGGGAGACCTTTGAATTGGTGTAACGATCCAATTAATGACCTTTTTAATTGATGATTAATTCTCTGTCTTTTAATCTGTTGGATTTGTATTAATTTTTTAGGATTTGTAACCGACAACTTTAATCCCTTGAATTTGTAACTAAAACGCGGATCTCAACTTTTAGATCCATGTTTTAGCTCTTGGTGGCTTACATGGCATATTCAGACCCGCGTTTGAGTGTCTTTGAATATAAATTTTACTCCTTGAGGCTGTAAAGTAAAATTACGACCCTTAGGGTTCGCGTATTGGTTGTACTTAGCGCTCCAATTATGAGTTCAGAAAAATTTAGTCACAAATCTCTCTATAGTAGATGATACACGTTTGAACTCTTAGTAACGTATCTTACTTGATAAGACATGCGTTTGTGTGTAAATGAGGATAGTTTTTATCTTTTAATAGTTAATTATAAAAATGCGACCTTTTTAACTCTAATCATGAACTCAAAGTTTAGCTAAAATCACGGATCTCTTTTTAATTGATGATCAGCATTTTAGCTTCTTAGTCAGACCCGCATTCTTATTAAAAAAGGGAGTTATCTTTGGTTTCTATGCACTTTCGTGGGCCATATCGCGATCTCGCATTTGAGTCGCGAATTAAATTTGCATTTTAATGCCACTTTAAAGGTCTGTGTGAATCATTCTTTTAAAACGTGACTCTGTGGGACCCACCATTACTAGCTCAATTCACAGACCTTTTTTGGATGAAGATCTGTGTTTTGACTATTTTGAAAGGTAAAGCGCGACTCTGTGAGGATCGTATTTTATCCTTTCTTGGCTTCCGAGACGCGGATCTCTTTATAATAGATGATCTACGTGTTAGCCAATATTGAGTTATCATTATAAGTTCTTCTTTTTTCCTTTCTTTTTCAAAAATTTCGCCAACAAAACCTCCTCCAAAGTTTTCAAAATCCCGTAACTTTGAAAGTATTTTGAAATAATTTGGATAAATTGATGATTAAAAAGCGTGGGTCTATGCTTGAGAGGAGAACCGTGACCCTACATTAAAAAACGCGAGTCTGCACTTGAGAGGAAAGACGCAACCTTGTGTTAAAAATGCGGGCTTGCTTTTAAGAGGAGAAACATGACCCTGTGTTAAAAGCACGGGTCTGTGCTTCATGCGATGTATCTGGAGCTCCACCGCTTTTGCTGCCTTTTCTGGCGCAGAGATCAAAGCATCCCATGTGCGCACTAACAGGAAGATCTTTACGAGATTTGGGCCAAAGATCGAAGCATCCCATGCACTGATTAATGATGAAAATCTTCACAAGATTTGTATTGAAGATCCTAGCCGAAGATTTCATTCATTAAAACCAAAGATCTTAGCTGCCAAATTCTCTATATAAGATGCCAAATTTCTTTATTTTGAAAACATTCCAAGCTCTTGAGTTTTCTTCATCTCAAAACTCTTTTTAAATTTCTACTTCCTTGCCTTCAGGCTTTTCTGATAGAGAATGGTGAGGAAATTTTCATCCTTTAATCAAACTGTAAGCGGCTTTAATTTTTCTATAGCCATGGCTCAGGAAATACCCATAATTTGTAGTAAGTCAATGAGTTTTTGTATCCTGTGACTTTTTGTAGTTTTGTTAGCATAGATGTGGATATGTACTTCGCATTTTGGATTTGCCCGGGCTTCTTTCTTTACTCTTTTCTTTATTGGCACAGTGGACTAGAGTTGGCATCTAACAAGACCTCTTGATAGTATGCCTCTTGCACATATTGGAAAATTTATGATTGGTTTGCTATCAGGTTTGTTAAAGAAGAGATATCCTATTGGAAAAATCTTCATGATCATAATTATCTTCCTTAACTACGGTAATTTTCCTTGTCGAAAGTCCATCAATCCCTTGCGTATTTCTTTCCATTTATGTCTTTTGACAAATCTTTGGATCTTGATGCAGGGTATTACTCTCTAGAGTTTCTAAAATAATGCTTACATCCGTCTAGTTCTTAACTTTTTCCTATATATTTGGAGAAGCAGAAAGTCTCATGTGTTTTACATGAGATTAAAAAAATTTATGTGTGTAACATTGTCATCTTCTCACCTTTTATCCTTCTTCATAGATAAGGTGTGACAACCCAATTTCTATCATAAGTTATATTCCTGATGTCAAATTTATCCAAAAGTGAATTCGTTGTGTTTGTCTCATTTTTCTATATTTTTGGTGATTTTCTTAAAATTTTCTAGATAGTCACTTAAAACAATATTATTTTAATCACCGGTAGATTCTGCAAATATTTTGACTAGTCTTTCTTCTTTTGATTTGTAAAAATAAAGTTTGACTTTATTTGAATTAGTTTAATTTACTTTTGTCCCTATAAACAAACTCCAAAAACCTATTATTAGTAGTCATTTATCCTATATTTATTTTGTCTTTATCACGCATACCTCTCATATCTCATCTCACCAAGTTATGGATCTCAAACTTACTTTCATTGTTGGACTAAAATGAAAATAGAGTAAAAGAGACTTTTTTTTTTTTATCTCATTTTCTCTTAAAAACTCCTTCATTTTTCCTCTCTTCCATACACTCATATATGGTCCATTATAAAGATATTTGTATGGTTAATATAATGTAAAATGTCAATGAAAAGTCAATCTAACCTACCTATTCCATATCTTACCATCATCATGCTTATCTTTTGGCCAAGCATGACAAGTCATTCTCTTACCTTTATATCTCATTATATCTTTTCTCCCTTTCTTTTCATTTCTTCTCTTCATTATTTATTTTCTCTTTCATCTTTCATTCTTCTCTTCCTCTTTTACTCTAACTCTCAAGAAGAAAAATAAGAAAGGATAAGAAAAAGAAAATAAGTTTTTTAACTTCAAAATAGGTTTATTTTCCTAATCCATCAAAGCAGGTAGAATAACATCCACTTTTATGTTTTTTTTTTTTACTCAAATGTTTTATATTTAACTTAGAATCTTGATTTGTTAAAACTTAGAAAAATAATGTCTTTATACAAGAGTCTTTATAATTATGCTAAATATAAAATATGAATTCTTTTATATTTTACTCTATGTTTATGTATCAAATTTATCATTTTATTTATGGTCCCTCATTTTTAAACTACAAGTTATAAATTTAAACTATATGATTTATTTTTAAATTATAAAAATACTGCCTTTATGAATGTTCATCATAATAGATATAAATTTGAAGTTTTCATAATTTCTTCATGTATAATATAATGATTTAAAATTATTTTCCACTTGCCATTAGAAAATATATATATATATATATTATCATATTTTAAAGAGAGGGTTTACATAAGTTTTTTATACATTAAATTTACTAAAATATTTCTGTTATACAAGCTATTATGTTAGATCATGATTCTTTTATACTAATCCATATTTACTTGAAATATATATACATTATTAAGGTTTAATAAATTTGCTACTTTCCATACCATGAAATCATGTTAGAATTTGAAAAATTCATACATTGTTAAAGCAATCGTTATAATAGTTTTTAACATATTTAATTCTCATCCTTATATTTTAGTACCCACTTATCTAATATGCCTTTATATGCATAGTTGTATATATGTTTGATTCACATACATGATCATCATAGGTATTTTTACATCCTAATACTCACTTACATATATATTTATAAACATACTTGTATATATGTATGGTTTATATACATGATCATTTTCATAACACTCATTCTAATATTCTAGATTCCATCATGCTTGTCGTGACATAAATATTCTAGTTACTTGTACAAGATACATAAAAATATGTTGAATTTTCCCTATTAGTACATACACATGTCTTGATAATGCCATAATTCTGACTTGCCTGTTAACTTGATTTCGACATGGACCATATCTTGTTTGTTAATTGGATATTGATTAAATGATATACATGTATATATATTAATCTTGACATGATTGGTTCATCATATTCCGGATTGATTTGCATATAATATAACTTGAAAGTTTGGTTTATGGGAAAGCTAAAGGGTGAAAAAATATTGTATCATGAAAACTTTATGATATGTTGCGCAACCGAAATAGGGGTCCATGTAGATACCAAAAAAAAAAAACCTAAATTTGCTAAGTGGGCACACCCGCGGGTTGCAACCCGCGGGAACCCCCGCGGGAATCGAGCCGGATTTCAAGTCTCTTCGGTCTATAAAATGCAGAAATTTAACTGGAGAGGGGACTTTTGGACTTTCTGGATTCTTGGACTTTGGGGAGATTTTGGGCGAGCTCTGGAAATTGAGAAGCGGAGCAGAGCCATCTTCTCCGGTCGGACGGTCAACGGAGGCAGCAGCAAGACTCCACCACCACCCGAACCCACTTAAAAAAGGGAATCCACCAATATTCCCGTTCTTGTAATTCTTCGGAATTTTTGTAATCTAAATTCCTATTGTAATTCATCAATTTTGCAATGGAATCAAAGATTCAATTTTCGGGCGTACAAGAACTGGCGACCACAGTGGGAGCTCCTCTGTTTACCACAGAGAATTTGGTGACGCAGTCCGACCGGGTGCCGATTGGCTAAATGGTTGAGACGCTGGTCATAGAAGTTGACCAGCAAAAATATGAGGAATTTCTTTCCTCCTCTGACTCGGAGCCTAGGCGTCATCGCCGGGTGACGATGAAAAAAGGTGAGGCTTCATCGCCCACCGAAAAGGCGTCATCGCCTATGAGAATTTATGAGGCGTCATCGCCCGTTCGAACTGACAGGACGTCATCGTCTGTCAAGAACACGGCGTTATCGCCCATTCCAAAGTCAAGCCAAAAGTCAAACCAGTCCCTGACCCGCTCTCAGAAGAGAAACCTGAGGCGTAAGGCACAGCGGGCCCGCCTCAACAGTGCCTCTGGAAAATTGCGCTCAGAAAATCCAGATCAGGAAACATCGGAAAGAAAAAATTCCAAAAATAAAAATTCCAAAAATAAAAATCCGCAGGCAGAAGTGCGGGTTGCACCGCACGGGGGCAACCCCGAGGTTGCAACCGCGGGTGGAAACCCGCGGTTCCAACCGCGGGTTGCACCCCGCGGGTGCAACCCCGCGGTTCCAACCGCGGGTGGAAACCCGCGGGTGCAACCCCGCGGTTGCAACCGCGGGTGCAAACCCGCGGTTCCAACCGCGGGTTGCACACCGCAAGTTGCAACCCGTGGGTTGCACTCCGCAGGAAAAATCAAGGGTTGGTTCTGATGTCTATTCAGGCACACGCGCAGTGAGCACACAGCGCACATCTAACTTTTTGGTTACTCTCTCAGGTGTACCATCCCGTTCCTCTACAAACAAATATAAGGATGTGCTCATGAACTCACCTGAGGATAGGTCTTCAAATTTCTCTTCGGATGAACATATTCATGATAGAATCCTCCAAATCCCGAAGAACAAGTCAGTTGCGTACGAGGTCCGTACAACTGCGCAGGCCAGCACACACTCCAGAAGAATCCGCAGAAGGGTTGGAGAACAATCTAATGCTGGAAAAGAGCTCAGCCCCGAAATATTGCAAACTCTCCAGTATTATGAACCAAGTTTGCAACGCAAGCGGCGTCAGGTTGCAAATAGGGATAAAGAAGTATCTCAAGACTTGAGAGGATACCTCAATTGGAAGAAGAACTCTGCACAGAATACTCCTCAATGCCAATGCGAACAGTTAATCTCAACTGTTCTATCAAACTGCGAGTGCCATCCGAGACGGTCCGTTTTTGAGCGGATCGCCGAATCCAAAGGAATACGGACAATAAAGAGGGTGTGCTCTGGAACCGATCTACCTGCTGCCTCATCAAATATGGTTAATAAAGGCAAAAGGTGGTCGGAAACAACCTTTCGGATAAGGAAATTACTCCAGGGTCAAAAAGAGTTTCTATTGAACCAGAGGGCGCTTCTAGAAGAAGTCTCTGAAAGGCTTGAGAGACAAGAAAAACGTCTCGAACAGCACGAGGAGACCATAGAAGAAATGAAACAACTTTTGATTGAGTTGCTGGCTCAAACTAGAAAGAACCAATCATCGCCGTCCATTTCTAGTCGGCAGAAAGGAAAACGGCTTGTCCAAATAAATGAAGATAGCGAAGACGAAGATGAAGAAGTGCCTCCTCATTCAAGAGAAGAAGAGGAAGTGAAAGTTATCCTTAATCCTCACACAGAGAAAATAGAGAAGATGGAAAACCAATTACAAGCTCTTCTTCATCGCAAAAAGCTACAAGAGGTGGGGGTAGTCCGTCCATATCCCATAGAATGGGAGACCGTACCCTATCCTGCAAAATATAAACCGTTGAATCTTCAATCATTCGACGGTAAAGGTTCGCCGCAGCAACACATCTTCTATTTCCTCTCACAGACAGGACATCTCATGGGGAATGATCCAACTATGACTAGGATATTTGCGAGCACTTTACGGGGGCCCGCATTTACCTGGTTCATGCAGCTACCCCAGGGAACAATTAAATCATGGGCCGATGTAGAACGTGAGTTCTTAGCCCGATTTTTCGAAGATGATACAAAAGTCTCCATATTATCTTTGCTAGCATCGAAGCAAGAAGAAGGCGAAACGGTCAAAACTTATGTCGAGCGGTTTCGAGAACTTTCCGTTCGATGCCCACATGGCATGACGCAGGATACGCTTGTGGAAACCTGCAGACATAACTTGTTGACCGATATTTTAGACAAGATGGGTTCGGTCGAATCCAAGTCATGGAAGGATCTGCTTAAGCAGGGCGAACAGGCCGAAGAAATTCTTTGACGTCTCGAAATGCAACAGTCTGCAACCGGAGACGGTACAAACGAATCTTCATTCCATTTTTCCCGTTCAAAAGGGAAAGACATAACGGCAATGGCGGTCGAAAGTACACTGAAGCAGAAACTATGGCCAACTACAAGCAACACAGCAAAGTCGCCCAGACTTCAAAAGCAATATTCGTTCAAGGATGAACATACTGCTACTATGTTCAATCTGCTCACCAAACGCAAGATGCTTAAATTGCCGGAGAGCAAGAGACCTGAAGAAGTAGGGAAAACTAACGATCCGAACTACTGCCTGTACCATCGGATTGTAGGTCACCTCACAAAAAATTGTTTTATCTTAAAAGATAAAATTCAAGCGTTGATTGACGCTGAAGCAGTTCAGCTCAAAGCTGAACAAAAAAGGAGTTAGAGCTAACTCCGACACATTTAATGTGTGAGGTCTAAAGGTACCACTTGGGCTCACCATACTGGGGGTAAAAAGTATGAATTACCCAACGCCGACAAGGCTACGGGGAGAGAATAAATTTCTCGCCAACCCCACCATGCTGGGGGTAAAAAAAAAAAAAAAAAAAAAAAAAAAAAAAAAATCACCCAACGCCGACAAGGCTACGGGAAGAGAATAAATTTCTCGCCAACCCCACCATACTGGGGGTAAAAAGCATGAATCACCCAACGCCGACAAGGCTACGGGAAGAGAATAAATTTCTCGCCAACCCCACCATGCTGGTGGTAAAAAGCATGAATCGCCCAACGCCGCTAAGGCTACGGGAAGAGAATAAATTTCTCGTCAACCCCACCATACTGGGGGTAAAAAGTATGAATTACCCAACGCCAACAAGGCTACGGGGAGAGAATAAATTTCTCGTCAACCCCACCATACTGGGGGTAAAAAGTATGAATTGCCCAACGCCGCTAAGGCTACGGGAAGAGAATAAATTTCTCGTCAACCCTACCATACTGGGGGTAAAAAGTATGAATTACCCAACGCCGACAAGGCTACGGGGAGAGAATAAATTTCTCGTCAACCCCACCATACTGGGGGTAAAAGTATGAATTGCCCAACGCCGCTAAGGCAAAAGGAAGAGGAAAAGTTTGGTATTTAAACCCAAATGAAATCCTTGACAACTCACCATGCTGAGGGGAATAGCATGGCTAGCTCGACTCAAACGGTAGTTGGTAAAGGCAAATCAAACCCGTTGATAGTTGGGGGTTTGCTAAAAATCCTAATCAGATAAATCTCTTGTCACGTTAAGATTTCACCTCTGACAGCAAAACTTTTCTTGTCATTTTGCTCTAACAGAGCAAGCGACACTCCAAAATATTTATCAAGTTAAAATCATACCTCTGACATCATAATTCAAAATCAAAAGAGATAAAATCCTAATCGATCCCCTGTCACGTTAATATTTCACCTCTGACAGAAAAGAAAATTCACACTTTATCAAGTCCAACATTACAACCTCTGAGGAACGTGCTTTTGATATCGTTAAGTTGAAAATCACCTCTGACGAAAATCATCTCCCTATCAAGTTAACAGTTACTTTTGATAGTCCGATTCCAAAACTAAACACGTTAACCATCACCTCTGTTTAGTCAGCTTGTCCCTATCACGACCAGATCCTCTAAATAGGTTAAGGTCCAAGACACGTTTAATGTCACCTCTGTCTTTTCCTGATTCGTCATACTAGATATCACTGAACGGTTAGGATTAAAATAAGCACGTTAATATTATACCTCTGCTTGACCTAAAATAAGCACGTTAACATTATACCTCTGCTTGTCCTCTAATGAGTACGTTAAAATCATATCTCTGCTTGTTATGGAATAAATAAATATATTAACAGTTATCCCTATCGACCAAATCTTTTAAAAGGTCTATAACAAAAATTAAAAAATCCAAAGTATTTCGAAATTCAGTACGGTTCAATACAGAACTTCAAAAACTTTGGAGGGGGTTATGTAGATACCAAAAAAAAAAAAAAAAAAAAAAAAACCTAAATTTGCTAAGTGGGCACACCCGCGGGTTGCACCCGCGGGTGCTCCCGCGGGAGCACCCGGGAAGCAACCCGCGCGAACCCCCGCGGGAAGCAACCCGCGGGAGCACCCGCGGGTTGCAACCCGCGGGAACCCCGGCGGGAAGCAACCCGCGGGAGAATTCCCGCGGGTTGCAACCCGCGGGAGCCCCCGCGGGTTGCCACCCGCGGGTTGTTTTTCGTTGTTTTCCGTTGTTTTATTTCCTATTTTATTTTCCTGATATCCCGTGATCCGCTTTTTCAGGAGGAATCGAGCCGGATTTCAAGTCTCTTCGGTCTATAAAATGCAGAAATTTAACCGGAGAGGGGACTTTTGGACTTTCTGGATTCTTGGACTTTGGGGAGATTTTGGGCGAGCTCTGGAAATTGAGAAGCGGAGCAGAGCCATCTTCTCCGGTCGGACGGTCAACGGAGGCAGCAGCAAGACTCCACCGCCACCCGAACCCACTTAAAAAAGGGAATCCACCAATATTCCCGTTCTTGTAATTCTTCGGAATTTTTGTAATCTAAATTCCTATTGTAATTCATCAATTTTGTAATGGAATCAACGATTCAATTTTCCGGCGTACAGTCCATCCGTGGAGGCTCCGGGATGGTATTGAGCCATCATCTCTTATTTAGTGTATATTGATGGGATGATCGATTACTCAGTATCGGTATCTTCTTGAGTACTTAGCGATACGGCTGGTTCAATGCCAGTATCTTGTCCATGTCCTAAGTATGTATGGATACTTTTATGATACGAGTCTATTTCTTCACAATTTAATTCAAATATAAAATAAAATAAGAAATTAATTTAGACGTAATATGTATGAGTTTCATGAGTCTCCGTATTTAATATTGTTACTTGATCATTTAATATTTTCTATACGTGCGCATACATTTTATATACACATTCATATTTTCCTTATTAGCTCAAATTGTACACTCCCTATCTTTTATTATTTGACTTGTCGGGTTTGACTCTGAGTTTTTCCACACACTTAGATACTGAAGATGTGAGCGAGGATCTGCCATTGCAATGACCCATATTTTTTGAAGCAGACCAAACAATAGTAGATTTCTAACCTCCACTTTTGCATTTCTGGATTTGATATGTATCACTTCTTTGGGGCTTAGTTTTAACTTTTGTATCAGAATTTACTTATTATTTCTTATTTTAGACATGTATATTATATGGCAGGAGATTGAATAACTTCCAAGATCCTTCTAGATGACTAGTATTTAGTTTCATTCGTTTATACTTTTAGATACTTATAGGTCTCATGCACGTCGACTTATACGTGTCTACCGGTAACGCACTTCGTTTCCGTATCTCTTCGAAAAATGGGCGTTACATAAGGCAAGGATGATAAATGGTTGTAAACAGCTTTGTAACTTCAAAGTTCCCTTCACAACTTCCAATTTCAGCAGTTTCACACACTATGTAATTGGAACATGCATTTGGTATACCCAGCTTTGAACTAATTAAGTCACTGACGACATTGATACTAACATAGCTGAGTGCACAGAATTGGCAAATCTTAACCATCAACGAGGAGAAATTGCATAAGCAAACTTTTGTCCAAGCTTATGAAGGCATATAATTAGAGATAAGGAATATTAAAGAAAAAATCAAGGTTCTCTTGACTCAGTAGTTTGTAAAATTTTCATTTATTGTATGGTGTCAAGGAACACTTGTAATGAATTTATGATAATGAATGAAAATATTTTAGTTGTGGGAAATTTTGTTGTCATTCGTGGACAATTTTCTTGAACAAGATAGAAATAATCATTAATCCTTCCTGAACAAGTAGTAATTTTTGTTGTTCAGTGACTTGTAGTATAACAGTTTTTGGAAATTGCTAGTGGTAATTTTTAACTTAGTAAAATTTTGGTGCAAATAGAAGTTTTGTTTGCCAGATGTAATTTTTAACTTAGCAAATTTTGGTGAAAATAGAAATTTTGTTTACCAGAGATAATTTTTAACTTAGCAAATTTTGGTGAAAATGGAGATTTTGTTTGCCAGAGGTAATTTTTAATTTGACAAAATTTTGGTGGAAATAAAAATTCTATTTGCCAGAAGTAATTTTTAACTTAGTAAAATTTGGTGGAAATGGGAATTTTGTTTGCCAGAGCTAATATTTTAACTTGACAAAATTTTGATGGAAATGAAAATTTTGTTTGTGAAAGGTAATTTTTAATTTAGCAAATTTTGGTAGAAATAAAAATTTTGTTTATCAGAGATAATTTTTAACTTGACAAAATTTGGTGGAAAGAAATTTTGTTTGTCAGAGGATCTGCACTTTAAGAGACAAAACACGACTTTATGAAGATCAGCGCTTTTAGCTATCTTCTTTAGGGACCAAATGTGACTCTGTGAAGATCCGCGCTTTTCGCATTTCAGACTCTTTTGGTTTGAAATGTAACGCCCTCGTTTTTTAGCTGCTTCCTAAAACGGAGGACGTTACTTATTACTTGCACTAGACAACCCAACAGTCATAAGATTTTGGAATAACCATAACTACTGCCACAATAAGATAAATAAATAATATGTCTAAAACTGAAAAGATTTTATTTATACAAAAAGTTCATTACATAAAATGGCATACTGTTTTAAATATTAACACAAAAGAATCAAAAGAGAAAGCAGTGCCCAGACAAAAGGAAATATAAACAAAATATACAAATATTCTCCAGATGGTACTTCGCTTACCTATTGTCACTCAATTTGTCCAACAAAGTACGGGTCCTCAATTGGGGCTGGATCCCCTTCTTCACATTCCAAATCTGGGTTCAAAATCCAGGGGATTAAACCAAGCAAGTAACATATTTAAAAAGAGAAATTGTATACTATCATAGTACAAGAATATAAGTGTGTATGATCATATTTATATCAGTGTTGTTCGTATACATATAAATTAAACATGAAAGCAAGTATAATTAAATGCATAAAAAAATAAACATGACAATAACTAAATAAACATGACAATAACTGCTCTATCTATTTAATCTTATATTATATTGGTCTCAGTCATCGTCCAATTTAATTGTAAAAACTGTATTAATGGATAAGATGTCACTATTCTCCATTGTCGTATAAGTGCCCGTGCATATTCGGGATCCAGCCACAATATTCATGGCGCCGAATCATGACATGCCGCTAGACACTACAATCAATTTTTGTACTGTATTACAGTAACGGATATACCACTCTGGATAACAATTATCAATTGGTGATCTAGTAATCACGCAGACCGCTGCAGTAAAAAAATCCCGGTCCTAACAATGCAAATATAGTTTCTCCCATCCCTGTGTTCATAATGCATTATGCACATGAAAATTTTATTTTATATTTATTTGTTTACTTATACTTTTTCCTTCTTTAATTGTTTTTCAATTCATAATAACATGCTTGCATTTCTATGACTGTACATGACATGTAGTATCATAATACATGATTTGCAATATCAAAGCACATAACTTGTAGCATGATAAATTAACGCATGATATATTAGTACACATAATTTGTAATATCAAGGCACATTACTTGTAGCATGATAAATTGACACATGATATATTAGTACACAATTATATTACAATGCATATCATTAAAATTATTTCAATAATCTGGTTTCATTCTCAATGTCAATCAATAATCCAATTTGGGAACCAAATACATCATATAATAATAATGCATTATTTCTATCTATCAATTATTCCCAATTAAGGTCCAAACCTAATCCATCAATCATTTAATTCATTAAGTCCAAACCCACTAAATTCTCACTTATTCATATTATTATTATTATTATTATTTTATTTTTCTTTTTGTTTTCTGTCCAGTCCAGGCCCAAGACCACTATTTTCAAATTTATTATTATTTTTCTTTTTTTTGGCCCAAGTTCAATCCAGTCCACTTCTTTTTTTTTCTTTTATTTTTTACTGGGCTGGGCCAGGCCCACTTCCCTGTTTTTAATCTTTTCTTTTTCTCTTCTATTTTTATTCTTCTAGCTTAGGTCAGGCCCAGTTTGTTTATTTTTTTTTTTTTTATTTCTCTCTACTCTCGGTCCAGCCCACCAAATCATCTCCTCAACCTTCTCTCTGTTACTACTGCTTCTTCCTCTTATTCGTTCCCCTCTTCTTCTTTCTTTTTTTTTATGTATTTTATTTTATTTTATTTATTCACTTATTTGCAAAATTTATTGTAAAGAACATAATGATAAAGAAGAGCATACGCATATCAAAAATAAAATTTCTACTCAAAATCCAAATTTATTTAAACAAAATGGCTAACATTTAGTTACATTGCAATAATATAATCAAAAGAAAAATTATAGAATTAAAAGAAAAACAATCAATTCAATCGTGCACTAGAAAAAAAGAAGTGTGTTACTTACATCGGATTTTCATTAATATTATTCGATTTGTCGACCCCATTTCTTCCCCTTCTCCTTCTCCTTCTCTTTTTATTTTTATTTTTAAATTTTCTTCTTGGTTATGTTGGTGCAACCAGAGAAAATGAGAAAGAGAGTGAAGAGTGAGGGAGAGAGGGAGGCAAAGAGATTAGGAAGAGTGGGTGTGGGCCTTCATTTTTCATTTTATTTTTTCTTTCTTTTTTTCAATTGGTTTTTCATACGGCACCGCCCATATTTGGCGGTGGCTTGTGAGGGCAGCCAGCTCATTTTTTTAAATTAAATTATTATTTTATTTATTTATTTAATAATTTAATAATTTCGGTTCCGTATAACATTCTCCGAATGCTACCAAATTAATATAGGGTATAGTACCCAATGAGAGAAATGCTACAAAATTATCCGTTTGTTATTTCTATGTCCGGAATAAATGAACCGATATACTGAAGTAATTAGAAGGATGATTTTAATGTTATTAAATTAATAATTTTGGGAGTATTTTTTGGCCTCGTAAGAAGAATCTCTAAAAATTCTAAATATTACAAAACTAATAATCGCGAAGATCAAATATAATTTGGGTTTGTGGATTTAAAGTTACGTTCACCGAAAATTATTTTAGTGTCCAAAATTGATTTCGGTGGACTTATTCAGCACGACTGGTCTCAAGAGAGCAAGCTCGAATTTTGGAATATTACATTCTACCCACCTAACAAAAGAATTTCGTCGTCGAAATTCCAAATTAAAATACTTGCTTATATTCACAGATACCTACTTATATATAAAAATAAATTCAATTGACATAACTGATCATGAGAAAAGGTATGGGTACTTTGTCCTGATGTCTCTTTCAAGCTCCCAAGTTAAATCTCCTGGTGATTATGTATCTCAGGAAACAAGAACCAACGGTATCATTTTGTTCTTAAAGACTTTCTCCTGTTGACCGATAATTGCTACGGGCTGCTTCTCATACTTTAGATCTGATTGCAAATCTATCTCGGACAGATCTACTACTTTGTGCTCTTCACCCAAGCATTTCCTCAGTTGTGATACGTGAACACATTATGAATAGTTTCCATCTCAAATGCTAATGATAATCAGTAGGAAAGACTTCCAATCCTCTCCACGATCTCAAATGGCTCGATGTATGTTGGACTGACTTTCCTTTCTTACCAAATCTAATCACACCCTTCATCGAAAATATCTTAATAAATATTTTATCTCCTACTTCAAACTTCAGTGGTTTTCTACGTTGATTTGTCCATTTCTTTCGTCTGTCTTAAGCCGCCTTCATGTATTCTTTGATAACCTTCACTTGCTCTATTTCTTAAGTATCAACTCTGGTCCCAAAATACTTTGTTCTCCAATCTCGTCCCAACATAATAGAGATCTGCATTTTTGCCCATACAAAGCTTCAAATGGTGCCATTTTCATACTCTCCTGATAACTATTATTATTAGAAAATTCCACCGTATACAAATAGTCTTCCTAAGATACACCAAAATCCAACATACATGCCCTAAGCATATCCTCAAGTACTTGGATAGTCCATTCTGATTGACCATCAGTTTGTGGATGATAAACTGAAGATAAATCCAAATATATTCTCAGACTATCCATTAATTTCTCCCAATAGTGTGATTTGAACATTGTATCTCGATCTGATACAATTCTAGCTGGAACTCCATACAATTTCACTATTTCTTTTATAAATATTTTGACTAATATTTCTATTGACTGACCAATTCTAAATGGAATGAAATGAGCCGATTTAGTCATTCGATTTATAATTAACCAAATTGCATTATTGCCCTTGGTGCCTCTAGGTACGCCTGTAACAAAGTCCATCGATATTTGTTCTCACTTCCACTCCGGTATTGCTAGGGGTTGAAGCAATCCAGCTGTTCTTTGATACTCAACTTTCACTTGCTGGCAAGTAGAATATTTAGATACATATCTGGCAATCTCTTTCTTCATATCTGACCACCAGAAATACTTTTTCATATTCTTATATATCTTATTGCTTCCGAGATGAGTAGAATATATTGATATATGAACTTCCTGTAAAACTCTATCTCTTACTTTCTTCTTAGGTACCCATAATCTTTACTTGAACCTAATGGCCTTGTCTGAATGCATTTTTATTTCTGGTCTCTTGCCTGTTTCTATCTTATTTTTTAATCTCTGAAAATTTTCATCTCCAATCTGAGCTTGTTTAATTTGCTCTAACAATGGTGACTATAACTGTATCTCTATAAATTATGTTGTCCCTCCTAGTAAAATTACTTCCAATTCTATTCTTTGCATCTCCATTAAAAGTTCTTTCTGCTGAGTTAATCTCTCCACTGCAGGCCTTCTACTTAGTGCATCTGACATTATATTAATTCTTCCCGAGTGATACTTAATTTCTAAGTCATAATCTGCTATTAACTCCAACCATCTTTTTTGTCTCATATTCAGTTCTTTTTGAGTGAATATATACTTAAAAACTTTATGATCAGTATATATTACTACTTTCTGTCCTAATAAATAATGTCTCCAAATCTTCAAAGTATGAATCACTGCTGCTAGCTCCAAATCATGAGTTGGATAGTTTCTGTCATGGGGTCTCAACTGCCTTGATGCAAACTCAATCACTCTCCCATTTTGTGTTAACACACACCACAATCCCTGTTTTGTAGCATCACTATAGACCTTCATTCTCCCAGAATTATTTAGAATTGCCAATACTGGTGCTGTTATCAGTTTCTATTTTAATTCTTCAAATGCCTTATTACATTCCTCTGTCTAGACATATTCCACTCCTTTCCTAGTCAATTTAGTTAGAGGAGATGCGATTTTTGAAAAGTCTTGTACAAACCACCTATAATATCCAGCCAACCCCAGAAAACTCCGAATCTCCGACACTGATTTCAATACATGCCAATCCATTATAGTTTCTATCTTTTTAGAATCTGCTGATACGCCATCTCCTGAAACTATGTGACCCAAGAAAATAACCTTATTCAACCAAACTTCACATTTGCTCAGTTTTCCATATAACTTTTATTTTTTAAGAGTTTGCAAAACTGTTCTCAAATGCTCAGCATGCTCTTCTTTATTTTTGGAGTAGATTAATATATCATCAATAAATCACTACCACAAATTTATCCAAATACTGAGCAAAAACATGGTTCATCAGATCCATAAACACTCTGGAGCATTAGTCACTCCAAATGGTATTACCAAATATTCATAATGACCATGTTCGGTTCTAAACGTAGTTTTTGGAATACCTTCTGTTCGGACCCTTACTTGATGGAGTCCAGAACGAAGATCTATCCTCGAAAATACCCTTATTCCTCCCAATTGATCAAATAGATCAGTTATTCTTGGTAATGGATATTTGTCTTTGATTGTTACTGCATTCAAACCTCTATAATCTATGCAAAGTTTTTGACTCCCATCATTCTTTCCTGCTAATAATACTGGAGCTCCCCAAGGTGAAACACTGGGCCTCACAAAACCCAACTTCAGTAGCTTATCTACTTGTCTCTTAAATTCTTCTAGTTCTGCAACTTCCATTCAATAAGGTGGCCTACAAACTGATTCAGTTTCAGGGATAATATCAATAGTAAATTCTACTGTCCTTACTGGTGGTAGTCCAGGTATCTTTTCAGGAAATATATTTAAGAATTCTGATACTATTAGGATCATTCATTCTCTTACTTTTATGGCCTAAAAAACTCCTCCTTTTGGGGATACCTTAGATTTAGCTGGTTCTAGATATTGATTTTCACCAATAAATTCAAACTCCGAACAGTCAGAAATCTAAAATATTACCCTTTTTCTCCTACAATCTATCACTGCATGGAGACTACTCAACCAATCCATGCCTAAGATAACATCATATCCGCCTCCGTTGATAACTAACAAGTTGGTATAAAATTCTCTTCCATTAATCACTAAAGAACATATCCTACATTCCTTATTAGTCATGATATTACAGTTTCCAGTCTTAATGTCCCACCCCGTAGATAAGATTGCAAAATTAATAGCATGATAGAGATAAAACAGTGTGAGCTCCAGAATCAAATAGAGCAGTTGCTGGTGTATTGCCAACTAAAATCATACTTGCCATGACTCCCCCAGTGGTTTGAGCCTCTTCAGCATTCATTAGTCTAACCCGTCTCTGTCTCTGTCCTGCTTCTCTTTGGCCTCTGGCATAGGCTTGTTGTTGTGTCTCCAAGGATCTCTTCTGGTTCGGTCCTTCAGTCCTCCGATTCTGTGGTCTCACAGTAGCTGGTCTCAATGCTCGCTAATAAGGAACTCCGCCTGTTGGTTGTTTCCTTGACTGTGCTCTCGGACAACTAGTTATCTGATGATCCGCTGACCCACATATCAGACAACCCCAAAGCTCTTCTACATTGCTTCTGAACATGCCCCAGCTTATTGCATACTAAAGGACCTCGTTTATTAACCACTGCTTGTCGCTTTGCCGGAGGGTCTCCAAATCTCTGGGAAGAACTTGCTCCCTGATTAAGTGGCCTTTTAAATGTCTTCGGCCTCTCTTCCTTGGCTACTTGCTCCAGGCGACACGCTGCTTCAAACATCTCTGAGTAAATCCTATAATTATGACCTGCTAGATGCTCCCTTAGATAATACCTCAATCCTTATTGGAACATATGTGCTCGCTCCTCTTCATCAGCTACCAGGTTTGGAGCGAATCGACTGAGCCTTACGAACTCTGCAGCATAGACGTCTACAGTCCGATCTCCTTGCTGCAGTGTCAGAATTTTCTTCCTCATTTCCTGCCTTACTGATGCATGGAAAAATCTGGCAAGAAATGCTTCCACAAACTTCTCCCAGATTAGGGGCTCCTTATGCTTTACTTCTTCAGCAAGCCACCATGTTCTAGCTATTAGTCAATTGTATACATACTATCTCTACTCGATTTTCTTTTGGAATTCTTGCAGCCCTTAGAAGAATCTCCATATCTACAATCCACTGTTCAGCCTTCAGTGGCCCTTCTGTCCCAGAAAATACTGATGGCTGCAGTCTCCAAAGTCCGACACCATTTCGGTTCTTTCTGGCTCTTCAGACTGCAACATTCATTCTAATATCATTGTCGTGGTCTTCTGCGTCTGTGCTACTCTTTGCACTAGGCTCCTAAGATCAGACGTATCATCTATTGGACTTGCACTCGTACTCGCAGGAGATCAGGTCGATATTATTCTGCAATGGACCAGATAAGAATCAATAAAAAGAATTCAAGATAGATACCTCAAATGAATAGAAAACAATATGATAGGCACGATACTAGATCTGATAGATATCAAAGAATAAGAAACAATTATTACGAATAAGTCATAGACATGTTCTTATGTGGCAATAATCCTATAGTCTTCCACCTAAACCTAGGCTCTGATACCACTCTGTAACGCCCATGTTTTTCAATTGCTTCCCAAAATGGAGGACGTTATTTATTACTTACACTAGACAACCCAACAATCACAAGATCTTGGAATAACCGTAACTATTGCTACAATCAGATGAATAAATAACATGTTTGAAACTGAAAAGATTTTATTTATATAAAAAGTTAATTATATAAAATGGCACACTGTTTTAAATATGAATATAAAAGAATCAAAAGAGGAAGTAGTGCCCAAATAAAAGAAAATATAAACAAAATATACAAAGATTCTCCAGATGGTACTTTACTTGCCTATTGTCACTCGATCTGTCCAACGAAGTACAGTTCTTCAACTGGGACTGGATCCCCTTTTTCACGTTTCAAATCTGGGTTCAAAACCCAGGTGATTAAACCCAGCAAGTAACACATTTAAAAAAAAATTGTGTACTATCATAGTACAGGAATATAAGTGTGCATGAGCATGTTTATGTCAGTGTTGTTCGTATACATATAAATTAAACATGAAAGTAAGTATAAATAAATACATAAATAAATAAACATGACAATAATTAAATAAACAAGACAATAACTGCTCTATCAATTTAATCCTATATTCTATTAGTCTCAGTTATCGTCCAATTTAATTGTAGAAACTGTATTAATGGATAAGATAACGCTATTCTCTATTGTCGTATAAGTGCCCGTGCATACTTGGGACCAGACCACAATATTCATGGCGTTGAACCATGACATGCCACTAGGCACTACAATCAATTTCCGTACTGTATTACAGTAACGGACATACCACGCTTAGTAATAATTATCAATTAGTGATCCAGTAATCACCCAGGCCACTGTAGTAAAAGAATTCCGGCCCTAACAATACAATCAATTCTTATACAGTAAGACTCTTATCCATTATATAATTTCTCCCATCCCCGTATTCATAATACATATGCACATGAAAATTTTATTTTACATTTATTTGTTTACTTTTCCTTTCCCTTCTTTAATTGTTTCAATTCATAATAACATGCTTGTATTTCCATGACTGTACAGACATATAGTATCATAACATATGATTTGTAATATCAAAGCACATAACTTGTGGCATGATAAATTAACACATAATATATTAGTATACATGATTTGCAATATTAAGGCACATGACTTGTAGCATGATAAATTGATACATGATATATTAGTACACAATTATATTACAATGCATATCATTAAAATTATTTCAATAATCTGGTTTCATTCTCAATGTCAATAAATAACCTAATTTGGGAACCAAGTACATTATATAATAATACTGCATTATTTCTATCTATCAATTATTCCCAATTAAGGTTCAAGCCTAATCCATCAATCATTTAATTTATTAAGTCCAAGCCCACTAAATTTCCACTTATTCATATTATTATTATTATTTTATTTTTCTTTTCCCTTTCTGTCCAGCCCAGCCCTAAGCCCACTATTTTCAAATTTATTATTATTTTTCTTCTTCTTTTTTTGGCCCAATTCCAATCTAGCCCACTTCTTTTATTTTTTTCTTTTAGTTTTTACTGGGCTAGGCCAGGCCCAGTTCCCTATTTTTAATCTTTTCTTTTTCTCTACCTTTTTTTCTTATGGGCTGGGCCAGGCCCAGTCTGTTTGTTTTTTTTTCTTCTTCTCTCTACTCTCGGCCCAACCCACCAAATCATCTCCTCAACCTTCTCTCTGTTACTACTGCTTCTTCCTCTTCTTCGTTCCCCTCTTCTTCTTTCTTTATTTTATTTTATTTATTCACCTATTTGCAAAATTTGTTGTAAAGAACATAATTGTAAAGAAGAGTATACGCATATCAAAAATAAAATTTCTACTCCAAATCCAAATTTAATTTAAACAAAATGGCTAACATTTAATTATGTTGCAATAATATAATCCAAATAAAAATTATATAATTAAAAGAAAAATAATCAATTCGATCGTGCACTAAAAAAAAAAAAGAAGTGTGTTATTTATATCGGATTTTCTTTAATTTTCTTCGATTTGTCGACCCCATTCCCTCTCCTTCTCCTTCTCCTTCTCTTTTTATTTTTATTTTTAACTTTTTCTTCTTGGTTCTGTTGGTGCAACCAGAGAAAATGAGAGAGTGTAAAGAGTGAGGGAGAGAGGGAGGCAGAAAGATTTGGGAGAGTGGGTGTGGGCTTTTATTTTTCATTTTATTTTTTCTTTCTTTTTTTTAATTGGTTTTTCATACGGCCACCACCCATATTTGACGGTGGCTTGCCAGGGCAGCTAGCTCAATTTTATAATTAAATTATTAATTTATTTATTTAATAATTTAGTAATTTCGGTTCCATGTAACGTTCTCCGAATGCTACCAAATTAATGTAGGGCATAGTACCTAATGAGAAGAACACTATAAAATTATCTGTTTGTTGTTTTGATTTTCGAAATAAATGAACCGAAATCCTGAACTAATTAGAACGATGATTTTAATATTATTAAATTAGTAATTTTGGGAGTATTTTTTGGTCTCGTAAGAAAAATCTCTAAAAAACCTAAATATTACAAAATTAATAATCGCGAAGATCGAATGTAATTTTGGTTTGTGGATTTAAAATTACGTTCACCGAAAGTTATTTCAGTGTCCAAAATTGATTTCGGTGGACTTATTCAGCACGACTGGTCTCAAGAGAGCAATACAAGTAGTTCAAATTTTAGGGTATTATATGAAATGCAGATTTCGGTGGAGAAAAACTTAGAATCTATCGAGAAAAAAGCTTAACATGATAAGTTCACGAGATTTTTAGCAAATCCCTATTTATAAATGAATTTGATTAGCGTTTACTAATTGGCATTTGCGTTGGCTAGTCATGCTATTCCCCTTAGCACCATGAGTTGTCAAGAATTTTATTTGGATTTAAACGCCAAACTTTCCTCTTCTCTAAACCCTAGCAGGTTAGAGCAGTTCATACTTTTTACCCCTACTATGGTGGGATTGGCGAGAAACATGTTCTTTTCCCATTATTTTGACGGCATTGGGCAATTTTATGTTTTTTACCCCCCAGCATGGTAGAGTTGTCGAGGACTTTTGTTTGGTCTTACATGCAAAACTGTCCTCTATCCTTAGTCATAGAGACCTAGGATTCATTTAGTGCTCCTGTTGGTGTGAAGAGTCATGTGTTTGCAACAAACAAACATATCTTCATTCACTGTATTCCGTTGGAGGAGTTGATGAAGTAGCGGCCTGCAAAATATTGATTGAATCATATTAAAACTTGGTAGAAATGAATTCCTCCTTGACATGAGCTCTATTTGATTAGTGGACAAATTGGTTCTGTTTTGGAGACAATACTGTCAAGAATTAGACACATTTATTAATCCCCTAATAGCATTCATATGTTTGAACGAACCGATGATCAAGTCATAGTATTGAATTTTTTTTGTTGGGGAAAAAATTAAAATATGCGTATCAAATGATTTGATACTTTTGTATTCTCTTTTCCATGGCAATGGTCGGAGATTTAATTGAGGGTTATAGAAGAATATATGTATTTCAAACCACTCAATTTTTAACTTAATTTCTTCTTATTATTACATAAACTATTTATATGCAATCTATTTTGCCTTTAAAAAGATTCGGGGTCTTTCTCCTCTGTCGAAAATTGACTTGGCTTTCTGTTAAGAGTAATATTTCTTTAGAAATTTTCTATTAAGTGGCATCATTATTTTATCGCCGTTCGATTTTGCCAATAGGTATGAGTCATTTGAATGAACTGCCTCAATGACAAAAGGTCCTTCCTATTTTGGAAGGACTTCCCTTTAGATTTTTTATTATTTATGATTAGTCTTCTTACTGAAAGAACCGAATCATCTTTCATGAAAGTTCTTTATTTGATATTTTTGTTAAAAGTTTTGTAGATTCGTACTTGATAAAACTCAATGTTTTGTTGAGCTTCAAGGTGCTTGTCATGAAGAGCTTCCAATTTCAAAAGTCTTTACTGATACTTCTCTTCTTGCATCATTTTGGTTGCTAATGCAAATCATAAAGATAGAATTTGGATCTCCAAAGGAAGTACTGCTTTGGATCCATGCATCAAAGAAAAAAGCATAGCATTCGTGGGTATCCTGACAGTATTTCGATATACTCAAAGGCATTCTCCAAACTTTTCATCCCAATCATGTTGGTTTGGATGAAACGAATTTTTTAAGAAACTTCACAATGGTTTTGTTAAATGCTTCAGCTAAACCATTGTCTGCATGATAGTATGGAGACGAAGTCACAATTTCAATCCTATATTTGTTGCAAAATCTAGAGAATGACTGACTCACGAACTGAGATCCATTGTTATGAACAATTCTCCTAGGCACTCCTAAGTGGTATATGACATGATGTTCGATAAATTTGATCACGTCTGATATCTTTACTTTAGTTAGGAGAACAACTTCATTCCATTTTGAAAAGCAGTCAGTTATAACCAATATAAACTGGTGACCCCTTGTTGTTGATGGTGGCAAAATCGACCCAATAATGTCCATTCTCCACTGTTCAAATGGCCATGATGTAGCCATTGAATAAAGATATTCTGGTGCTTGATGTATGAAATATGCATATATTGACATACTCTGTATTTTCTGGCATAAGTAAATGCATCTAGCATTATCATGGGTCAATAATATCCTATTCTTCAGAGTTTATTTCAGAGTTTTGGCCTTGGTTGATGAGCTTCTTCCAGTGCTTCCTGAGCTTCTTCCAGTGCTTCCTGAGCTTCTTTATTAGAAATGCAGCGAAACAAAATTTCATCAAAGGATTTTCTATATAATGTCCGAACTTTGGCATTAAAATATAATCGAATAGGTTTTCTTCGAATTGCTACTGCTTTTTTGGAATCTTCTAGTAATATTCCATAAAAAACATAATCTTATAAGGAAATTGCCAATCCCTTGGTTCAAGATCATTTTCAAGGGCGCGTACTTCTTGTTTCTTGTCCGAGCTTAACTCTATTTTGAGTTTATTTTTTGGACAAAATAATTCTTTACTTCCCACCATTATGACTTTGTTAGTATCTTTAGGCAACGCTAAAGTGGTAGCTAATAAAGTCAGTGAGTCCGCATAACTATTCTAATAACGTGGCACATGACTGATATAGAAGCCATCTAAATTATCAACCATTTTTGTGACTGCGTGGTAATAGGACAGGAGATCTTCATACTCTCATTTGACTTGGTTAATGATGAGCTGAGAGTCTGTATATGCTTCTAAATATTTCACTTCTAGCTGTTTGGCTATTTTTAGGCCAATCATCAAGGCATTATATTCGGCGACATTATTGGAGCATGACTTCATTAGAGACTATGCTTTAGGGATAATATGATTACGGGGAGAAACAAAGACGACCCCCACTCCTGCTACCACTTTTCCTTTATTTTCCAGCAGAGTCGCCAATATTCTGTTTGCCATAAAGTTGAAATTTTATTGAAAATCTTAATAAAAGATTACAATTATAAACGATTTTCTGTTAGCAGAAGATAAAAAAAATGATTCCTCTTTGTTTATATTAGGGTTTTGTAGTAGCCGTGGAGGATGATCCTGCTCTCCATTGACGATCCGAACAACTTCTTCAGTTGGTAGTTTTCATAATGCTCTTGGATGAAAGGGTTTTAGATTTTAGCACAAGTGCTCAGGTAGAGTATATTCAACTGCTCTGGAACCAAGCATCCCACTGTGTGTGTGTGTAATCTCTTTTTTAGCCCAGTCTTTAGTTATTTATAAAGATTTGGGAGATCTTTGAATTGGTATAACAGTCTAATTAATGACCTCCTTGATTGAGTATTAATACTCTATTTTTTAATCCATTGAATTGGTGTTAGATCTCCAAGATTTATAACCGACATTTTTAATCCTATGGATTTGTAACTGAAACGCGGATCTTAGCTTTCAGATCAGCATTTTAACTCCTGGTAGCTTGCATGGTATACTCAAACCCTCGTTTAAGTGTTCTTGAAGATGATTTTCGCTCCTTAAAATTGCAACCCTCTGGGGTTGTAGATACCAAAAAAAAAAAAAAAAAAAAAAAAAAAAAAAAAAAATTTTGCTAAGTGGGCACACCCGCGGGTTGCACCCGCGGGATGCAACCCGCGGGAGCACCCGCGGGTTGCAACCCGCGGGAGCACCCGCGGGTTGCAACCCGCGGGGGCACCCGCGGGAAGCATCCCGCGGGAGCACCCGCGGGATGCAACCCGCGGGTGCACCCGCGGGTTGCAACCCGCGGGGGCACCCGCGGGAAGCAACCCGCGGGAGCACCCGCGGGAAGCAACCCGCGGGAGTTCTCCCGCGGGTTGCAACCCGCGGGAGTTCTCCCGCGGGTTGCAACCCGCGGGAGCCCCCGCGGGTTGCCACCCGCGGGAGGTCTCCCGCGGGTTGCAACCCGCGGGAGCCCCCGCGGGTTGCCACCCGCGGGAGGATTCCCGCGGGTGGCAACCCGCGGGGGCGATCCCGCGGGTTGCCACCCGCGGGTTGTTTTTCGTTGTCTTCCCGTTGTTTTATTTCCTATTTTATTTTCCTGATAATCCGTGATCCGCTTTTTCAGGAGAGAATTGAGCCGGATTTCGAGCTTCTTCGGTTTATAAAATACAAGAATTTAACGGGAGAGGGGATTTTGGAACTTTTGGACTTTGGATTTTTGGGGGATTCTTGGACTTTGGGAAGATTTCGGGCGAGCTCGTGAAATCAAAGAAAAGAGCAGAGCCATCTTCTCCTGGTCGGACGGTCAACGGAGGCAGCAACGAGACTCCACCGCCACCCGAACCCACACTTAAAAAGGGAATCCACCAATATTCCCGTTCTTGTAATTCTTCGGAATTTTTGTAATCTCAAATCTTCGTTGTAATCAAATAATTTTTGCAATGGAATCAAAGATGCAATTTTCGGGCGTACAAGAACTGGCGACCACAGTGGGAGCTCCTCTGTTTACCACAGAGAATTTGGTGGCGCAGTCCGACCGGGTGCCGATTGGCTCAATGGTTGAGATGCTGGTCATAGAAGTTGACCAGCAAAAATATGAGGAATTTCTTTCCTCCTCTGATTCGGAG
Organism: Dracaena cambodiana; assembly: GCA_036321105.1. Classification (NCBI taxonomy): domain Eukaryota; kingdom Viridiplantae; phylum Streptophyta; class Magnoliopsida; order Asparagales; family Asparagaceae; genus Dracaena; species Dracaena cambodiana. Next base: position 20,518,253 of record JAYEPQ010000013.1, on the reverse strand, counting down.
CCTAGGCGTCATCGCCGGGTGACGATGAAAAAAGGTGAGGCGTCATCGCCCACTGGAAATCAAAAGGCGTCATCGCCTATGAAAATTTACGAGGCGTCATCGCCCGTTGAAATTTACGAGGCGTTATCGCCCGTTCCAAAGTCAAGTCAAAAGTCAAACCAATCCCTGACCCGCTCTCAGAAGAGAAACCTGAGGCGTAAGGCACAGCGGGCCCGCCTCAACAGTGCCTCTGGAAAATTGCGCTCAGAAAATCCAGATCAGGAAACATCGGAAAGAAAAAATTCCAAAAATAAAAATTCCAAAAATAAAAATCCGCAGGCAGAAGTGCGGGTTGCACCGCACGGGGGCAACCCCGAGGTTGCAACCGCGGGTGGAAACCCGCGGTTCCAACCGCGGGTTGCACCCCGCGGGGACAACCCCGCGGTTGCAACCGCGGGTGGAAACCCGCGGTTCCAACCGCGGGTTGCACCCCGCGGGTGCAACCCCGCGGTTGCAACCGCGGGTGGAAACCCGCGGTTCCAACCGCGGGTTGCAACCGCGGGAGGAAACCCGCGGTTCCAACCGCGGGTTGCACCCCGCGGGTGCAACCCCGCGGTTGCAACCGCGGGTGCAAACCCGCGGTTCCAACCGCGGGTTGCACACCGCAAGTTGCAACCCGTGGGTTGCACTCCGCAGGAAAAATCAAGGGTTGGTTCTGGTGTCTATTCGGGCACACGCGCAGTGAGCACACAGCGCACATCTAACTTTTTGGTTACTCTCTCAGATGTACCATCCCGTTCCTCTACAAATAAATATAAGGATGTGCTCATGAACTCACCTGAGGATAGATCTTCAAATTTCTCTTCGGATGAACATATTCATGATAGAATCCTCCAGATCCCGAAGAACAAGTCAGATGCGTGCGAGGCCCGCACAACTGCGCAGGCCAGCACACACTCCAGAAGAATCCGCAGAAGGGTTGGAGAACAATCTAATGCTGGAAAAGAGCTCAGCCCTGAAATATTACAAACTCTCCAGTATTATGAACCAAATTTGAGACGCAAAATACGTCAAGATGCAAATAGAGAGGAGAAGATATCTCAAGACTTGAGAGAATACCTCAATTGGAAGAAGAACTCTGCACAAAATACTCCTCAATGCCAATGCGAACAGTTAATCTCAGCTGTTCTATCAAACTGCGAGTGCCATCCGAGACAATCCGTTTTTGAGCGGATCACCGAACCTAAAAGAATACGGACGGTGAAAAAGGCATACTCTGGAACCGATCTACCTGCTGCCTCATCAAATATGGTTAATAAAGGCAAAAAGGTGGTCGGAAACAACCTTTCGGATAAAGAAATTACTCCAGGATCAAAAGGAGTTTCTAGCGAAGCAGAGGGCGCGCTTCTAGAAGAAGTCTCTGAAAGGCTTGAGAGACAAGAAAAACGTCTCGAACAGCACGAGGAGACCATAGAAGAAATGAAACAACTTTTGATTGAGTTGCTGGCTCAAACTAAAAAGAACCAATCATCGCCGTCCATTTCTAGTCGGCAGAAAGGAAAACGGCCTGTCCAAATAAATGAAGACAGCGAAGACGAAGATGAAGAAGTGCCTCCTCATTCAAGAGAGGAAGAGGAAGTGAAAGTTATCCTCAATCCTCACGCAGAGAAAATAGAGAAGATGGAGAACCAATTACAAGCTCTTCTTCATCGCAAAAAGCTACAAGAGGTGGGGGTAGTCCGTCCCTATCCCGTAGAATGGGAGACCGTACCCTATCCTGTAAAATATAAACCGTTGAATCTTCAATCATTCGACGGTAAAGGTTCGCCGCAGCAACACATCTTCTATTTCCTCTCACAGACAGGACATCTCATGGGGAATGATCCAACTATGACTAGGATATTTGCGAGCACTTTACGGGGGCCCGCATTTACCTGGTTCATGCAGCTACCCCAGGGATCAATTAAATCTTGGGCTGATGTAGAACGTGAGTTCCTAGCCCGATTCTTTGAAGATGATACAGAAGTCTCCATATTATCTTTGCTAGCAGCGAAGCAAGAAGAAGGTGAAACGGTCAAAACTTATGTCGAGCGGTTCCGAGAACTTTCCGTTCGATGCCCACATGGCATGACGCAGGATACGCTTGTGGAAACCTGCAGACATAACTTGTTGACTGATATTTTAGACAAGATGGGTTCGGTCGAATCCAAGTCATGGAAGGATCTGCTTAAGCAGAGCGAACAGGCCGAAGAAATACTTCGACGTCTCGAAATGCAACAGTCTGCAACCGGAGACGGTGCAAACGAATCTTCATTCCATTTTTCCCGTTCAAAAGGGAAAGACATAACGGCAATGGCGGTAGAAAGTACACTGAAGCAGAAACTATGGCCAACTACAAGCAACACAGCAAAGTCGCCCAGACTTCAAAAGCAGTATTCGTTCAAGGATGAACATACTGCTACTATGTTCAATCTGCTCACCAAACGCAAGATGCTTAAATTGCCGGAGAGCAAGAGACCTGAAGAAGTAGGGAAAACTAACGATCCGAACTACTGCCTGTACCATCGGATTGTAGGTCACCCCACAAAAAATTGTTTTATCTTAAAAGATAAAATTCAAGCGTTGATTGACGCTGGAGCAGTTCAGCTCAAAGCTGAACAAAAAAGGAGTTAGAGCTAACTCCGACACATTTAATGTGTGAGGTCTAAAGGTACCACTTGGGCTCACAACAATTCCAAAAAAAAAAATGGGCTCAAGGCGGTTAATTTAAACCCCCATATATATATATATATATATATATATATATATATATATATATATAAAGAAGAAAAAAGAAAAAAAAAAAAAAAAAAAAAAAAAAAAAATCACCCAACGCCGCTAAAGCTACGGGAAGAGAATAGATTTCTCGTCAACCCCACCATACTGGGGGTAAAAAGTATGAATTGCCCGACGCCGCTAAGACTACGGGAAGAGAATAAATTTCTCGCCAACCCCACCATACTGGGGGTAAAAAGTATGAAACACCCAACGCCGACAAGGCTACGGGAAGAGAATAAATTTCTCGCCAACCCCACCATGCTGGGGGTAAAAAGCATGAACCGCCCAACGCCGACAAGACTACGGGAAGAGAATAAATTTCTCGCCAACCCTACCATACTGGGGGTAAAAAGTATGAATTACCCAACGCCGACAAGGCTACGGGAAGAGAATAAATTTCTCGCCAACCCCATCATACTGGGGGTAATAAGTATGAACTGCCCAACGCCGACAAGGCTACGGGAAGAGAATAAATTTCTCGCCAACCCCATCATACTGGGGGTAATAAGTATGAACCGCCCAACGCCGACTAGGATACGGGAAGAGAATAAATTTCTCGCCAACCCCACTATGCTGGGGGTAAAAAGCATGAATCACCCAACGCCGCTAAGGCAAAGGGAAGAGGAAAAGTTTGGCATTTAAGCCCAAACGAAACCCTCGACAACTCACTATGCTGAGGATAATAGCATGGCTAGCCCAACTCAAACGGTAGTTGGTAAAGGCAAAATCAAACCCGTTGATAGCTGGGGGTTTGCTAAAAATCCCACGACAAATCTGTCACAACAGTATTCTTACCCGAATATAAGAATACATCACTGCCCTAAGCTGCTAAGGCAAAGGGAAGAGGAAAAGTTTGGTATTTAAACCCAAACGAAATCCTTGACAACTCACCATGCTGAGGGGAAAAGCATGGCTAGCCCAACTCAAACGGTAGTTGGTAAAGGCAAATCAAACCCGTTGATAGCTGGGGGTTTGCTAAAAATCCTAATCAGATAAATCTCCTGTCACGTTAAGATTTCACCTCTGACAGCAAAACTTTTCTTGTCATTTTGCTCCGACAGAGCAAGCGACACTCCAAAATATTAGTCAAGTTAAAATCATACCTCTGACATCATAATTCAAAATCAAAAGAGATAAAATCCTAATTAAATCGGTCCCCTGTCACGTTAAGATTTCACCTCTGACAGAAAAGAAAATTCATACTTCATCAAGTCCAACATTACAACCTCTGATGAACGTGCTTTAGATATCGTTAAGTTGAAAATCACCTCTGACGAAAATTATCTCCCTATCAAGTTAACAGTTACCTCTGATAGTCCGATTCCAAAACTAAATACGTTAACCGTCACCTCTGTTTAGTCAGCTTGTCCCTATCACGACCAGATCCTCTGAATAGGTTAAGCTCCAAGACACGTTTAATGTCACATCTGTCTTTTCCTGATTCGTCATACTAGATGTCACTGAACGGTTAGGATTAAAATAAGCACGTTAATATTATACCTCTACTTGACCTAAAATAAGCACGTTAACATTATACCTCTGCTTGTCCTCTAATGAGTACGTTAAAATCATACCTCTGCTTGTTATGGAATAAATAAATATATTAACAGTTATCTCTATCGACCAAATCTTTTAAAAGGTCCATAACCAAAATTAAAAAATCCAAAGTATTTCGAAATTCAGTACGGTTCAATACAGAACTTCGAAAACTTTGGAGGGGGTTATGTAGATACCAAAAAAAAAAAAAAAAAAAAAAAAAAAAAATATTTTTGCTAAGTGGGCACACCCGCGGGTTGCACCCGCGGGATGCAACCCGCGGGAGCACCCGCGGGTTGCAACCCGCGGGGGCACCCGCGGGAAGCATCCCGCGGGAGCACCCGCGGGATGCAACCCGCGGGAACCCCGCGGGAAGCAACCCGCGGGAGTTCTCCCGCGGGTTGCAACCCGCGGGAGTTCTCCCGCGGGTTGCAACCCGCGGGAGCCCCCGCGGGTTGCCACCCGCGGGAGGTCTCCCGCGGGTTGCAACCCGCGGGAGCCCCCGCGGGTTGCCACCCGCGGGAGGATTCCCGCGGGTGGCAACCCGCGGGGGCGATCCCGCGGGTTGCCACCCGCGGGTTGTTTTTCGTTGTCTTCCCGTTGTTTTATTTCCTATTTTATTTTCCTGATAATCCGTGATCCGCTTTTTCAGGAGAGAATTGAGCCGGATTTCGAGCTTCTTCGGTTTATAAAATACAGGAATTTAACGGGAGAGGGGATTTTGGAACTTTTGGACTTTGGATTTTTGGGGGATTCTTGGACTTTGGGAAGATTTCGGGCGAGCTCGTGAAATCAAAGAAAAGAGCAGAGCCATCTTCTCCTGGTCGGACGGTCAACGGAGGCAGCAACGAGACTCCACCGCCACCCGAACCCACACTTAAAAAGGGAATCCACCAATATTCCCGTTCTTGTAATTCTTCGGAATTTTTGTAATCTCAAATCTTCGTTGTAATCAAATAATTTTTGCAATGGAATCAAAGATGCAATTTTCGGGCGTACAGGGGTTTGCGTATTGCGGTATTTAGTTTCAATTATGAGCTTAGAAAAAATCAGTTGCGGATCTCTCTATAGTAGATGATCAACGTTTGAGCTCTCAGCAATATGTCATATTTAATGAGACCCGCGTTTGGGTGTTTAAGAGTTAATTATGAAAACGCGATCTTTTGGAGTTCGCGTGAATTATATTTAACTCTAATCATGAACTCAAAGTTTAGCTAAAATCGCAGATTTCTCTTTAACTGATGATCCGTATTTTAGCTTCTTAATCAGACCCGCATTCTTGTTGAAAAAGGGATTATTTTTGGCTTTTATGCGCTTTCGTGGGCCATATTGCGATCTTGCATTTGAGTCGCGGATCAGATCCACGTTTTAATGCTATTTTAAAGGTATGCACGGATCATTCTTTTAAAAAGTAACTCTGTGGGACCCATCTTTACTAGCCCAATTCGCGGATTATTTCTGGATGAAGATCCACATTTTGGCTGTTTTGAGAGGTAAAATGCGAGCCTGTGAGGGTCGCGTTTTAGCCTTTCTTGGTTTCCGAGATGTGTATCTATCAATGAAAGATAATTCATGTGTTAGCCAATTTTTAGCTATTATTATAAGTTCTTCTTTTTTTTTCTTTCTTTCTCAAAAATTTCACCAACACTCATGATGGTGTTTCGTATGGGATTTCTAATCTTATACCAGCGCTGCTGGTTTATAGGCCAAATTGCAGTTTTAACCTGAGTGATCCAAGACAGAGAATTAGAAGGAGATTCTTTAGTCCCACATCGGAAACAGATGTAAAAATTCACTTCTTTAAATATGATCATCTATAGCATGCGGTTATGATCCTATTTGAATATGATCCTTCGACCGAAAAAGAGATTTATTAATCAATGAATTTGTCATTATGGCTTCACACCTTGGGTTTGCAGGAAGTGTGTTTTGTAAATAAAAAAAATATTATTTTGTATTCTTTTACTACTTTCTAGTCACTTCTTTTACTTTCTAGTTGGATCTAGTTGGCTTCCAACGTCAAAGTATAAGCATGAAAGTTAAGCATGAAAGTTTTGAAAGTGAAGTGTCATATAGGCGTCATCTTATCAATTAAAAAATAATTTTCAATTTCATTTTTGAAAAAACAGTCATCTTATCAATTAAAAAATAATTTTCAATTTCATTTTTGACCAAACAAATATTTGATAAGAAAATAATTTTCAATTTCATTAATTTCATTTTTGACCAAACAAATATTTGATAAGAAAATAATTTTCAATTTCATTTTTGACCAAACAGTCATCTTATCAATTAAAAAATAATTTTCAATTTCATTTTTGACCAAACAAATATTTAAAGTAATGGAAGTAGATTTACTTTCTTAAGAACAAACACATTTCATTTTTGACCAAACAAATACTTAAAGTAATGGAAGTAGATTTACTTCCATAAGAACAAACACATCCTAAGTTGATGATTGGTCTAGGAGATAAGAGTTGTTATGTTGTGACATTTTAATTTCCAATTTGCATTTCATTATATACAATTTTCTAAGTTGATGATTTGTTTAATTAATGTGACAACTTTTCTCTTTTATTGCTCATATCTGGTCAACTGGACTTGAGAATAAAAAGGAATGGCGTGTGGAAGCGCAAAAGTTAGCGTATGTTAAGGAATTTTCAAAATGATATTTAAAACAATAATTCCATAAATCAACCTTGATAAATTATTTTCTAATCATAATCGATCAGATTGAAAAGTTTAGATTCATTTTCCTATTGAAAATTACATTTCTATTTCTAACTAAACCCATAGGCCACATAGACAAGAGACAATTGCTAGTGAGCCCACTTATCCTATTGAACCCACCCTCTCTTTTGAAAAGAAATGATTTTTCTTAGTAAGCACACCAAAAATTCCCTTAATTATCACTCTATTTATTTTCTTTCTCACTATCACACCTTCTCCTCCATTCCGCGACTTCTTCTTCCCAAGCCCTAAACCCAAACTCTCTCCGCTGCGCCCTCGCCCCCCGCCTCGATCCAGCTCCGTCGAGCTCTCCGCCCCTCCTCTGGCCTCCCACTCCCAAGAATAAAACAACACGATCTTTGGCAGTCTGGAACCGATGACGTGCTTTTTTAGAGAAATTGGTCGAAAACAGTGAGTGTTTCAGCAAGGAGGCAATGAGGGATCGAGAGTCGTACCTACACCACGAGATAGTGGAGAGGATTCGAGGGGAGCAGAGGATACAATCTATAAATATTAATGAATTGGACTCAGAAGAGAGAAAGTGCTGCCGATTAGTAGATTCATATTGTTGCTTGAATTTGTATTTCATATTTATGTGTTCTATTTATTTTAAAATGATATATTTGAATAAAAGTTTTGTTCATGAAGAAATCTAAAATACTAAATTTGATCTGATTCTTGTAAAATATTTCCTAAACCTTATGCAAGCTTATTTGAGATTATGAAAATTTATTCACCCCAGACAGCAATTCCTTGCGTTTTATGTCACTATCTGGAGTAGACAATCCGGATTACGGAAGGCCTATTCAGGGTTATAATCTGGACGGACAGTTAAATGTCCGGGGTATACAGCCCGGACAAAACTCACTTTGTCCGGGGTATATAGCCCGGATAGAAATTAGTGCATGTCTGTGCTAATTTTACAAAATTCCAACGTGATTTGAGTTATGTATATGTCATTGTGCATGTCTGTGCTGACATATATGACTACTAAAGAAGCATGGGGACCATGGTAACCTGATGTATTCTGGACCTGCTTATATGACTCAAATTTAAATACCTTCCAAGAGTTTATAACATGCAAAAATGGCAGTGAAATATCATACCAATCTGAACAAGATTCAGCATATTATAAATAAGCCCAACTGAGGTGTTATGAAAAGTTCAAATCTGGAGCACCAACTAAAGCCGGAAGCAACAGGCTGACCAAGAAATAAAGTGTCCGGGGTGTAAAATCCGGACATATCCTTTATTGTCCAGGTTGTTAAACTCAGAAAAGCTAAGAGACCCAAAACCATCCTTCGATCCAATTTCTATGTTATTTAAATATAAAAACTAAAATAAATAACATAAAAATTAGACGAGGATGATGGATTCATATCTCGAAAGACTTTCGATTATCGAATGGAACCAAAATCATATTCGTATTCTCTATTTTCTTCGTCGTAAACCCGAAAACAAATTGCTCTTTCTTAGATTTTTGAGAAAAAAGAGAAGATTAAAACTAATTATACTTTAATTTCTAAGATAATTTATTGAAGGAGAGAGTAAAAGAGTAAGAAAATTTGGGTTTGGGTGATAAAATCTTTTTTCCCTCCACTTTTTCTGCAGCTCGAGCGAAAAAATGAAAGAAAGTATAGAGGTTGAAAATGATGGCACTTTTGTCAGATATAATTTGAATGACAAAGTTGTAAATAAAAGTAAAATTTGAAGTGTGCCCACTAGGACGAAAGGTGTGCTCCATTGGAAATTCCCGACGATGGTCTTTTCACTTTCTCAGTGAGTCGTTGGGTCAAACAAAGCGCTGCTCCTTTTTTCTTTCCAGCGAAATAAATTGACTGTGGACTCAAAAAGCTACTGTCAATATGGCTTCTATCTGTGCTATTATAGTTCTTTGTTATAATTAATGCCAAGGAGAAAGATCCTATCATATATAATCACATATAGAGAAGGAAATGAATAACTATTAAGTCTCTTGGGAGTTTTCAATTGGAGTCAAAGTCCAAATAGACTCCTCTTATAGAAAAGATTACAAGGCCAACGAGGTTATTTGAAGTTGGGTAATAAAAAAAAAAAAAAAGCAGTTTGATGTTCAAGTGCTGATACTTTAATCTACGAGGGACATTAAAATTAATGAGACTGTTTCTAACTAAAATCCGTAGCAGATTACATTATTTTGAAGGATACATGAATCAGTTATCACGTTTTTATTAAGGCAATTGTATCTCAAATAGATAAAAGTAAGACTTTATTTCACATTTCTTTCTACAAATTATTTCTTTCTACGTGACTTTTCTCATTACACACAAAAATTTACTCTTTACGTATGGTTTTAAAACTTGTAAATAATTATAAGTTTGCCATTTATTTTTTTGACAAAGTTATGCTTTTAAATTCCAAATTAAGACTTCTTAAAATTTGGAACTACTACTCATCGTCTTTCTCCTCTGTTTTTTCTCTAAAACCCTAAAAAATTATTTTTTTTAGTGGAATTTAATTTTTTAAAAAATACATCTCCCACAAACTCATCGATTTGATTTCTTAATTCCTTAAAATTTTTATATTCACGTTCCTAAAAAGATTTGGAAGAATTTTAAATTCTTCGAATTCACTGTGACAAGTGAAATTCGGGTTTGGAGTTTGAGTTTGAATTTTTTTTATTCAAATGAAAATTTTCAATATGCAATTGGTATCGGAGGACAAATTTAAGATACAATTCAAAATTATTCTTAGTTGTTTATGTGTATTTGTTTGCAATTTATTATTACTTATGTTTCATTTGTGAGGGAGACGTTGGCTGCTGGTCGGGTTTTACTACTCGACCAAATTATTTTTTAGTCGGGTATTAATATTCGACCAATATATTTTTAGTTTGAGAATTAATATCCGACTCAAAAAATTTTGGAAAAATATGGGATCGGACAACATAAAGAGTTAGAGGGAAGGAGAAAGGGTTAAAATTAGAAAAAAAATTTGAATGCAGAGAGTAAATTGGTGATGTTTCAAAATGAGAGTTTGGTGTAAAGAGTAATCAGGGTGTCAATAGTAAATTATTGTGCGTAAATAGAATTTCCCCTCATTCTGTCACATTCATAAATATATATAAAAAAAAATTTAGTAATATCTGGTCCAAATACATATATCTTTTTCACGGTCCATTTTCCATGAAGCAAACACAAAAAGAAATAAGTAGCTTAACTTATTAACTTATCACCAGATCTTTTTCACCTTTTTTTATGAAACAAATAAGAATATAATGCATGAGGATTTGGTGAGCACTGTTCATTATTGTAAAAACCTTTTTTTCTAAATCTATTAACCAAACACCCCTTAGTCTTAAGAAACGCTCCAGATTTGTTTTTCTAACTAGTTATTAATGGAGACCGCCGGCTTGCAAGTCCAAACTAGCAATTGGATGATACTTTTGACGATACTTTGACAACTCAGGAGTCCCAAAAAAGGGTAAAACCTAATGCCAGTGTGTCGTGCCATCCATAAAGATGGTAGTTGACGTGTCATTGGGTCAATTTTTAACTAATTCTATGCAAATTTTTGAATTAAAAATAATTTTTTTATTTTTCTAATTCAAAATTTTATATATGAAGGGTCAAAATTTGGCCCGTGGATGTATTCATTACTATCGCTAGCCATCGATGGCAAGGTTCACTACAAAAAAAAGGGGTCTTCTGCGATGATTGATAAGCGTTACCTTAGATATCAAAATCGTTGTTATATTTATTTGCAACAGTTTTGAAATTAGTTGTGCTTGCCACTGTTGTAGAAAATAATAGCAACGATTTTGATTAAATATTGCAACGGTTATTAGAACTGTTCCGTAAGAATATATTTGCAATGGTTAAATGCAACCGTTGCGATGTTCGATGCAACGGTTATTATAACTATAGCCTGAACATGTTGCAACTTAATAGTAACGGTTGTAGGATAATATTACAATCAATGACAATTGCCCCTTTGAAAGCCTAAGAGTGGCAATTGATGGTACCATGGGAAAAAGAGCCAAACATCCAGTATAATCCATTTAATTATCACTTTATAGATAATATTCCATCATTTAACTAAAATGTCTCTCATATGCATCTCAAACTATATCCAGACTTATTTTAATGATTATGTATCGACTGACAAATAAGATCATGTTTGGCAACTGATTGAAGAGCCGATAACTCAGTGTCGGATTACCAGGAATTATTTGGTAAATGGATTAAAATAGATTGGGTATAAAAGTTAGGAAAGTTAACTTAGTATTACTCGCTGATTTATTGGTCCATCTATATACATATTAAAAGATATCATAAGTTTTTTCTCAAAGAAATTTGAGTTACATTTCTGATTTGGTACTAAATACTACTTCTATATACCACCTACATGTTCATTACAATTTAATTATCTGGGTCCTAGCCATTTATCTCATAAAAAAATTATATATTGATCAATATGGGTAATTTGTAACTCTCTCAATACTCAAAATTCTTAATTTTCCCTCGTTTTTTATTTTAGTATATCTTTTTATATTTTTAAACTATCCTTCTTTTTTTTTTTTCCTCAAATTTCTAAATGTCTCGCTATTCTAACCATTTCTTCTCTCTTTTGAAAAATTCTAATCAACAAAATATCTCGAAAAATATTAATATCCTTTTAAGAAAAAAAATTAAACATGATGTGGCAAAATTAATTTCTTAATAAATTTTTTATATTCTCGATCACGAAATCCTTCTTTCAAAACTTTTTAGTTCCCTTTCTTTGTTATTTATTCTATAGATTCTTAAAGAGATCTAGAGAAAATTATATTTAAAGTGTTGTACTTAGAAATTTGAGAGGGTGCATTTAAAAGTTCCCTTTAATTTATCTATAAATAATATCGATTAGCCGATTCTGTTCAACTCTTAATGTTTGTTAAAAAAAATTCCGAGTAACAAGCCATTAAAGTTTGATTTTACATGCATCCACCTAGATGAATCACCTATATGGCTGTTAGTAGATTACCCTTTTGATTTTTCCTCATTCTCTTTTTCTTTACCTAGCTAGAAACTAAAAGAATAATAAACTAATAATAAATTGACAAATCTCTGACGAATTTTTTGACTTTTTTAAACATTACTAATATATTTGTAACCAAACCCATCATCATAACCAATATCACTCCTCATATTTTAGGTTTGTCCCTCCCAAATATGTATAGTCAAGACAAAATTAAATAAATAAATAAATAAATAAAATAATATATTGTGGGGACAAAATGATTGAGACTAGCGGAATGCATCAAAAATTTTAAGTGCATGCACGATTTAGGTCTAGTTTGGTTGCATGATCTAAAACAAAAGAATGGACAATAGAAAAACTACATTATCAACGACCAATGTTGAAAATAACGCGTTATGAAACTCGTTATATTGCGTTATGAAACCTAATAGAAAGCCAACGTTACTTAACAGTAAAAAAAAACTCAATGCACCGTAACAATGCGTTTTTTATATTATTTTACGTTACGTTTGACGACTTTTTGTTTATTTATTTGATTATTTGTATCATTGTTAGCCTGTACATCCTTATAGTCAAGACAAAAATAAATAAATAAATAGATAAAATATTGTAGGGACAAAATGATTGAGAGTTGCAGAATGCATCAAAATTTTTGAGTGCTTGCACGATTTAGGTCTAGTTTGGCTGCATGGTCTAAAACAAAAAGAATGGACTAGAGAAAAAACTACATTATCAATGATTATTTTTAATGAAAAAGAGACATAAAAAATCGAAAGAATACTTAATAAGAGGTACGAACTAATAAACATGCTACTAATAATCCATATTTTATCTCTTGATTTACAAGAACTAAGTAGAATTATTATTAGAACAATAATCCAAAAATAATCCTTAAGATAGTAATTCGACCTCGAGAGATTTAGGTTATGTTTGGGAAACTAGTTTTAAAGTATTTTGGAGTGATGTGTTATGAAATGTTCATGAAAATACTTTCATGTGAGTTTTTGGATAAATATTTTGAAGTATTCTTAGACAACTCCATTATGTCTGGACAGATGTTTTGAAGTGTTTTTTTAGAACATTTCAAATTAAAGTGTTTTAAAATTCCTATAAGAAATTATCTCTGTTTTTCACATCCCAACTCTCTCGCATATTCTTTCCTTTTCCAAAACAAGATATATTTGTCTCTTCAAGTATTTATATAACCTATAAAAACCCATAAAAAACTAAATTTCCAAGTATATACTTGAACACTTCAAAATCTATTGGTTTGATACTCTAAAACACATGTAACACTCCCGTTTTTTCAGTTACTTTCCAAAACAAAGGGCGCTACTTAATATTACTGTACAACCTAACAGTAACTGAATCTTGAAATAATCGTAATTACTGTCCTCTCCAGATTGACAAATAATATGCCTGAAAGATTTATTTTATACAAAAAATTGACTGCTCTGAATATTCACACAAAAGAATCAAATACAAAGGAGTAAAGCAGTACCGAGTAAAAGAAAGTATAAATAAGATATACAAAGTCGTCTAGGGGATACTTTGTTGATCACTGCCATTCAGTATGTTCAATGAAGTACGGATCATCCACTGGAGCTATTTCCCCTTCTTTGTCTTCGTAATCTAGGCTCAAAAATCCAAGAGATTAAATCCAACAAGTAACACTAAAGAAAGAACATGTGTACTATCATAGTATTTAGAGATAAAAAGTATGTAAATAAATTGTGTTGGTATCAAACGTGTCATGTGAATAATGAAAAATGAAATAAGTAAGACTATGTATGTTATTTGCAAACAACCAATAAATATTATGTAAAAGTGACAAATCCAAGTCAAGTTCTTGCTAGTATTTGAAACTAAATGATGGATAAGTAAATTGTAATAAGTCTAGGTCATGCTAGCATTGTTATTGAAACTCGATGATGAATAAGATGGCGTGTAGTTTTCTGTATTATACAAGTGATTGTGTTTATCCAGAATCCGATCTCAAATGCATAACGCTGAACCATGACACATAGTTAGTTGCTTGCAAGTCAAACCTAGTACTGTGAAATAGTAACGAACATCACCCTTATGGTGACTCATATATTAGACTGTAACCCAGTACCACACAGTACTGCTGCAATAAAAGTCCTCAACACCTTAATCAAAAAGTTGGCTAACAAGATCGTTATACAATATAGTTTTATCCATTATGTAGTTTTTTCAATCTTTCCATGTCAATAATGCACGATATACATTGATTAATGGAAACACGTGGCTTGTCAAGTCAAACTGTGTACATAACCTTTTCACAAGAAATAAGAATTTAGGAATCAAGATTCAAGATCATATACACACGTATCGCGAGAATATTTTATTTCACGTAAATCAGATATAAGAAACTTGTCATCATGTTCCCATGAATAATTATATCTTTATGCATCATTGTTGATATTTACTTATCATGTTTTCATGAAATAAATATTATTAAAAAAATTTATGACTTGCCAAATATTAACCTCTTCAATTGAGGGTAATACAATGTAAAAATTAAATGACAAAAATTGAATAAACTAAAATCTGCATTTAGATTTCATGCTGCTAACGTGGCATTAGATTCGCGTTATAGCTGGTAACAGCTTGCATGACAAGTCCAGACCCGCGTGTGAGTGCTAACTTGGATAATGACTTTCCTTCAAGGTTCTAGAATAGAAATACCACCCTCCGGGTCTCACGTTTAGTTATATTCAGCTCTAGTCATGAACTCAGAAGTCAAACAATTCTCCTCGTGACTGTTGATCTGCGTTTCCATTTAAATAGTGTTAGATTTAGTTTAAAAAGCCTTCAGGGCTTAAACGTGACGCTGAATTAGAAACAAAACTAGATCCACATTCCATTTATTCAAAAGCCTTGTGGGCCCTAACGTGATGTTACGTGGCTGGTCCTGACTGGATCCGCATTTTCATTCAAGGAGGCACCCCTGCATTTTGTTTAAGCTGGGTAAGTCAAATTTAAAGGGCTTGTGGGCCCAAATGCGATCCTGGGTGGCAGAATCCACATTTACCAAAACACGACTTGTTTTATAAGCATGACTACATCCGCGTTTTCTCCCAAACGCGACATTATAGATTATTCATGGATTTCTCAAACATGACCTTAGTGGTTCGTGCGGATTTCCTCTAAACAAGGTCCTTTTTTGTCTCTTTGTCAATGATTCTGTTTATTTAGACTCGCGTCTAGTTATGGAAATGAGCAACCTTGTGTCCTCAAGTTTTTAAATACAAAACGCGACCCTAAAAGGAATATCCGCAGTTTTCCCTAAATGACGAAGATCCACGTTTTTCAGTTTAACATGACCTTCTAAGGTCGGCGTTTTATTGTATCTAAGAAGATAATCAGTTGCTTGATTCTATTAAGGCTAAATGCGACCTTCAGCCATTTCCAAGGCTTCTGAAATTCGCGTTTTTCTTTATTTGGAGGGATATTCAACCTCTTGCTGTTGTAGAACTAAAATGCGATCTTTAGGGTTCCGCGATTTGTTGTGTCTGAAGAGATGCCCGATCTCTTGATATTACTAAGGTCAAACGCGATCCGCGTTTCACTCTATATAGGTCTTTCCCCCTTTCAATTTCATGATTTGGGTAACACTTTGAGCATTAATTTTTGCAAAATTCTTAAGAATCAATTTGTGAATCATGTGATTTCAACACATGAATGCCATAATTTTCAATTATCAATATCGATTAACGATTCTCAAAACTCTAGTATGACATTTTCCAATTTTAATAGTTCCAAAAAAAACGATCCAAATCATTTATAAAAGGAATTTCGTGCGCACAATGCAAATCAAATGAAAATCTCTAGAAAGAATCAAAGAAATAAAAGTGTTATTTGCTTCAAACTCACTTTAATTTCTTTTGATTTGGCAAATTTCTTTTTCTCTTTTTCTCTTTTCTTTTTCCAACCAAAGGTTAGAGAGAGAAATGTGGTTTGGTTTTGTTCTTTGACAGAAATTCTCTTTGAGAGAATGAGCTTATATATATGCCTAAGGGCAATTTGATAAATTTGTTCTCTAGCCTTATCCCAGGCTCTTTTATGTATGACATGTGTCCAACTAGAGTGCCACCTCACTCTCTTTTCACAAGACATCACCGACTTAATTTAAGGTATGCTCTTAAAAACTTAGTTAAGTTTAAGTTTGAGAGTGTATAGAAATAAATCTTTAATTTCAATAATTTATTATTTAATAAACTTGATAATGTTATTTAGAGTACCAAGAAAATTTGGGATATTACAATGCCTGCCACCAAAATATTCCAAAATACACTTTAAAAATACTACAAATACTTTGGTTTTGATATCCGAGCACAATCATAAGATTTTATGATATTAAGTAGACTAGGACCTGCAATAAAATTGGGATTAGAATTTGATTAATATTTTGGTTTTTAATAGGAGTAGCACGTGAATTTATAAATATGACATACAGAGCTTCTTCCATAAATATTCTTTTACTCGGGGTAGGATTCATCCTTATCCAAATTATGTATCTATCTAAAGGGAATTTCTAGATGGGCACAGATTTTATCCTAGTGAGACCACTTTTCCTAGTGCGCACATCTCTCCTTTGAAAATCTCTTGTTTTTTCCTAGTGAGCACACCTAAATACCAACTTTGCCCTCGTCTTCTCTATCTTCTCCCTCTTCGTCTCTCTCACTTCTCTCTCTCTCTCTCTCTCTCTCTCTCTCTCTCTCTCTCAATCTCCCCTTAATCTTCTCCATCTTCTCTCTCTCTCACCATTCTTTTGATCGCTTCAATGGGTTAGCATAGGCCTCGGTGTTTGGGAGCTCATCCGCTCCGCTACAAGCGAAGGGCATGAGCAGGTCGTAGACGATGATCAGCCGACGATTGGATGTGGAGAGAGACCGGCCTGAAAATATCAGCTATGGTGCGAGTCAGCTGCTGACGTTCCCTTCTTGTGAGGCTCTTCCCACCAGCAATTTTGAGCAGTAATCTCGAGGAAATCCTGACATCTGCTCGGAGTAACTTCAGACCAAGCCAATAACGCTGCAAAGTAGCAACAAATTCATTCTTCCAATGGCGCAATTTAACAGCCCAATCCGCTCTGCAATCAGAATAAGTCAGTGACCACATAAAAGTTTGAGATGATCATAAATCTGAACCAGTGAAAGTTTAAAGGAAGACCCTATACCTGCTCATCGAAGCAACTGCTCTCAAAGCAGGACCAATCCCCAAAAGCTTTGCCCAGAACTTCTGAATAATTGATTGGGATGATTTTTGAGCTTCTTGCAATTGTTTGGCTTTAGCTTTAGCCTTTGCACTACTTAGGCCTTCAACTGCCTGATCACATTCTTCTGATGATGCTTCCTTCTTCTGTTTCAGATTCTGACCGTTTTTATTCTCATCCTGATGACTCACTTCAGGTTGACTAGCTGTAGCCATTGACGCAGTCTGTATAGACTAGTGTAAAAACCACCTGATTCTTAAGGGCAGCGGAATCCTTGATGTCCCATACTGACTACCCAAAATAGAAGTTGGGCGTTTAAGATACCCTTTCGATGAAAAGTGCAAATACTCTTTAGGTATAAAAACTGAATCCCGCTCACAACCCTGAACGTTGGTATCTGAATCTTGAACAGATCTCCCATGTGCCAAACTGGACAAACCAGGACATTGACGAACAGGTACATTTAGGTGACCGAAGAGATACTTTCTGCCTTTGACAAGTGCTCTTGATGCCATTTTTGATATCCTTTCCTTTTGTGCATAAATGCACTAAGGTCATATCTTTCCAGGGACCCCCCCGAATTAACAAATTCTCTTTAGTGCATCATTACAAAGAAACCATCACAGATGCTATATTAACAATATATCTACATAAACAACACCAGTTCAATTCCTAAAATAATCATCTTTGTTTCATTGACAGAATCTTATAGGTTATTCAGCATACGTATTAGAATATTTTTCCTCAGAACGAGCACTTGAAAACTTGATAGTGACAAAAGCAGTCTTGTTTCTAAACATTCAGACACAAAATCAATAAAAACATAACTCTCGACAAGAAATCAATTTTGTTTTAATTTTCCGTATATTTAAGTATCTCCCATCTACCTGTTTTGTTGTTATTCACATTTGTAAACTGCTGTAATTTATTCAACAGTTTAAATGCTCAGCTCCAATTCATCTGATTGTAGGCATTTTCACATGAAATTAATACAAATTCACAGAATTAATATGTAGTAAGTACATCACTCTCAACCAAAAACCATTTTTTCCCTATATGAATAGTGAAGTATCTCTATTTTTTTTAACTTTATTCACAGCCGTGCCTCTCTCGTAATTATAACAATTCAAATTCTCAGCACACACATGTATACAGTTGTACTCAAGGAACATATTACATATATCAAGTTGTAGTTGCCGTTGTTTTTAAATGAGTCTCAAACTCAAAATGAAGTTGCCGTTGTTCTTTGTGTTTGAAACTATGAATGATTTGTTGATATTGTGTGTTTTGATACTAATGATGCCGTTGTTGTTTGACATGCACTCTATTTATTTTGTTTCAAGCAACATCAATTTCGGATATTAATATTGTTTGATTTGATAACAAATTTACTATTTACCGGTTTGTACACACCGTATCAGAGCATATCCATGATCTGGATTTACAGAACCGGATCATTTTTAGGTGATCCTGGACTGTAAACCCGGATCAAGAACTACGCATTTTGGCCACACTGTCCGCGCTAACCAGCCCGGATCCAATTACTTGGTCCGGGGCTGCTAGTCCGGATGCACAATTTTGATCCAGGCTGGCTAGCCCGGATCAGAAATGTGGATTCGGGCTAGTAGTCCCGGACCCAGTAATTGGATCCGGGCTGGTTAGCCTGGACAGGTAACAGGGACCCCATTTGGAGCGAGGGCGAGCGAGGGGCGGAGGCGGGGCGGGAGCGAACGGGGGTAGGGGGGCGAGGGCGGCGACGAGGGCGAGCGGGGGCAGGGGGCGAGGCCGAGGGGGGCGGCGAGGGCGAGCGGGGGCAGGGGGACGAGGGCGAGGGGGGCGGCGAGGGCGAGCGGGGGTGGGGGGGCGAGGGCGGCGGCGAGGGCGAGCGAGGGCAGGGGGCGAGGGCGAGGGGGGCGAGAGCGAGGGCGAGCGGGGACAGGGAAGGGTATTTCGGTCTAAAATATTTTGATGGCAATGCTGTAATATTGTAGAAGTTTTAAGTGGGCTCACTAGAAAAAAAGTTGTGCCCATCTGGAAACTCCCCTATCTAAGCCACCACCAACTCTTCCGCTTTCCTAACCCCAGGGAAATTCTAAATGCCCACCTCTGCTGACTCAATGAGCACCACATCCTATAGTAAAGTGATGAGCAACATAGGGGAAAATGGTGCTCACAAAATACAGTTTGGTGCGTATTTAGAATTCCCCAAACCCCATCGCTTTTCCGGACGAAACGCTTTCCTAATCCTATCCCTCTGTCTCTCTGTGGGGGATCGGACTCTTGGGTTTCGCTCTCCTCATCTAATCTGATCTCATTGCCGATGTCCGGAGTCGAGTTTGAACGGTCGGCGACCCTTCGAAGTCGCCTATTGTTCGTCATCGTCAAAGTGAAGTCCCAGTCGCCGATATCCGCCGCTGGGGAGGATTCTTTGTCATCTTCAGAGTCCAAGTCTCATTCGCCGATGTCGGCTAAAGAGGAGGAGTATTCATCCATTTTCCCCCAATTTATTGATTTATTTTATTTTATTTTATTTTTTTTGGGTCCAAATTGTGTTTATTTTGGTAGTGCAGGACAGGAATCTGAAGCTAAAGCAAATTATCAAGTGGAATCAGGAACTTGGTTCTCCTCTAAACTTCTACACCACGTTCCAGGCCGAGGACCCCGAATGGAGACCTATCATGCACTGGTCGAAGGAGGAGGACTCCGGAGGATGAGTCCAAGGTGCCCATCTTCACAGTCAAGCCCAGGCCAGACTTGCTAACTGAGGGCCCAAGGTAGCACGGTGGAACCTTTCTGATTCAGTTGTTTGCATTTATTTATTTTGATTTGCACATGATTTGAATAATAAATTAGTGCATAGATAAGAAACCAAAAGGAGGTAGCTCATGTTGAGGTTAACACATGAGAGAGAGAGAGAGAGAGAGAGAGAGAGGTGAAACTTGGATGTTGCATCGGAGGAACAAGGACTGGGATTGGAATTATGATACCTAACTTATACTACGGCAAGATGCATTAGAGAAGCAACTGAGACTAAAATGTTTGAATTTAATGGTTGAATATTAGTTTTACCATGTGGTTCGATTTGTAATTGGTATTCACTTTACCATTCCATTTGATATGAAAATATAACCTTTTACCAAGTCAGGGATTGTTCAAGTAACTGTCGATTTCTATTACTTGGAGAATTTTTTTGGTGAGTGTGCAATCTCTAAAGTGTTAATAGATGTTCTCTATGTTCATGTGCATGACATGCAATTTGATGTTTGACCAGCATCGACTTTTTTCTATGTGAATTGTCCTAGCCATTTCAATAGCGATAGGAAGTGTCTTCTTTGCTGGGAGATCCTTTACCTTCACGTCCTTCTTACTTCTTTTCTCAAATAACCTACCTTTTTGTTATTGATTTTTTTTCTCAGTAAGATATGTTTGTAGATTGTTAATTAGGTGTTTGTTGTTGGAAGAGTGGCTCCACTCTTATAAGCATGCTCAATTTTTTTTTTAAAGGATGATAATTATGTCAATCTTGATACTGTAGTTAAGACTATACAGTTGAAGTAGAGCGACCTACAAACAAATTTGAGCTGGCAGTAATCCCAAATGAGAATATGGGAATCTCATTAGTCCTCTTTCTATGTTCAATCATAAGCAAAGTGCATTTCATCTTCAAAGAGAAACATGGAATTTTGACCGAGTTTGACTCTTACTTAAGAGCAATTTCAAGTATTAAAATAATTTTAAAGTGTTCCAAGCCCCCACATGCTTTGGGTTATGTTGCTATGAAGTTTTGGATAGAGAAGTTTATGTATGTAGGCTGATGAATGGCTCATAGATCATGAACAATGCCCTTTTGTTGTACATAACCCAAATGTAGCAGTGATTTATGTTTATTATCACATTCAAGCTTTGATTTGTCATGCTATCACATTCAAGCTTTGTTTTGTATTGTTATTAAGTTATGGATTGAGAAGTTTGTCTGCTAGATAACAAATGGCTTATAAATCATGAGAAATGCCCTTTTGTTGTACATCAATCAAAATGTAACAATAATTTGTGTTTATTATCATAATCATGTAAATTAATTTTTGATCAATTACTAAGATCATCATGAAACTAGACATTCGACCTGCTACATGCATCCTTAGCTTATATTACACATCAATTTCTCTTCCTCTCCATATTTTGATGGTTTTTTTTTACTCAATTTGCTCTTTTGCAGGTGATTAGGGGACATGATTAGACATTGTACATTTAGGAAGTTTGAGCAGTGATTGAACCTTATGTTTTGTGCTCTGTCACAGGTTTAGAATCTCGTATTCAGTATCCAACTATGTCAGGCATAGTAGCTGTTTGGAAAAGTTTTATTATGTGGTGCTGTTGTTTTGTTTGAGGTATGATACAATTTATGTTTTTGAAACTTTCTTGAATATTGCAATGCTTATGCTAACTTATCTTGAGCATTATTGCTCTTTGAATGTGACTTTGTTTATAGGCTAAAGAAGAAAAAATTCTGATGAAATATCGTGTTTTTTCATAGATCCCCATTCATCTTTTTATGTTATATAAACCCTTATGAGATTTTGAATTTCATGAAAAACCCCAAATGACATTAGTTGAAGGACTAATAGATCAATTAAAAAAAACAAGGTACTGATCTATTTAAATACCCACTCCTTGATTTAATATATCAATAATATATATTTAAAATATTGGAGAATGAGTATTTTGTGTTTTTAATTTGATTCGTTAATCTTTTCATTAAAACTATTTGGGAGTTTTCAGAAAATTTAAAACTCCGTCGTGATTTACATAATATAATTATGGTGGATTCTAGAAAAAAAAAATGATATTTGATGTTTTTTTTTTCTAATTTAACCTTATTATTTCTTTATATTAACGAAGCAACCTCGTTATGCTTGTTTATTTGTTTAAGAAATTATATTTGTTTGTCATTATCTCCCATCATTAAAAAAGCAGAGTCATTCTTTTTTGTAGTTGCTTATATTGGTTAGGATGCTAAGGAAATTTATCAACTTTTTTTTAAAACTTTCATTACGCTGGACAACCAACTTATTGGATGCGGACCCAACTCCGATAAAGAAGAGAGTGCAGAGTGTGGATATCTCAGAGACTCAATATACAAATTAGGCTGAGATAAGATTGACACGGTTGCATGAAAATAAGGAAAACTGGGGATGTGTTTTCAATCGGTGTTTTTCCTTGATATTAGAAAATTTTCGACAGAACCATTCTAGCTTATATCTAGGTTTTCTTTTAGTTTGTGATTTTTTAATGTATATAACTCACATTCGTAAGAGATAAGGTAGGTTTGGATGGAAGAAAAAAGCGCCAATCTTTACAAAAGCGAGTATGTATATACATAGGGTTAATTACAGTCAGACCTCCTGTAGTATTGGGTGTGTGTTACTTAACACCCCTGAAGTTTGAAACTCTCAAAAAACCCCCTGAACTTAGTTATTTTCACTCACATTTTTTACTAAAGTGCACTCTTGTCTCTCAAATTTTTATTCTACTCTCATCTCTCCTTTTAACCAACAATATGAATTTGAGAAATGAGGATAGAATATGAATTTTAAAGGACAAAAGTGCACTTTAATAGAAAAAGAGAGTGAAAATAACTAAGTCGAGGGGGTTTTTTGAGAGTTTCAAACTTCAGGGGTGTTAAGTGATACATCCCCAATACTACAGGGGGTCTGACTGTAATTAACCCATATACATATGTGTGTGCGCTCGAACCACTACTATTGCCTTCTCTAATATAAATAACAACGATTATTTTTTGTTTGTTTTTCGAGTATCATAGTAACATGGAAAGAGTTGATTAATCTTCTACTAGAAACATTTAAATAATAAAGGAGTATCAGACAAAAGCTATATAACTAAATTTAAGAACAATACTAGTTGAAAAATTATTAATATTCGAGTTCTCACTTCTTTTCATAGTTTTCCTTGATGTGATCTTATGATATTTTAAGCACAATCTACATAATAATTTGAAAGAATACTAGAATCCATTATAAGACCAAAATTCATATATAATAACAAACAAAATCAATTATGAGACCAAAATCAATATATAATGACAAAGAACTCATATATTATAAGATCAACATCTTGATCTAAACTGAGTTGTTTATATATACCTTCTAGTTAATAGTTATTTAGATATATTATACTCTTTGAAGGGTTTGAGATATGAGATTCAGAACAAGATAGGTTAATCGTTCGGCATACTCAGACAAAATCCTTGTTGACTTAAGTTTCTCCCTAAGAATTCATCAATATCTTGTAGTTAATTCGTGTGTCTTCATCATTGCCATAGCCTCCCAGTACCACATACATTTGGGTATCTTTGCATTCATTTGACCTTGGTCCTCTATAAATCCCCTGCACACAAACACGTGCTCACGTACATTCAAATTATTTAGTAGAATTGGAAATAACAAAAGCATTATATCATAATATGTCCCTATCGTTTAAAATAAATTAGTTAATATGTTACCTTCCTAACTCATAGGAAATCTATACAGACCAAAATACTTGCAGATGTATGGCGTTTGCTCATGAGAACCAGGAGAATGTTTTCGTGATATGAAGCATCGGCATCTACCTTTATGTAGTTTGTAATTTTCATAACCTTTTATTACAGTAGAAGTCTATATTATAACCAATATATACAAATATTGAATTGGAAAATAAAAATAAAATAAATTATAAAATCATCCGATCGATTTTTCTTCTAAATTTTTCATGCGACTAAGACTACTTTTTAGAATGGTCAATATACAAATATATAAGTTTCAACTTTTTTACTTTGACTTTATATATGAGTAAACGGGAAATTCACCGACGGTTCTTTCACCGTCGTTTAGATGACCCAATAAAATTATTGCACGTGGCGCCACTCAAAGAGCGGTTAAAGAAGTTTTTTATTTGTTACCCTGAATGACGTCATGTGTAATAATTTTATTGGGCCACCTAAGTGGCTGTGAAGGAACTTTCTTCATTGTCTGTGAATTTTCTATTTTCTCATATTATATATATATATATATATATATATATATATATATATATATATATATATATATATATATATATATATCAAAGATATACAACATAATAAACAAAAGAATTCGCACACAAATTCAACAAAAAATGAGAATAGAACAAAAAAAAGGTTTTTAGCTCATCTCGTAGCTTGCAAACTTCATTTCTTTTAGCTAGGTATGGGTAATTCTCCTCATATTGAACATCTTTTTCAATCATGTAATTAAACCCTTTGGTGATGAATGAGGAATAATAGCCAACTTTAGTAGGTTTAGCTTTTTTTTGGGAATAATGTTGTCCACAAGATCCTACATAAAAAGCTTGAATAGTGGTTTCTTTGTAACAACTCCGTAAAGTCTTTATTTTATTTGCTAATATTATAACTCAATTTTTGATGATCCATATTTAGTTATAACTTATTAGCGTAGTAAAAAGTTTGGAGTTAAAAGAGAAAAATAAAAATGATTTGTATAAATATTTTGGATTAATAAGAAAACACTTTTAGGCCTTCTGGTTTCTCGCTAGACTCAAAAAGCCATATTTCCTCTAGTCCACAGATTGGGGAACATGTATTTCTTCCTGCAAATGTAAAGAAAGAAAATTAGGATATTTATTGACGACAGGAAAAAAAAAAAAAACGTATGGAGCAAATTATTTTGATATTTAATTATAATCACACAATAAGGGAGGTTAAGGTTAATAATCAAACATTACTCATCATTTACGCTAAAAATAATTATGAATCAAATATGTGTCAGCGTTAATTCAAGTAAAAATCCTCTATTCGAACTATTGAACTTGCTAATATTGGAGTTAAAAGAAAATGACATGTTATAATATATGTACTGCCTACATTTGAACTATCAAATCAATATCAACAATGAATTTCCTCTAAAAACAAGTAAAATTAACTCTAAACAAAAAAAGTTAAGTTGCAGAAGGTAACCTTTCTTATCTCTACTGGAACGGAACCATCATATTATATAGTTTATCATTTCTCTATAGACTAAGAATTGCTATTTTCCTTATTTCCATTTAAGACAAAATCAGAAAGTGATAATTGGCAAATTCACATAAAAAACAAAATAGAAATAGAAAAGAACTTGCACTGTCTTACAAAGAAAAACATTAATTTTTATTCTGGTTATCTAACAGAAAAATAACATGATTTTTAATTTGTTTTACTAAAACCCATTATTTTTTGAAAATAATTTCTACATGTTAAAATTTTTAACTTGGAAGTTATTGATAAAATAAATTTATATGTGCAGAGTTTTATAACTTTTTTTATTAACATTATTTGCAAGATTAGTTTATTTAACCAAAATCAACTGCTTTCCACCATAATAGAGACTAAAATTTATTAGCAAAACAAAAAAAGATTAAAAAGAAGCATTATTACTTTTGAAAAGAGCTATACATTGTCTATTTCAATGAAATTAATAATTTATAATTTTTTTATTTTCAATAAAAATGTTATTTTACTCATTTTTCTTAAAAAAATACTTTTTTTTACTCGTTTTCATTAGAACGATGACATTTTTCTTGGTTTTTATGCTAAATTATAATATTTATAATAAGTATCCAAATTGTATCGGTGATTTTGGTGTTCTTCCTAGTGAGCACACGTTATCATCTCTTTTATGAAATAGAAGAGTAGTTATTTAAGAATATTAAGAGAAGAGAAGGTGAATGTTTAGTGAGTAAACACGATAATAATAGAGAAGTGAACTTACAAGAAACAACAGTCTTTTAAAGTTCATTTATCACTTGTTTTCTTTTTTTCTTGTATTTAAAGCATGCAAATCTTGATTTAAAGATGTAATTTTTAAGATCTTCTATACTAAAAGTGAACAAATGTTAAATTGTTTTCATTGTATTCGGAGGTAATTTTTATTTATTCTAGAATCATTTGTACTTAAAAAATAGTTTTGTTCACCTTTAATATAGAACAGTGAACAAACGGTTAGATTTAGGGTTCAGTTAGGTTTAGGGAAATGGTTCGGGTGAGGGTTAGGGACAATTACCATTTGTCCACTTTTAGTTCTGTACTAAAAAT
This sequence comes from Dracaena cambodiana, assembly GCA_036321105.1. Taxonomy (NCBI): domain Eukaryota; kingdom Viridiplantae; phylum Streptophyta; class Magnoliopsida; order Asparagales; family Asparagaceae; genus Dracaena; species Dracaena cambodiana. The sequence goes on along the minus strand of JAYEPQ010000013.1, from coordinate 20,491,827 downwards.
GAACAAAGCTGCTTTTTTAGTATAAAAGGTTTTAGAGCAAATGAAAATTATCTCTGGATATAATCAAAACAATTTATAGGTTTACTTTTAGTGAAGAAGGTCATAAAAATTACATCTTTGAGTCAACCTTTATAAGGTTTAAATTCAACCTTTATAAGGTTTAAATATAAGAAAAAAAAGAAAACATATGGTAAGTGAGAATTAGGAGGATGCTGCTTTTTGTAAGTTTTCGTATCTACTATTATTTTGTTTACTTAGCATTCACCATCTCTTCTCTTTATATTTTCAAACTAACTGTTCTTTTTCTATTTTGATGAAAGAGATGGTGATAACAAGAGCACTCACTAGGAAAAAAATTGAAATTACCGGCACTTTTGGTACTTGTTCTAAATATTATAATTTAGTAAAATAAACATGAAAAATATCATGTTTCTAATAAAAACGCATAAAAATGTTATGTTTTAGGAAAATAGAGTAAAAATGATATTTTTTATTAAAAATGAGAAGTTTTGTAAGTATTAGTTTTATTGAAATAAATAATGTGTTGTTTTTTTCTCAAGTAATGATGAGTTTTTCTTTTTATTTTTTTCTTTTGCTAATATTTTTTAGTCTGTTTTGTGGTGGAAATTTATTGATTTTGGTTTGATGAAGTAATATTCCAAATACAACTATAGAATTAATTTATTAAAGCTATCTATGTATAAATATTTGTTAATAACTTTCAAGTTGAATATTTTAGTAGGTGGTATTATTTTCTAAAAATGATGGGTTTTAGGAAAACAAAGTAAACATAATGCTGTTTTTCTGTTAGAAAAGCATAATAAAAATTAATGTTCACGAGTTCTTTTTTATTTTTTTTTAATTTTTTATATGAATTTGTCGATTATCATTTTCTGATTTTTTTGTCTGAAATTGAAATTTTCTTCTAAAGATACAAGGAAAATAATAGTTCTTAATATGCAGAGAAATGCTTATCTAGATGAATATGATGGTTCTGTTACAGTAGATATTAAAGAAGGCTTACATTTTCCTACATATTTTTTTCTTGTTTTATTGAGTTAATTTCATTTTATTTGAAGGAAATTCATTGTTGATATTGATTCGGTAGTTTAAATATAGGCACTAAATATATTTTCGCAAGTGATTTTCTTTTAAGTTCAACCTTAGTGAGGTTCAATATTATGAATAGAAGAATTTTTGCTTGAATTAATACTTGCACATGTCTTATCCTTAATCTTATTTTTAGCTTAAATGATAAGTAATGGTTGATTCTTAAACTTAACTTTCCTTATGTAGTTATAGTTAACTATCAAATTAATTTGCTTCATACGTACTAATTTCTTCCCTGTTGTCAGTAAATTTTCTAATTTTTTTCTTTTAAATTTGTAAGAAAAAATACATATTCCCAATCTTAGACTCGTAAGTTTTCTAATTAATCAGAAATATTTTCATAAATCATTTTCGTTTTTTTTAATTTAACTCCTAATGTTTTTTCGTATTGAGAAGTTATAAATAAATATAGATTAAAATTGAGCTATGATATTGGCAAATAAAAAAGTCTTAACAGAATTGTAATGAAAAAACCACCGTTCAATCTCTCCATGCGAGATTTTGTGGACAGTATTATTTCAAAAAAAAAAGCCAAACTTGATAAAGCTGACTGCATTCCTCGTCCATCACTAATGGGTTTAGGTATATGATGGAAAGAGGTGTTTAATCCAAGGATGATTATCCATATGTTTCTTAAAGAAACAAATTTGCAAGCCGCCTGATAAGGTAAAACTTTTATCTTTTTTATTGTATACTCATTATTTGTTGAATTTGTTGGTGGATTCTTTCGTTTATATATATATATATATATATATATATATATATATATATATATATATGAGAAAAATGGAAATGAGCTAACAGCTCACGCAACTTATCTGAGTGCAGTTCATTTTCACTATCTCCAATAATTTTTTTTAAAAAAATTATTGTGGATTATAATCTCGACCTCCTAGGGTTCACTCATACCTAATTTTTTGGGTTTTAGTTTTGATTTGGTCATTCATCAAGTTAATACAAAATTAACGATTTTCAATGAATAAAATATTTTGTATGTACTTGATGAAAGGGTAAATTAACTCCAAAATTTATGAAATTTAATCCGAAAGAAGTTAAAAAGGCAGGGATAGTAATTGTAAAAAAAAATTAAAGAAAAATTATTGGATCATTATAGTTTTGCCGTTAGCTCATGTAACTTTTCCTGAGCTGACGGCTTAACTACAATAATCCCTATATATATATATATATATATATATATATATATATATATATATATATATATATATATATATATATATATATATATATATATATGTATAGTAAAGCCAAAAAAGAAAATTGAGACTTGTATATTTGTATATCGACCATTTTAAAAATTATGGAGTCTTGGTCGCATTTAGAGCAACTTAGAAGCGGAAAGATAAATCAGTCGATTTTATTATTATTATTTTTTATTTTTCAGCTCAATATTATATAAATAAACATCTGGTAGTTTCTCATGAGTAAATGCCTAAGTATCATGGTTCATATCGATTTTCTACGAATTAGGAAGGTGACATATTAACTATTTTTTTAAGCTTAAATGATAGGGACACATTATGATAGCACACTTTTGGTCTTTCCAATTTTATTGAATTATTTGAATGTGTGTGGATATGTCTGTATGTAGGGGATTTATATGGAACGAAGGCCGTGTGTGGTTGTGTCTGTGTCTAGGGTATTCATATGGTACCAAGGCCAATGCATGCAAAGATGCCCCAACGTGCGCGGTGCTAATTATAAATTATGACCATGATGAAGATACATGAATTGACTACTGGATAGTAGTGAATTATTAGAGAGAACTTGGAGTGATAAGGACTTTGTCCGAGTGCTGAAAGACCAGCCTCTCACCTAGTTGTAAACCTATTTTGTTCTGGATCTTATTTCATTAACTCTCCAAAAAGTATAATATATCTAATTAATTATTAACTAGAAGGCATATATGAGTAACTTAGTTTAATTCGAAGTATTGGTTTCATAATGGATTAGTTTGTTATTACCGTATATGAATTTTGGTCTTATAATGGATGATTATTTGTTTATCATATATAGATTTTGCTCTTATAATGGATTGTGGATTTCATTCAAGTTATTATGTAGTTTGTCTTTGCAATATTAGGAGATTATCTCGAGGAAAGCTATGAAGATAAGTGGGGATTTGAATATCAATGATATTTCAATTGGTACTGTTCTTAAATTTGTTTATATGGATTTTATTCCATGCTTTGTTGTTATTTAAATATTTTTTTTATAGAAGTATACTGGATTAATCAATTTTTTTGTTTGTTAGTATGATACTTGGAAAAAAAAATGTCAATTGCTGCTGTTTATGTGAGTGGAGGCACTAATAATGGCCCCCGTGCGCGCACACACATATATATACTCGCTATTGTAAAGATTTGCTTTTTTTTTTTAAAATTCCATCAAACCTTATCCTTTCTCATAGTTGTGAGTTATATGCATTAAAAAAATCACAAACTAGAAGAAAAACTAGATGTGAGTTAGAATGGTGCTATCCAAAATTTTCTGATGTAAAGGAAGAGAAACAATTGATGACACCTTCCCAGTTTTGCTTATTTATGTGCAACAGTATAAGAAGGGCAAAGATAGCCTGTGTTTAAGGAAAACAGCATTATGACTGGAAGCAATTAGGTTATGGTGAACAGACTAAGCCTGTTTTCCACAATAAGGCAAAGACGATAAAGAAGATTGTGCTGAAACTGTAGTATCAGACTGCAAGCACATATCTCAGCATCCAATAAAGAGGTGAAAACATTTTGAGATTCGTGGTGACATGAAGGGGAAGGGAACCTCCCTCTTCTAGTTTTGTTTTTTTGTCCTTTTATACTCATTTGCATATTAGTTTATTTAGAAATGGGTCAAGTGGTACCACTATTTTGCTATGATATCTGCTTATTAGAAATGAAGAGATTTTCTACTTGTTTAGTAAATTTTATAATTTCATATTCACCGAGAAGCTTGACAATCGGATGTTTCAATTGAATATTTTAGTAAAATTTATATTGTAGCAAAAAAAATTAAAATAGGCTTATCTCTTTTTTTTTTCCCTAATACCCACTACTTTACAAAAGCCACGATCAGCCCATTAATCCAAAATCAGAAAAAAAGAGAAGAAAAATAAAATAAATAAATAAGTTAATTGAGCTAAAAACTCATTCCGGTATAAGAGTCTGCCATCAATGATTATTTGTCAGAATTAGGTCGGAGTTTGGTTTAGGAAATGATTAGAAGATTGACTCATTCACTCAGTTAGATTTGGTCTAATTTTAGTAAAATTTGATTCCTTCAACTATATATTCATCTCTAATGTACCCATCCAATAATACAAAATTACATTATTTTAAATAAAAATATCATTTTTACTCTTTATTTTTTCTAAAAATAACATTTTTCACTAAAAAGATAATATTTTTTACTCATTTTTGTTAGAAAGATCTTTTTCTTTTTTCTCATTATAAACTATAACATTTAAAATAATTACCAAAAGTTTATCAGTGATTTTGGTCTCTTCCCACTGAATGCACTCGTTAACACTATTCCCTTCATCAAAATAGAAAAAAAAAATTTGTTAGTTTTGACAATATCAAAGAAGGTGAATGTTGAGAATTTACATGAAGGATGAAAAACTTACAAGAAACAAGCAGCAACCCTCTCCTAATATTCAATTAGCACATGTTTTCTTCTATTTCTTTTGTATTTAGGACATATAATGATGTAAATTTCAATATATATATATAAAAAGTAGAGTTACTTTTTTACTTTTTGCAGTTGATTTTCTTAAAACAATACAAACTCTACCAATTCTAGAGAAAAGGAGCACACAAAGTTGGAAATGCCACCCTCCCCTCTCTTATCTCTTCCCTCCCAATTCCAATTCGAAACCCCATGATCACCCTGTCTTGTGCTGCAACTCCATCATTGCCCTTTCCAATTGTGGTTGGCCATCGAAGAGACACCATCTCTTGGAGCGCCATGATCACCGATGCCTTGCACAATGGCAACCTGAAGAAATCCCTTCACCTTGTTTGTCTCTCGATTTACTCTACTCAGGCCTCTCCCCAAACCAGTTTGTGTTCTCGAGCTTCGTCCAGTTGGTTTGAGGTTATCGCATTCGCAGCTGCAATGCTCTTCGAGCGTTGAGCACAGGCCAGCAGCAAAATATGTTACTGGCAATCAGCTACAATAGTTCATTTGTTTTAAGAAAAATCAGTTGCAAAAGGTTAAAAAGTAACTCTACTTTTTATATATATATATATATATATTGAAATTTACATCCTTATATCTTTTAAATATAAAAGAAATAGAATAAAACATATGATAATTGAGAATTAGGAGAGGGCTACTGCTTGCTTCTTGTAAGTTTTTCATCATTCTTGTAAATTCTCAACGTTCACCTTTTTTGATATTGTCAAAACTAACAACTTTTTTTTTTCTATTTCGATGAAGAAGATAGTGTTAACGAGTGCATTAAGTGGGAAGAGGACCAAAATCACCGATAAATTTTTAGTAATTATTTTAAATGTTATAGTTATCATAAGAAATAAAACTCCGTCAGTGCTGTGCACTGCCTGTCCCAAGCCAGGATAAAAGAGGAGGGTTGTGGCAGGCCAATAACAGCCAACGTAAAATATTGTCATATATTATGAAATGAGCCAAAATATGAATTTCATTGGGGCATTCCCTATTGAGCGACGCGCTACATCAGAGCCTGGGTGTAGTGAAAAATGTGTGAGGGTTGCTACATCGTCGTCCAGAAGCGACGCGCCACGTCGGCGTCCGGATGTAGTGTCAAATATAAGAGGGTTCTCACATCTTAATGAGCGGGTGATCATAAAAAAGTTAGCTCATAAATATAAATTTCGGTTGGCATCATGAAATATAGGTTCCCTTACAGGTAGATTAGCAGAGTTAATTGATGCTATGATTAGAAGGAGGGTTAATAATTTGTGCGTGCAGGAGACTAAGTGGGTAGGTGAGAAAGTTAAAGTCATAGAGCCTTGGGGTTATAAATTTTGGTATACGGGTAGAGATAGAAACCATAATGGGGTAGGTGTGATCATAGATAAACAATTACTTGGGAATGTAGTGGAGGTTAGGAGGAAGGGCGATATAATTTTATTAGTTAAATTTATTTTAGATGAAGAGATTTTTAATGTCACTAGCGCCTATGCACCACAAGTAGGACTTGATGAATCTAGTAAATATCAATTTTGGGAGGATCTAGCTGAGATAGAACAAAAAATACCCGCTAGAGAAACTATTTATTGGTGGTGATCTCAATGGGCATATAGGAACTAGTCGTAATGGGTTTGATAGTGTACATGGAGGATTTGGTTTTGGAGAAAGAAATGAAGCAGGTAACTCAATTCTAAATTTTGTTTTGTCTTATGATTTAATTTTAGCGAATACTTGGTTTAAAAAGAGAGTTTCTCACCTAGTTACTTTTAAAAGTGGATCGAATGCAAACCAAATATATTTCTTTTTAACTAGGAGGGTAGATAGAGCTAGTTGTATCGATTGTAAGGTAGTGCCAGGTGAGAGTGTAGTTACCCAATATAGATTTTTAGTTTTAAATATTCAGATTAGACAGAAACTTAGAAAAATTAAGTGTAAATTGATCCTAAGATTAAGTGGTGGCGATTAGAAGGTAATCAAAAATGTTTTATAGATAGAGTAGTACAAGAAGCAAATTGGAGGGACCATGATGATCCTAATGTAACATGGAACAAAATGGCTAGTTGCATTAAAAGGATAGTTAAAGATATATTCGGTGAGTCGAGGGGCGATGCTTCACCATGTAAGGATACATCATAGTGGAATGAAGAGGTAAAAAATGCTATTAAGATCAAGCGAGACCTTTATAGAGATTTGAAGAAGAATAATAATAATAATGGAATAAGTTTTGAAAAGTATAAACTAGGAAAAAATGAGGCTAAGAAATCTGTTCGGGATGCAAAAACTAAATTATATAAATAAGTGTATGAGAAGCTAGATAATAAAAAGGCAGAAAAGAATATATATATATATATATATATATATAGAATTGCTCGAATAAGAGAGAGAAAGTCTAAAAACTTATGTACTGTAAAGTGTATTAAAGATGATGATCAGACGGTTCTAGTTCGAGACGAAGAGATTAAAGAAAGATGGAAAAATTATTTTGATAGATTATATAATGGTAGTTTTACTCAAGATTTGGGAGATCTTATTAGTCAATGTGAGGATATGAATCGTAGTTTTGTGCGCGGAATCAAAGAGTCTGAAGTAAAAGAGGTTTTGAAGATGATGAAATCAAGAAAAACTGTTGGTCCAGATGAAATTCCTATATAGGTATGGAGATACCTAGGAGGGATTGGTGTGAGGTGGCTAATTGATCTTTTTAACAAGATTTGGTAAAGTAAGAAAATGCCAAATGAATGGAGGAAGAGTACCATAGTACTTTTGTATAAGAATAAGGGTGACATTCAGAATTGTTTTAACTATCGGGGAATAAAACTCATGTGTCACACTATGAAGCTTTGGGAAAGGGTAATTGAACATAGATTGCGACAAACTGTTAAAATATCGGAGAACCAGTTTGGGTTTATGTCGGGGCGATTGACAACAGAAACTATTTATTTACTTCGTCAACTTATAGAGCGATTCCGAGAGAGAAATAAAGATTTGCATATGGTATTTATTGACTTAGAGAAAACCTATGATAAAGTTTCACGAGAGATACTTTGGTGGACACTGATAAATAAAAGAGTTCTCATCAAGTATATCGATATAATTAAGGACATGTATGATGGAGTAGTGGTCAATGTCAGAACATGTGGTGGTTTAACTAGTGATTTTTCTATCACAATTGGATTACATCAAGGATCTGCATTGAGCCCATTCTTATTTGCTATAGTGATGGATGAGCTTACTAAAACCATTCAGAATGAGATACCTTGGTGTATGCTATTTGCTGATAATATTGTCTTAGTTGATGAGACAAGAGAAGGGTAAATGCCAAGTTAGAGTTATGGAGGCATACATTAGAATCTATAGGTTTTAAATTGAGTAGGTCTAAAACAGAATATATGGAGTGTAAATTTAGTAAACGACGGACCATAAACTATAATGCTGTAAAACTAGATAGGCAAGAGATACAAATGAGCAGTCAGTTTAGATATTTGGGTTCTATTATTCAGAATGATGGAGAGATCGATAATGATATTAACCATATGATATAATCTGGCTGGTTGAAATGGAGGAGGGCAACGGGAGTTTTATGCAACCATAACATTCCGTTAAGATTGAAAGGAAAATTTTATAGGACTGCTATTAGACCAACTTTATTATATGGTACGGAATGTTTGGCTATAAAGAAACGTCATTCACAGAAAATAAGTGTAGTAGAGATGCACATGCTCCGTTGGATGTGCGGCAACACTAGGAGAGATAGAGTAAGAAATGAAGATATTCGTGTAAAGATAGGTGTACCTCCCATCGATGAGAATATGCGAGAAAATCGCTTACAATGGTTTGGTCATGTGCAACGTAGGCCTACAAGTGTACCAGTTCGAAGAGGGGAGTTTATCAATGTAGGACAAGTTAAAAGAACGAAGAGAAGACCGAAGAAAATATAGATGAAGATGATACGCAAAGATATGGAGTTTAGAGGTTTAAATAAGGAGATATTACTTGATAGAAATGAATGGAGAAGGAATGTCAAAGTGATCGATCCGGCGTGATTCTTTTTTTGGTTCATGTAGCCTACCCCAAATACTTGGGGTAAAAGGCTTAGTTGTTGTTGTTGTATAGTTATCATAAGAAATAAGAAAAAGATCGTCTTTCTAACGAAAATGAGTAAAAAATATCATTTTTTAAGTGAAAAATGTCATTTTTTTGAAAAATAAAGAGTAAAAATGACATTTTTATTTAAAATGTTGTAATTTTGTATTATTGGGTAGGTACATTAGAAGTGAATATTTAATTTAAGGGATTAGATTTTACTGAAGTTAGACCAACTCTATTAGAGTGAAGGAGCCAATTCTCCAATCATTTTCCTAAACCAAATTTCGATCTAATTTTGACAAACAATCAGTGGTGCGGACTCTTATACAGGAATAAGAGTTTTTAGCTCAATTTATTTATTTATTTTATTTTCCTTCCCTTTTTTCTGGTTTTGGATTAATGTGCTTATCGTGGCTTTTGTAAAGTAGTGGGTGCCAGGGAGAAAAAAGAGAGAAGACTATTTTTATTTTTTTTTGGCTACAATGACAATTTTACTAAAATATTCAATAGAAACATCCGATTGTCAAGTTTCTTAGTGAATATGAGATTATAAAATTTACTAAACAAGTAGAAAGTCTTTATTCCTACATAAGCAGATATCAAAGCAAAATAGTAGTGGTACTATCTGGTCCATTTCTAAATGAACTTATATGCATAGCAGTTATAAAATGATAGAGAAGCAAAACTCTAAGAGGGATGTTCCCTTCCGCTTCTTGTCACCGCATTTTATCTCTTGATTTACAGGCTAGAATTAGTATAACACACACCCTTTCAAAAATAATTCTTAAGATAGTAATTGGATGTCAAGAGTCTTAAGATTGTATGATCTTAAGTAGACTAGGATTAGGATTAGTATTTTGGTTTATAATAGTAGTATGTGAATAATTTATTATTATATTATGTAGACTTCTCGGAATATTCTTTTACACTGAGCAGGATTCCTTCTCATCCAAATTATATTCTTATATAAGCCAACTTGTCCTATTAAAAAAAGTGCAAAAAATAGAAAAAAAAGAAAATGCAAGCAGAACTTCCCCTTTCCGCTTTCCAAACCCTGTCACATTTCTGTACGAGACGATTTCTCTCTCTGGGATCGGATCTCTAGGTTTTCACTCATCTCATCGAATCTCATCGACGATGGCCGAAACTGATTCTGAATGGTTGGAGTCCTACAGCGACCCTTCAAAGTAAAAAATGTCAGCCACCGAGGAGGATTCTTTGTCATCGTCAAAGTCTAAGTTCCAGTCGCCGATGTCCGCCACTGGGGAGGATTCTTCGTCATCATCAAGGTCTGAGTCTTTGATTTCCTCCACCAATGTGTCGATCTCGTCTCGAATGCGATCAGCTTTGATGACATTGCCAAAGAAGACGACGTCCTAATCTTCGACGATGCTGATATCCCTTCTGACGTTGATAGCGAAGACGTACTGGACTGTGTGTTATGCACCTACCAAAGGAAGGAGCCGAGCGATGTCGACGATGACAATGATGATTGTATGCACGAAATCGAAAAATTTCCTTCCATTGCCGTTTGATTGAATTACAGCAAATAAAAGGAAAACTACAACTTAAATTCGATTTACAAGAATAGGGAAAAGAGATTGCTCAATTTTTCTTTTTAATTTGTGGGATTCTAAGGCAGCGGTGGAGCGTTGTTGTTGGACTCCGTTGACGATTCGAGCGTAGGGAAACCTTTTTTGCACCAAGCTCTTGGGAAGAACACCTTGACTTCTCTGGACTCTTTTTGTTTTCTGTCTGTTTCTGAACTCTGTTGTCTCTTTTTTTCCTACCCTTTTTTTTTCTCTCGTTTTATAGATTGAGGGAACGTAACTGTTCCCTCAAAATCTTTGTCCTCACAATCTGTGAGCAAAACCCACGTAATTCACGAAGCACCTGGACGCACAGAACACCCACGCCCGCTGTGCCCTCATGGGGCGCAGTGCCTATGCAGGGTCCCCGAATGTTTGAACGCTAGCAATTGGTGTGAGAAGTGCACTCTGGATGCAAGCATGGTGCATTGTGGACCACCTGGATTGTGCACACTTAGGCACGGACACCTAGCGCTCCTGTTTCAGTTGATATTTTTAATTTTTGTGATATCTACATAACCCCTTCCAAAGTTTTCAAAATTTCATCGTTGATTTGTGACGAATTTCGAAATATTTTGGGCTGTTTCTTTTAGAATTGGGTGTTGACACGTCCAAAAATCTTTTTGAATTTTGAAGATGGTCTTTGTGCAAATTAGAATATTGATTTGGATAGGAATCGGGATTTCAGTAGATACCAAAATCATATTTGGATTCGAATATTTATTTCAACTAACATTTAGATTTAGTTAGTTGTATCCCTTTGAATTCCTATCCCTATTTGAAATCCGGGTTGACTATTTATTATAAATAGCCAGTTCTCTTCGTCTATTGTCTCCATATTCAGGGAAATTGTCTCCTTTTCTCTTCTTTTTGCTGAAAAATAACCAATTCCATGGCCTCTTCAAACACTGATCGCATGCAAGATTTCAATTTCGAGGGTCGACATGCCGGCATTATTGCCAACGTTGATCGCTCTTCTCTAATATCAGGTAAGAAGTAAGAATATGTTCTTTTTGCTGAAAAATTGCTATTGAATAGTGCAGATGGTTATCCATCTTTAACATCATTTTTGCGATTGTTACGAAAGAAATTTTGTTTTAAACATAAATTCGCACGAATTGTCATGCTGTCCGCCTTATGAAGGACGCCGGGGGCGCTGCGCAGCAGAGGCGCCTTGCTTGGTGCGCCGCCCTGCACTAGGTGTGTGATGCGTTCTGCAACGCGAGCCTTTTGCTGTGCTGGTTGTGCAGCGCATTGCTGCTGGGCTCTGTTGGCTCGATACTATGGTTTGGGGTTGGATTTTAACTCCAATTCTTGATTTTGCATTGCCTGACTTGTTGAAGTTTTTTCAATTTGTCAAGTTTCATCTAATCTTTTATTTTTGGTTTTTGCAGTTCTCTACTAAACAAATTCTTTGACAAAGAACCATTATTTCGGGTTTTGTAGCAACCCCAATAATCAAAACCCATATTGGATTTGATGGTCATATTCTTTTGGTGGATGAAAAGAGCAGTAATGATCGACGACAAAAGATTACCACCTACAACCAACTTATGGCTCGAGAATTAATTACAGACGCTGTCTTTGAGGGTGTCAGTAGGTAGATATTTACGAAACCACTATTTCTTTTTGGGGACGTCGTCACCAAATTAGATGGAGTGTTATTCGACACGACTAAATGGTTGAATAAGATGGGGGATCGGTGTATATTTGTTCCAGATCTAGAGCACAACTTTTCTTTGATACATCTGCAATGGATTTCATATCTGCGTGTGATGTCTTGGTCGGTTACTCGAAGTCATTAAGGTGTTCCAATTGGAAGATTTAGCAAAAGTGGCTCCTTTGTAGATGGTTCGACAAAGGATGCTATAGGTCTATTGCTAGGGAGAATCAGCAAGGACCTCCCTATAGGAGAGTATCTTAAGCGTGCCGACACATTTATCAATCAATTTGCAGATGCTGAGGGTTAGTTCTCGGCCCATGATTTTCACACTCCTGGATGAGTTCATTCATTCCCACAATCATGGTAGTCTCGGATGATTCATTTCATTTGGTAAATTTCGAAGCACGTCTAGAGAGACTGCCTTTATGGTGCAGTGAGAAATATGCAATTTGGTCTCCTGCATAGCTCCACTTCTGTATATTAGAGATATACAATGTGCAAACCAACACCTTCACAACGGTTGGAGAATTGAGGTTCGCGCTTCATGAGTTCATGAAATCTCAGTGCTATCTATAGGCGAAACCCCCTATGAGGAATACGTTCCCAGCACAAAAGAACTTCTCTGTCTCAAAGCTATTCCCACGCATACTCTACTTATTGGGTGCTAATGTGGTATTATCACATTTGCACTGACATTTCTAAGATGCAAGGTCAAGGGGTGCGTCATAAAGCATGGGTGGAATATCTTTTCCAAAATTTGAAAGATAATGAGCGCGGTATCCAGATACGAGCTCCTTGTGACATGGACACAATCCAAAAATTTCATTTCATGAATAATAATGAAAAATTGAACTATTCTTTATTAGAGGTGAAAATTTAACATAATAAGAATATTGATTTTGTTAGGATTTTTAGCAAATTCTCAGCTATCAACGGATTTGTTTGCTTTTATCAATCGCCGTTTGCGTAGTGACAATCCATTGAAGCTATTTGATAAAGCTTCTCGGTATTGTATACTAGAATTATTAGAACAATATAAGGATACCAAAATACTAGTTAATAGTATTATGATCTCCACTAGATAAAGCAGAATTTGCAAAGCAAATACAAGAATTATTAAAATTAAACTTAATTCAAAAAAGTTCTAGCCCACACTCATCTCCTGTATTTTTGGTAAGAAATCATGCAAAGATTAAAAGAGGAAAAACTAGAATAGTAATTAATTATAGAAAACTTAATAACTGTACAAAATTTGATGGATATTTTATACCATCAACAGAACAGTTAATTAAACAAATACAAGAAGCCAAATATTATAGTAAATTTGATGCAAAATCAGGTTTTTGGCAAATTAAACTTGAAAATAAAATATCTAAAGAATTGACTGCATTTAGTTATCCCAACGACACTATGAACGACACTATGAATGGAATGTAATGCCATTTGGTCTTAAAAAAACACCATAAATATTCCAAAAATAGATGAATTCCATATTTGGACACTTACCTTTTGTAGTAGTATACATAGATGATATTCTAGTATACTCTAATACATTAGAAGAACATAAACAACATTTGTTGATAGTAATAAATTTACTATTAGACAATGGAATAATATTCAGTCCGAAAAAAATTGAATTATGTAAAAAGGAAATTGAGTTCCTAGGAAAATATATAAAAGACGGTCAAATTGAGTTACAACAACACATTTAAAATAAAATAAAAGAATTTCCTTCTACATTTAAGACTCTAAAAGAGTTATTGAGTTTTTTAGGAATCTAAATTACGGAAGAAAATTTATTTCTAATCTTTTAGAAAAGGTTAAAAACCTTCAAGAAAGATTAACGATAGAATAAGGGAAATATAAACAAACGATAGGTGAACAACCTAGAAAATGGAATACTAATAAAATTCCAATTTCATTAACAGAAGAAGAAGAAAAAGAAATAGAAAAGATAAAATATTTGGTAACAAATAAAAAAATATTATATTTTCCCTTAGATTTTGAATTAATAACTCTCCAAACAGATGCCTCAGAACATTTTTGGACAGGAGTGTTAATAGCTCAGAAAAAAGAAATTATAGTTTATACATCTGGAAAATTTTTCAAAGCACAGATAAATTATTCGACATATGATAAAAAACTATTAGCTATTAAATTAGCCATTAAATCTTTGTGTATATATTTGTTATCCAGAACTTTTATTATTGAAACTGACAATAAATCTGTAGCACAATTTTTGAAAAAGAAAACAGTTAATAATCCTGAAGAAAACCTCAGGAGAATTCGTATTGCAGTATACCTAGAAATATTTAATTATGATGTTAAATATATTCCTAATTATACTAATATTATTGTAGATTTGCTGTCCAGGCCCAAATGAATGAAGACACGCATGAAAGGATTAAAAGATTGGCAGATCAAATGAAAAGACAACAGTCAGGGTGGCAGACGGTGATGTCTAAAAAAGGGAAAAAGGCGGCGGAGGAAACCTCTAGTGAGGAAAATTCCTCTAATGAGGAAAAAAAATGCTCTTATAGGAACAATCAGCCTATAGGCTACTCCTACAGGAGGAAAGACCCTACAGGGTCAAATTGCCCAACAGCAGACACCAAAACCTTTAGCTACGACAGTAGTAAAAGATTGGTATAATCAGACTTTAAAAATATCTGATGAAGAAATTTACAACAAACTAAATAGGTGTTTTAGGTCTTTACAATCAAATGATCTAAAATAATCCAATTACTAGCTTACTCAACTTGAGTAGGTAATTCTACAACTGAAAATCTACAATCAACAGCATGAAGAAAGACAAGCAAAGATTAAGGAGTTAGTACAAAGTCTTTGTTTGTATTCCACTACAATAAGATCAGACGCTTTATCCAAAAGAGAAGAGAGCTTCTACACTGGAACCTCTAAAGAACAGAAAGCACTGAAGAAGATTTTTTCAGAGCTAAACACAACTGACATGGTAAGTGTCAGAATACAAGATTTTATTGATATTTGTCAGGTTAAATCTGAGAAGGCGAGACAACTTGATGCCGAATTGACCATCCAACGCATGGTCACACTGAACCATCAAGATTTGGTGGAAGATGGTCAACTAGTAGCTTTCTTCAAGAACTTGGAGGCTACATATATTACTTTCTTCTTTGAAAATGAGGAAATCATTCTGAATAAATTCAACAGACCCAGATTGATCACATGTTTTAAGGAAATTTCCCAGTTTCTCACACAAATTAAAGTGGGAATTGTCCATGAGATTTATGTTAATATTGATCACGCTGAAGAATATACAGGGTACATCCCAAATACTTGCAGCGAAAAACTTAAGTCTTACGCGACCAGATACCGGACAGTTTTCTTTTTCAAAGTCTGGAGTATTTGGGAGGAGAGAAAATATATAAAGCTGTATCCATCTGTACAGTTTTGGGAACTGCATCCTAATAATCTTCAGCCGGCTCATGGGTTTGGAAAGTATTCTAAGCAGGACTTCGTTCTGGAGCAGGAAGTGAAGTATGCTGCCAAAGATTTTTTAGAGTGGCTTATGAAACAACCACTGAAGCTCATTCTGTTTATGACGGACAAACTGTTCTGTTCTATGACTATATGTCTTCGATTGAAGATTCAGAAGGTGGTCCGGTTCATAGACTCACTCAGCCTTGGAAGAGTTGGCACAAAAGCTAAAGAGGAGATTTTGATAGAACAGGAGGGACAAATGATAGAGGAGAATCAAGACAATGAATTAGACGATGAACAGTTGGCCAATTTGAAAATTGGTGAATAAAGAAGCATGGTGGATCTATATATCCACTAAAATGATTCTATCTTATCATTCCAGCTCAAGATTCCATTCCGAAGGGACAGCTTTGCAAAAGAAACTCCACTCAGTACAAGCTTTAAAAAAGAGACTCCACCCATCTCAATAATGGTACATACTTTCCACCGACGGCACTAAAAAAGGAGCATGACTACATATCTAGAAGATTCCTCCTAATCTCTTCAGGAGGAAACTCCTATAAATACTCTTCTTCTCTGAGGAGGAAGATATAGCAACAAATTGTAACCAAATGACATTACATTCCATTCATAATGTCGTGTGCTGATGGTTTTTCCTCTTTTAATCTCTGCTGATGGTATAAAATATCCATCAAACTTTATAACTGTCTGATAATGGTATAAAATATCCATCAAACTTTGTACAGTTATTAAGTTTTCTATAATTAATTACCATTCTAGTTTTTCCTCTTTTAATCTCTGCATGATTTCTTACCAAAAATGCAGGAGATAAGTGTGGGCTATAACTTTTTTGAATTAAGTTTAATTTTAATAATTCTTGTATTTGCTTTGCAAATTCTGCTTTACATAATACTATTAACTCGTATTTTGGTATCCTTATATTATTCTAATATTCTAGTGTACAATATCGAGAAGCTTTATCAAATAAATTCAAAGGATTGTCACTATATAAAGGTTCTAACATACCATGGATTGTTTTTTCAAACTCATTTTTAATTAAAATTTTATAGGTACATACTGTATCATTAGTACCTACAGTGTCTATTAATTGTGTAGTATCACCACGCTATGCTTGCGTGAAATGAGATAGGAAAGGAATTGGAAAATGTACCCGTGGTATTTGTAATCCATCAAATTCAAAATAGTGTTTATTAAATGACGAATAATATCGTAGATCATTCATACCTAATATACAATCAGTATCAAATTCCTTAGGTAATAATGCAAATTCAAAATTATATTCTTTTTCTATACCATGAATATCAGGTATTGTTACAGGTATTTGTGTTTTATGGGTAACTTATACTTGTCTCCCCATAAAATCATTTAGTATTCCTTTTTTATCTAATAGAATCCATAATTGTTGTGGTATAAATGTATTTTGTATAATACTAGATTCAACACCTGAGTCTTATAATGCATGAATTGTAAATTCTGGTTGTAAATGTATTTTTATTGTTAAAGGAATATATATATATATATATATATATATATATATATATATATATATATATATATATATATATATATATATATATATATATATATATATATAACTACGATTTTTTCTTTAAATCAAGCATTAGGTATTCGTATAAAATTTGGATTTTGTAAATCTATTATATCTTGAGTTCTTCCCTCAAGTGGATGTTGATGTTCTTCATTTTCTATTGAAATACGATGTCTGGGATGTTCTTGTTCTATACGAGGTTGAGGTTGTGATCTATAATCAATACTTCTACTTCTAGTAATGGTAGGATTGATTATAGTTGTAGAAATTGTGTTACCTAACACCACAAATTGTTCTACAGGTAGATTTATTTTTGATTTTAAATATTTAATAAATATTTGCATATCATTATCATATTTGATATGCCTAATATCAACTAATCTAGGTTGTATGACCTTCCCATTGCCAACTTCAAATAATTTAACAACTTGGTTGGGAGTAATGGATTTAAATGTAGAAATATCATTTAATGCCATACAATGTTCCCATTGTATGCCTAATACTTTTGAACCTGGTAAAAGTTCTATTCCTTTTAGACTAATAGATAAAGAACAAACTTTATCTATATTTTTGTCATCAAGGTTTATACAAAAATCTGGGTGTATATTTACACCAAATATTCTATTAGCTAAGTTAGACTTAGCTTCTCCCATTAAGCTATTTAATGGATTATTTATTACACATTCATCCAAGCATGCAATCATAATTGGTGTATCTATATCCGTTCTAAATAATCCATTTATTTTTATTTGTATTAATCAAATATGAAGATATTTTATTTTTGGATATTTTCTACTTAATTTATCAATCTGTTGCTGATTTATAAGCTTTATGGATGTAAAATTTTCGTCTCCTTTTAATTCAATATTACCTTGCATTCTTTCAAATACATAAGTTTTTTTGTTTAAAAATATTGATTTAAATGTTTGTTTGTTTGTATATATCTCTTTTGTCTTTATGGGGAATAGCCTCTTTTAATTTTTCAAGGTTTTCATCCGTAACGATGAATTGTTCTCTCATACTGTCTTGAATACTATCATTTTGTATTTATGAATTTTCTGGTTTTTAAGAAATCGTATTCATATATATTTGATATTCATAGTATGTTTCTTTTCCTGTTTGAGGATTTGAAGAAGATGGAGATATGGGTGAACTAAAATTATATTCACTTATATCTTCTTTTATTAAAAGTAAGTCTTCATATTTTTGTAATATTAGTAGACCTATTGGGTCTCCTTATTCTATTACATAATCATTGTCTTCTAGACTTGTATTTTTTAGTAATATACTTACATTTACTTTTGACATTGGTTCAATTAAACCATATGTAATAAATACATTAGTCTTTGAATGTTTTGGTATATTATGGATTTTTCCGTAATATCCAAATGGTATTTGAATAATTAAATCTAGAAATACCTCAGTAGTTCTATATCTTTTAAGTCTAAAACTTCTTTCGAAATATAATAAGTGTCCGGCAGAATTTATTCTTTCATTTTTAGGAATATAGCATATACTGTATGAGGTGTAATTTTAATTTGATTATAAGTTTTACTTATAGTCAACATATTAATGCTTAGATGCTCAAATTCGAACTCTAAAGATTCTTCTGAATCTGAGTTTAAATATATACTTTCTATCTCATATACAGTTGAGCTATGACTAGCTATATCTTGTATGGTTCCAACATTAATACCATATATATCAAGATCTTCTATGACTACTGTTTTTATATTTAGAGGACATTCATTAGCAAAATGTCCTTTGTTACACTTAAAGCATTTACATCCTTTCTTAAATTTTTGTTTAATAAGTTTTCTTTTAGCAAAATTTTTATTTCTTTTATATTTATTTTTAAATTTAGGTTTCCATTTTTTCTTTGTAATCCTAAATTTAGATTTTCTTTTATAAAATCTTTTCTTAGATTTATTTGTATTAGTATTATATTCTGGATGACATCCAAATTCTATATTTATATCTTCGTTATATTTCGGACAACAAGATTTTTTAAGTTTAGATTTAAGAATATGCTTTTTCATTTGTTTATTAGCTTTAGTTATCTGACATATTTCTTTTACAGTATCCATGCATGCTTTTTTTAAGAAGCCAGTTGCATGAGTACCCTCTGGATCATTTCCAGTATAACTTTTTAATCTTAAATGATCATATTTGGTTTGTACAAGATTATTCCATGGATAAGGAATTTTAGTAAATTCTCTTTCATATTTGGTTTGTACAAGATTATTCCATGGATACGGAATTTTAGTAAATTCTCAACAATATCATCTTTTGGATAAGGAATTTTAGTACAAGATTATTCCATGGATAAGATTATTCCATTCCTTGAATTCTGTGTCTAAATTTTTTATAGATTTAGGATGAAAATTTCGTATTGGGATAGCCATGTTAAGGCTATTCCTTTACAAAAACTGGTAGCAAATAATACAAATTCTATATTGGAAATAGTTCCTTGCAATAAGAATACTGTTCCAACTATATGCTGAATCCAAATTCTTATATATTGCCTTAACTTTCCAAATGGAACTCTATCTATATTAAAAATCATTCCTTGGGATTGAATAAATTCTTGTCCAAAGTTTTTATATCTTCTACTGTTTCCGATAATGTGTTCATTGATAAAGGCTTCGGGATTTTCACCATAACCCTCTGCTCCCTGAGTCATTTCAACTTCAGGAATAGGTGGAGATGATTGAATGGATCCCGATGGAGGAAGTAAAAGTGTGGATCAAGATCCTGATGTAGATCCTTACTCCATATTAATATGGTAATAAGAATAATCTTCTTGTTCAGAAGAGTGATATTGTTCAGATTTTTATATATCTTCTTGTTCAGAAGATTGATCTTGTTCAGATCATTGTATTTCTTCTTGTTCAGAAGAGTTATCCAGTTCGGATAAGTATATAGTGTCTTTTTGTTCAAAAGATTGATCCTGTTCGGATCTATAATAATTTATAGAAGCTGTATGCTTCTTATAATAGTTGTATAACTCTTTGCTTGGGATTTCTCCCAATAACTCTTTTTCCTGCAAAAAGAAGAAAATTTTTGTAGACCTTATAATCTACTTGGTTAGTATCAATTTTATTTGTTTCTTTTGATGAGAATTTCATCATACAAATAGATCCAAATTTTTTATTACTAAATCTAGAAGGTTTTGGAATTGTTTTAAATTCTACTAATGTTTTATTAATTTTATCAACTTCGTGCAAAATTCTTCTCAATTGATCACATGTATAATTATTTATCCCATTTTGATTTCTAACACTATTCATATTATTTCCTGTAAGATGTATAACATGATCATGATTGTTTAAATTATATGGACATGTGTACGTTGCTTCCGGTAGGACTACTTAATGGTTATCCATATTCTGGATAGGGTGAGTTCATGTTATCAATATTATTGATCTTTTCTCTAATTGTTTCTATCTCTATTCTCGTTTTGATCCTCTTCTCTCCGGCTACATGACATCTCTAAGCGTGGCTTTCTGGTAGAGTTAAGCTGCAAGGACCTGACCCTCTTGGTCTATCCACCACAAGCTTATGCAATTGCTTCAGATAGGTAGAGCACAGCAATGATTCATTTCCTACCCCATGCGTAAGAGGACAAATATACAAACAAATAGAGATCTAACCAATAATCATGATAACATATCTCAATATTTAGCCTACCATAAAAATAAGAACTTACAGAGTTTGAAGAGGTTGCTCAAATATATATTATCCAACGAGGCTCTGATACCAGACTATATACAGAAGAAAAAAAGCAAAGAGAGCGGAACGAAAACAAAGAGAGTAAGCACACTTAGAACAATATTTTCCAGTACAATTTATACTATATCTTCTTAGAGGAGAAGAGTATTTATAGGAGTTTCCTCCTGAAGAGATTAGGAGGAATCTTCTAGGTAGGTAGTCAGGCTCCTTTTTTAGTGTTGTTGGTGGAAAATAGGTACCATTATTGAGATGAGTGGAGTTTCTTTTTTAAAGCTTGTGCTGAGTGGAGTTTCTTTTGCAAAGCTGTCCCTTCGGAATGGAATCTTGAGCTGGAATGATAACATAGAATCTTCTTAGTGGATATATGGACCCACTATGCTTCTTTATTCACTAATTTCCAAATTGGCTCTAAGGTGCAAGGTCAAGGAGTGCGTCATAAAGCATGGGTGGAATATCTTTTTCAAAATTTGAAAAATAATGAGCGTGGTATCCAGATACGAGCTCCTTGTGATATGGACACAATCCAAAAATTTCATTTCATGAATAAAAATGAAAAATTGAACTATTCTTTATTAGAGGTGAAAACTTAACATAATAAGAATATTGACTTTGTTAGGATTTTTAGCAAATCCTCAGCTATCAACGAATTTGTTTGCTTTTATCAATCGCCGTTTCTTGGGCTAACCATGTTATGTCCTTCAGTATAATGAGTTGCCGAGGATTTTGTTTAGGCTTACATGCCAAACTTTTCCTCTTCCCTTTGCTTTAGTAGTTTCCCTTTGCTTTAGTAGTTTTGGGTAGTAATGTATCCTTATAATCGAATAAGGATATTATTGTCACAGTTTTAGGTTGGAATTTGCCTTTAGTCTTATTCATTATGATCATCGATCATCTGACTGCTAAGATCAAGTCGCCTTATTTGAAAGTCCGTTCTTTCAGTTATTGAAGGCTTGGGATATTCGCGCTTGATAGAGTTTTATCTGTTGAGTTTTTAAGTGTTTTTCATTGAATGTTTCTAATTCCTGATGTTGTCTTTATTTTTCTTTGGTGGTCATTCTTATTGCTAATGCCACCTGAAGGGAAGGAATTTGAATTTCCAGAGACAGGACATCCTCACAACCATCACCAAAGAGAATGGTGTGGCTCTTGTCGGTGTTACTATTGTACGATAAGTCCATAGACAAGCTCCTAATTTCTCGTTCCAGTCACACTGATTTGAGGTGACGAATTTCTGCAAAAACTTCACAATGGTTTTGTTGAATGCTTTTGCTTGGCCATTAGGGGCTGGGTTATATGGGGATAAGAACACATTCTGTATTCTGAGTCACAGAATTTGATGTTGGCCTTGCTAGTGAATTGAGGACCATTGTCACTGATGATCCATATAGGAGCACCAAACCGATAGATGATGTGGTGTTTGATAAAGTTGACAACATCAGTCATTTTTACTTCTCCTAGACGGATAGCTTTTGCCTATTTTGAGAAATAATCAGTTATAGATAGTATAAACCGATGTCCACAAGACAATGGAGTGATGGGGCTAATAATATCCATTCCCCATGTTTTGAATGACCAAGTATCGTAGTTGGATGTAGGTGCTCAAGAGCCTGATTTATATAGTTTGCATGCATCTGGCAGGCATAGCACTTTGCATATGCCATGGCATTTGCCATCATTGCTGGCCAATAGAAGTGTAATATCCCAAAATTTGAGCTACCTGCATCCCTCTTTTGGGTCCGATCATGCTGAATAGGGTTACCCAAATCAATTTTGGACACCGAAATAAACTCTAGTGTGCGTAACTTAAAATCTGTCACTCCAAATGACTTTTGGTCTTTGCGATAATTAGTTTTCTAATATTTAGAATTTTTAGAAACTTTCCATATGAGGCCAAAAAATATTTCTAAAATTGATAATTTAATAAGATTAAAATTATCCTTCTAATTATTTCTGAATTTCGATTCATTTATTCTGGACATTGAAATGACAAATAGATAATTTTATAGCACTCATCTCGTTGAGTACGTCCTACATAAATTTGATAGTATTTGAAAAACGTTTACCGGAGCCACAAATAATAAAATATTAAATAAATTGGAAATTACTTTATATACACATTTCTATAACAAATTTCTAAGGGCACACCTCTTAAATGAATTTCAGTTGAGCTATCGAATGGAGAATTGGTGTGGCGGGCTAGGACATTACGTGGTGAACAGAGATGTAGGTAAGTTTGTTAAAATTACAAAATTGCCCTCAAATTATTTTCCCCTCTCATCACTTCACTCCCCTTCTCCTCTTCTCCTCTGTTTCTTGACCAGAACTCAGCAGGAAAAAAAAAAGGAGAGAGGAGAGAAAAAAGAAAGAAAATTTAATCGAACTAAGCATTCGAGATCAATCCGAGGCAAGGAACACTGCTATATTTTTTATTTCTTTCTTTATTTAATTTATATTTGTATACGTGATTTATTTTGTAAAAATATTTGGTCACATTTTGATTTGTTGATTGAAATTGAGAAGTGAACCAGAATAGTAGGTCAATTTTGATACATAAAAATATTTGTGATATTTGCTTATTTCTAATTTTCCAAAAAAAATTACGTATGCGACGTGATTTGCATGCAAACTGCTTTGCATGCAACAGAGGGAGAAATATAGAAAAGAGAGAAGAGAGAGAGAAGGGGAAAAAGAAAAAGAGAGAAAAAGAGATAAGAAAAAGGAAAGAGAAAAAGAGATGAGAGAAGGCGAGCGTGGGCTTGGGCCAGCCCAATAAAGAAAAAGGAACAAAAAAAAATAATAATATTCAGTGGGTTGGGCTTGGGCCGAAAAAGAAAGAAAGAAAATAATAATAATAATAAATAACTGAACTTGGGCTTGGACCAGATAATATATATATGTATAGTTCAGTGGGCTTAGGCTTAAGCTTGGACTGAATAGAAAAAAAGAGAAAGTGACTTGATGGATTGATTGGGCTTGGA
This sequence comes from Dracaena cambodiana, assembly GCA_036321105.1. Taxonomy (NCBI): domain Eukaryota; kingdom Viridiplantae; phylum Streptophyta; class Magnoliopsida; order Asparagales; family Asparagaceae; genus Dracaena; species Dracaena cambodiana. The sequence continues at coordinate 20,467,959 of JAYEPQ010000013.1, read as the reverse complement.
CTGGACTTGGAATTGGGCTTTGATTTAATTGAAAATAATTTATGGATTGGAAATAAAATTACAGTACTAAAGATAGCATGACAATGACAACATGACAACAACAATATCACAAAGATATAATTACAGATAGATTGTATTTCATTAATAAAATTATACATGATGATATGATCATTCATTAATATTATAAATTGTGACATTTGTATTTATTAATAGAGTAAACGGGAAATTCACTGGCAGTGAAGGGAGTTCCTTCACCGCCGCTTAAGTGGTCCAATAAAATTATTACACGTGGTGCCAGTCAAAGGAAAGTTAAAGGAATTCTTTTATTTGTTATCTTCAGTGGCGCCACGTGATGAATTCAGTAAACATCAATTTTGGGAGGATTTAGATGAAATAGTACAAAGAATACTCGCTAGAGAAAAACTATTTTTTGGTGGTGATCTCAATGGGCATATAGGAACTAGTCATAATGGGTTTAATAGTATACATGGAGGATTTGGTTTTGGAGAAAGAAATGAAGCAGGTAATTCAATTCTAGATTTTGCTTTGTTTTATTATTTGATTTTAGTGAATATATGGTTTAAAAAGAGAGTTTCTCACTTGATTATTTTTAAAAGTGGATCGAATACGAGCCAAATAAATTTCTTTTTAATTAGGAGGGTAGATAGAGCTAGTTGTATCGATTGTAAAGTAGTGTCAGGTAAGAGTATAGTTACCCAATATAAACTCTTAGTTTTAGATATTCAGATTAGGAAGAGACTTAAAAAATTTAAGTAAGATTAAGTTGTGGCGATCAGAAGGTAATCAAAATGTTTTTGTAGATAGAGTAGTACCAGAAGCAGATTGGAAGGACTATAATGATTCTAATATAACATGGAACAAAATGACTAGCTGAATAAAAAGACAGCTAAAAATATATTTGGTGAGTCGAGGGGCGGTGCTCCACCATGTAAGGATACATCATTGTAATATAAAAATATAAAAAATACTATTAAGATCAAGCGAGAGCTCTATAGAGATTTGAATAATAATAATAATGATGAAATAAGTTTTGAGAGATATAAACTAACGAAGGAGACTAAGAAAACTGTTCGGGATACAAAAACTAAATTATATAAACAAGTGTACGAGAAGTTGGATAATAAAGAGGTAGAAAAGGATATATATATATAATTGCTCGAATAAGAGAGAGTCTAGAGACTTATGTATTGTAAAGTGTATTAAAGAAGAGGATCAGACGGTTCTAGTTCGAGACGAAGATATTAAAGAAAGATGAAAGATTATTTTGATAGATTATATAATGGTAGTTTAACTCAAGATTTGGAGATCTTATTATTCAATATGAGGATATGAATCGTAGTTTTATGCGCAGAATTAAAGAGTATGAAGTAAAAGAGGCTTTGAAAAGAATGAAATCAAGAAAAGTTATTGGTCCAGATGATATTCTTATAGAGGAATGGAGATAATTAGGAGGGATTAGTGTGAGATGGCTGATAGATCTTTTTAACAAGATTTGGCAAACTAAGAAAATGCCAAATGAATGGAGAAAGAGTACCCTAGTACCTTTGTATAAGAACAAGGGTGATATTTAGAGTTCTAACTATCGAGAAATAAAACTCATGTGTCACTATGAAGCTTTGGGAAAGGGTAATTGAACATAGATTGCGACAAACTGTTAAAATATCGGAGAACCAGTTTGATTTATGCCGGGCCGATCGATGACAGAAGCTATTATTTACTTCGTCAATTTATAGAGCGATTCCGAGAGAGAAATAGAGATTGACATATGGTATTTATTGACTTAGAGAAAGCCTATGATAAAATTCCACGAGAGATACTTTGGTGGACACTGATGAAGAAAATAGTTCCCATCAAATATATCGCAATAATTAAGGACATGTGTGATGGAGTAGTGACCATTGTCAGAACATGTGGTGGTTTAACAAGGATTTTTCAATCACAATTGGATTGCATCAAGGATCTGCATTGAGCCCATTCTTATTTGCTATAGTGATTGATGAGCTTACTAGAACTATTCAGGATGAGATAACTTGGTATATGTTATTTGCTAATGATATTGTCTTAGTTGATGAGAGAAGAGCAGGGGTAAATGTCAAGCTAGAGTTATGGAGGTATACATTAGAATCTAGAGATTTTAAATTGAGTAGCTTTAAAACAGAGTATATGGAGTGTGAATTTAGTAAACGACGGACCATAAATTATAATGCAGTAAAACTGGATAAGCAAGAGATACAAATGAGCAGTCAGTTTAGGTATTTGGATTCTATTATTCAGAATGATAGAGAGATCGATAATGATGTTAACTATATGATACAAGTTGGCTAGTTAAAATGGAGGGCAATGAGAATTTTATGCGACCGTAACATTCCGTTAAGACTGAAGAAATTTTTTTATAGGACTGCTATTAGGCCAACTTTGTTATATAGCACGGAATGTTGGGTTATAAAGAAACGTTATTCACAGAAGATAAGTGTTGCAGAGATGCGCATGCTCAGCTGGATATGCGGTAATACTAGGAGAGATAAAGTGAGAAATGAAGATATTCGTGTTAAATTAGGTGTAGCTCGCATCGATGAGAAGATGCGAGAAAATCGATTACGATGGTTTGGTCATGTGCAACGTAGGCCTACAAATGCATCAGTTCGACAAGAGGAGTTTATCAATGTAGGACAAGTTAAAAGAACGAAGGGAAGACCGAAGAAAATTTGGACGGAGGTGATACAAAAAGATATGGATTCTAGAGGTTTAAATGAGGAGATATTACTTGATAGAAATGAATGGAGAACTATCAAAGTGATCGATCTAACGTGATTCATTTTTGATTCATGTAGCCTACCCCAAATACTTGGGATGAAATGCTTAGTTATTGTTGTTGTTGAGTGGCACCACGTGTAATAATTTTATTGAGCCACCTAAGCGGCGGTTGAGGAAGTTCCTTCACCGCCGATGAATTTCTCATTTTCTCTTAATAATATTATGAATAATGAATATAATTTTGACATACTAGATATACGATGACATGATCATTCAGGGGAACTTGATAACAAGTTTCTTGTATTCCGATTACATGATATGAAGTATTCTTGTAATACGTGTGTACATGACTTTGAATCTTAATTCCTGAATTCTTTTTCTTGTAATAAGGACTTGTATATAGTTTGACTTGACAAACTACGTGTTCCCATTAATTCATGTATTTCGTGTATTATTGACACGGGGATTGGGAAAACTATATGATTGATAAAAACTGTATTGTATAAGGAACTTGTTGGTCAACTTATTGATTGAGACCGAGATTTTTTTACTGCAGTGGCCAGGGTGATTACTGGATCACCAATTGATAATTAATATCCAGAGTGATATATCCGTTATTTTAGTACAATATGGAAATTAGATTGTTATACCTAGCGTCATGTCATGGTTTAGCGCCATAAATATTGAGGCTGGGTCCCGAGTATTTACGAGCACTTGTATAGTACGGAAATTGGATTATTATGCCTAGCAACATGTCATGGTTCAGCACCATGAAATTGAGGCCGAGTCCCGAGTGTACGGATACTTGTACAATACAGAAAACTGCGCGCTATCTTATCCATCATTTTGTTCCAAATTGCAACATGGACTTGACTTAGACATCTTTATAAAATATTTACTTGCTATTGCAAATGAAATGCACAGTCTTATTCTATTTTTCATTATTCTCGTGACATGTTTAACACTTACACGATTTAGTTGCATACTTCATCTCCTGTACTATGATAGTACATATATATATATATTTTGTTACTTGCTAGGTTTAATCACTTGGATTTTGAATCCAGATTTAGGAGACAAAGGAGAACCAGTCCCGACCGAAGGCCCATACTTCATTGGATAGATCGAGTGACAATAGGTAAGTGAAGTACCCTATTGAGAATCCTTTGTATATTTTGCTTATTTTTCCTTTTGTTTGTACACTGCTTTCCTCTTTTGTGTTCATATTCAGAGCAGTGTGCTATCTTATGTACTCAACTCTTTGTATAAATGAAATATTTTCAGTTTCAGGCACGTTATTTATTTATCTGATTGTGGTAATAGTTATGCTTATTCTAAGATCCTATAACTATTGGGTTGTGTAGTGCAATTTTAAGTAGCGCTCCCGTTTTGGAAAGCAACTGAAAAACAGGAGCGTTACAGAGTGGTATTAGAACTTAGTTTTAGGTGGAAAATCATATGATTACTGCCACATAAGAACATGTCTGAGATACACTCTTGATACTTCTTCCTTATTCTTTGATATCAATCAGATCTAATATTGTGCCTATTCTATTGTTTCCCATTTATTTGGAATATTATCTTAAAACTCCATTTGATTAATTTTCTTTGGCCCGTTACAGAATAATGACAACCCAACCTTCTGCTAGCGCGAGCCCAAATTCAACGAACGAAGTGTCTGAGTTTAGGAATTTAGTAGAAAGGGTAGTACAGACGCAACAAACCACGATAATGATGTCGGAAAGGATATTGCAGTACCACGAACAAGAGAGAATTGGAATGGTGAACCTCCTAAGAGCGGCGAATAAAAGATCAGTAGCATTTAAGAGGTCATATGGGCAAGGAGTAAGCGCATAAGCCAAGAGATTTGATGGTTCACCAGCAGAAAAGCGGATGATGCCAAAACGAGATCCAGTAATCTATGGCTATTGTCATAGACTTGGACATATCCAGAAAGAGTGAAGAGCCTAAGGGTTATGTCTGGCATGTGGATTCGCTATTCATCGAATGAGTGATTGTCCGAAAACTCAGCAATCAGTGGAATCCAAGATCCCATTTCAGCCAAAGGCCAGTCCAACAACAATATTAACCCAGAGGATTTTAGGACCAGATCAAAATGGCCTTTGGAAACTCAACATCAAGTCCATGCCAGTGCCCAAGAAGGAAGAGGACGGAGGCAAGGGTAAGTTACGCTGATGAATGCGTAGGAAGTTCAGACTACTAGAAGGGTCGTAGCAGGTATGATTCTAGTTGGCAATATGTTGGCAATTGATTTATTCGATTCTAAAGTTTCAACTGTTTTATCTCCAACACGTTATTTCCCGCAATTCCACTCCTGCAGGATGGACATTAGGACTGGGATGTTAGTATCATAATAACCAATAAGGAGTGTATATTATGTCCCTTGAGTCATTAATAGTAGAGAATTTTATACCAACTTATTACTTATAAGTATAGGAGGATATGATGTTATCTTGGCATGCATTTGTTGAGCACCTTCTATATAGTAATAGGTTGTAGGAGAAGGAAAGTAATATTCCAAGTTTTGATTGCCTAGAGTTTGAATTTGTTGGTAGAATCCAATCTTTGAAACCGAATGACTCTAAGGTATTCCCAAAGGGAGGAGTTTTAGAAGTTATGGGAGTGGGAGAAGTAATGATCCTAGTAGTATCCAAGTCCTTAGATATATTTCCTGAAAAGATACCTGCATTACCACTAGCAAAGGCAATAAAATTCACAATTGATATTATCCCTAGAGCTGAACTAGTTTGTAAGCCACCTTATCAAATTGGGATTGCAAAATTAGAAGTTAAGATACAAGTAGAAGAGGTATTGAAGTTGGGTAAGACCTAGTGTTTCACCTTGGAGAGCTCCAGTATTATTAGTAGGAAAGAAGGATGGAAGTCAAAAATTGTGTGGATTATAAGGGTCTAAATGTAGTAACAATCAACAATAAATATCCATTACCGTGAATAATTGATCTGTTTGAACAATTGGGAGGAGCAAGGATATTCTTGAGGATAGATCTTCGTTATGGATTCTATCAAATAAGAGTTCGAATAGAAGATATTTTAAAAACTGTAATTAGAACCAAACATAGTCATTATAAATATTTGGTGATGCCGTTTGGAGTGACTAATGCTCCAACAGTATTTATGAATTTGATGAACCATGTTTTTGCTTAGTACTTAGATAAATTTGTGGTGGTATTTATCGGTGATATATTAATTTTTTCCAAGAATAGAGAAGAACATGCTGAGTATTTAAAAATTAGTTTTGCAGACTCTTAAAGAGCATAAGCTATATGGAAATTTGAACAAATATGAAATTTGATTGGATAAATTTACTTTTCTAGTCCTATAGTTTTTGGCGACGGTATATCTGCCGACCCTAAGGAGATATGACCCATGATAGATTGACATGTATTAAAATCAATATCGAAAATTCAGAATTTATTAGGATGGCTGGATATTATTGAACATTTGTATAGGACCTTGCAAGACTGTATCACTTTAAATAAACAGACTAAAAAAGGAATGGGATGTTTCTGGAGGAAGAGCATGACAATATTTGAAGAATTGAAATGAAGGTTAATAACAACGCCAGTGTCACCCATTTCCAGATAATTATGGATGCGTGGAGGTTTATAGTGATGTTTCAAGTGAGGGATTATGATGTGTTGACATAGAATGGAAGAGGGTTGAATTTGGAACTTTTAAGCTTCCTGAGAAAAATAAAAATAATATTATGCTTGTATTTTTGTTGAAGATTGGGGAGACATAAATATTGATAAATTATAATAATCAATATTGGTAGTCTTGATAGAGTAAGTATAGTTGGCGAGATTAACTAGTCAAATGAATTAGGAGATAAAGAACAACCTATGGAAGAATAAGTGTAAAAAATATAAAAAGATTTTAGAAAGCTGAGAATTTTGTAGAATTAGTCAAGTTGAAAGTAGAGGATAAGAAATTGATAATGAACTATAACTAAAGAAGACATTTTATCAAACCAGAACATGACATTATATCTTGTTATTCAAGTTGAGTTTATCTTTCCAAATAATTGTCCTATTCCATTACTTTTTGTTGATAATTACCATTTAACATTTTGTATCTTTCATCTGAATATTATCATAATATGATTCATGTATTGAGTCTTTGTACATCACAAGTCTTATTGAGTCGGCGAGGCAATTGTAAAGATGTATTCTCTGGCGCCAGCAATTGCAGTCGCTTGATAAGATCGTTGCCTGTGATTGAATTTTATAACTAGTTATGAATTCATCTCTTATCTTGTATCCCTACCGTTTATAGTTTTGTTACATCAATATTGTAATAGTTCAGAATTATTCTCTTCTATAATTCATTGCAACATATAATAGGACATTGGGAATGGACTCTACAAAAATATTTGTCACATGTATCTTATTCATTACTTAATCAGGATGGCGTGACACTCCAAATTGGTAGCAGCTATTCCTGATTAAGCCCTATCTTACTTTTGTATTCTTCACCTAAATAAAACTTTAAGAATAAATTGGGAATCCTGTCTACCCATTATCATTCCCATCAGAGATAAAAATTGTTCATGATGTACTTCATATATTATAATTGAGAAAGCACTTAGGTAAAAATGCAGAGTAGTGGATTTATCAAAAGTAGATTTGAGATCGGGCCTAAATTATGAGAAGCGACGTGTAAGGATCATTAACCGATGGGTGAAGTCTTGAAGGATCAAGTAACATTATTAGTTCTTATTTCATGGGATGTACAATCACCAAGAGGTCAACTTGGGAGTTTGAGAAAAATATCAGGACAAACTATCCATACCTTTTTTCATGATCAAATATGACAATTAGATGTATTTTTATATCAGTAGGTACCCATGTATACAGCATGTTTTTCAATTTTGAATTTCGAAAATGAAATTCTTTTGTTAGGTAGGTAGGATATAATATCCCAAAATTCGAGTTACCTGCATCCCTCTTTGGGGTTCGAACGTGTAGAATAGGGTTACCCAAGTCAATTTTGGATACTGAAATAAACTTCGGTGGGCGTAACTTGAAATCTGTAACTCCAAATGACATTCGGTCTTTACGATAATTAGTTTTCTAATATTTAGAATTTTTAAAAATTTTTCCTACCAAAATTACTAATTTAATAAGATTAAAATTATCATTTTAATTATTTAGGAATTTCGATTCATTTATTCTGGACATCGAAATGACAAATAAATAATTTTCTAGCACTCTCGTTGAGTACGTCCTACATAAATTTGGTAGCATTTGAAAAATATTTACCAGAGAAAATTACTTTATACACACACATTTCTATAACAAATTTCTAAGGGTACACCCCTAAAATAAATTTCAGTTGAGCTGTCGAATGGATAATTGGTGTGGCGGGCTAGGACATTACGTGGTGAACAGAGATGTAGGTAAGTTTGTTAAAATTACAAAATTGCCCTCAAATTATTTTCCCCTCTCATCACTTCACTCCCCTTCTCCGCCTCTGGCTCTTGACCAAAACCCAACAACAGAAAAAAAGGCGAGAGGAGAGAAAGAAAAAAGAAAATTTAATCGAACCAAGGATTTGAGATCAATCCGAGGCAAGTAACACTGCTATATTTTTCATTTGTTTCTTTATTTAATTTATATTTGTATACGTGATTTATTTTGCAAAAATAATTGGTTCACATTTTGATCTATTGATTGATATTGAGAACTGACCAGAATAGTAGGTCAAATTTGATACATATAAATATTTTGATATTTTCTTATTTTTTATTTTACAAAAAAAAAATTATGTATGCGACATGATTTGCATGCAAACTGGTTTGCATGCAACAGAGGGAGAAAGAGAGAGAGAGAAAAGAGAGAGAAGGGGAAGGAAGAGAGAGAAAAAAAGAGAAGAAAAGGGAAAGAGAGAGAGAAGAAGAAAGGAGAGCGTGGGCTCGGGCCAGCCCAATAAAGAAAAAGGAACAAAAAAAAAAAATAATGTTCAGTGGGCTTGGGTCCATCCCAGCAAAATAAAAAAAAAAAAATAATAATATTCAATGGGTTGGGCTTGGGCTTGGGCCTGAGCCGGAAAAGAAAGAAATAGTAATAATAATAAATAATTGGACTTGGGCTTGGGTCAGATAAAATATATATATATGTGTGTGTAGTTCATTGGGCTTAGGCTTAAACTTGGGTTGTATAGAAAAAAAAAAGAGAAGCTTGATGGATTGATTGGGCTTTGGACTGGACTTGAAATTGGGCTTTTGGATTTAATTGAAAATAATTTATGGATTGGAAATAAAATTACAGTACTAAAGATAATGACACGTACCGATATTATAAAGATATAATTACAGTACTAAAGATAGATTGTGACATTGTATTTCATTAATACAAATATACACGATATGATTTTTCATTAATATTATAAATTGTGACATTTGTATTTATTAATATTGTGAATAATGAACATAATTTTGACATACTAGATATATAATGACTGATCATTCATGGGAACATAATAACAAGTTTCTTGTATCCTGATTACATAACATGAAGTATTCTTGTGATACGTGGGTACATGACCTTGAATCTTGATTCCTGAATTCATGTTGCCTGTGATAAGTATTTGTATACAGTTTGACTTGACAAGCTACATGTTCCATTAATTCATGTATTTTGTGTATTATTGACATGGAGATTGGAAAAACTACATGATAGATAAGAACTATATTGTATAAGGAATTTGTTGGCCAATTTTTTGATTGAGGTCGGGATTCTTTTACTGCAATGGTCTGGGTGATTACTGGATCACCAATTGATAACCAGAGTGGTATATCCGTTACTATAATACAATCTAGAAATCGGATTATTATGCCTAGCGACATGTCATGGTTTAGCACCATGAATATTGAGGTCGGGTCCCGGGTATGTACGGACACTTGTACAGTACAGAAATTGGATTTTATGCCTAGCGGTATGTCATGGTTCAGCACCATAAATATTGAGGTCGGATCCTAGGTATGTACGGGCACTGTATAATACGGAAAACTGTGTGCTATTTTATCTGTCATTTGGTTTCAAATGCCAACAAGGACTTGACATGTTTATAAAATATTTACTTGCTATTGTAAATGAAATGCACAGTCTTATTCTATTTTTCATTATTCTCGTGCCATGTTTAACACTATCACTATTTAATTGCATACTTTATTTCTTGTACTGTGATAGTACATATATATTTTTCTTGTGTTACTTGCTGGGTTTAATCTCCTGGGTTTTGAATCCAGGTGTAGGAGATGAAGAAAGAGAACCAGTCCCGACCGAAGACCCGTACTTTATTGGACCGATCGAGTGACAATAGGCAAGTGAAGTATCCTACTGAGAATCCTTTGTATATTTTGCTTATTTTCCATTTTGTTTATACACTGCTTTCCTCTTTGTGTTCATATTTAGAGTAGTGTGCTATCTTATGTACTCAACTCTTTGTATAAATGAAATCTTTTCAGTTTTAGGCATGCTATTTTTTTATATGATTGTGGCTTACGCTTATTCCAAAATCCTGTGACTGTTGGGTTGTGTAGTAAAATTTTAAGTAGCGTTCCCCGTTTTGGGAAGCAGGTGAAAAATTGGTGTGTTACAAGAAGCTCATTCTTTTTATCCGGTCTTCTAATTTAGGTCCTGATTGGTGAGTACTACAAGCCCCGTCATGCGCTTCTTTGAGCACTTAATGCTTTTTGTTGAGATAAGCACTGAAGTAAAACCCTACATGAAGTTTTTCGATATATTGTTCCCAACTCAGAATTATAATGGAACTTTTTTCGTCTTTCACTTTGACAGCTTCTTTGGGATCTTCTGGTAATATTCCATATAATGCGAGGTCAACGAAGACGAGTCGTCAATCTTTAGATTCGAAGTTCATCCCTGATGTATGGACATTATTTGTCTCAAGTATCTCTTCGGGGTATAGAAGCTCGCAACTTCCAATCTCAATGTTTTTGCTAGATTTAGCAGGGAGGGCTAATATGGCTGCGAGGGAAGCTAAGGTATCAGCGTATACAATTTCGTGCTGTAGCACATAATCAATGTAAAATTTCTTGAATGAGTTGGCAATTTTAATTGCTGCCTCATAGTAAGGTAGAAGATGTTTATGCTTGAACTCGTATTCTCCTCTTGCTTGGTTTACTATGAGTTTGGAGTCCCCATAGGCTTCTAAACACCGAATTCCCAGCTGTTGGGTGATTTGCAGTCCTGTTAACAATCCACTGTACTCAGACACATTGTTAGAACATGGCTGAGTGAGTGAGTACTCTTAGAGAATTACATGATTCTGCAGGGATCTTAAAACTACCCCACTCCTGTAGAGGTTCTTCGAGCCGCTCCGTCAAAGAATAGTAGCCAAAATGGTTCTTTGGAAATCATGTTGATTTCCGCCATTTCGTTTGGAATACCTCGTAAAGTTTAGAGAATTTCTAGACGGGATGTTCCGCTAGGAAATCAGTGATGGCTTGTCTCTTGATCGCCTTTTGCGGTATAAATAACATATCATACTGTGATAAAAGAATTGACCAATTAGCTAATCTGCAATTGAGTGAGCTAACTTTGGTCATAAGTACTCAGGGGATTTACTCAAGAAATTACATGAATTGTTTGGCCCACTAAGTAGTGTTTCACTTTCTGAACTGCGAATACCAGGGTCAAACACTCTTTTTCTACCGGAGTGTACCAGTGTTCAACACCTACCATAGTTCTACTAAAATAGTAAATGGCTTGCTCGTGGCCTGACTCATTTGTTTGAGCCAACAGAGCACAAAGTTAATGGTCCATTGCTTGAACATATATTAAAAATGGTTTTTTCTGATACAGAGGCTGCCAGCGCTGAAGGTTTTGTGAGGTATTTTTTGAGGTCTTCGAAAGTTTGTTGACAAGCTTTGTTCCAGACAAATGATGCTCCCTTCTTCGTTAGCTTGGAGAATGATTGACATTGTCATGAAAGATTAGCAATAAATCTCCGAATGTATACTAGCTTTCCTTGTAATCCTCGAAGTTCTTTGAGGTTCCTTGGTGGCTACATCCATATATTTCATGCATTGGTGTAGAGTAGACGGGACAACCATGTTGGCATAATCTATGGTTGCCCTAGAAGGAGGTTGTATGAAGTGTTTTCGTCAATCACATAGCAAGTCATTTCGCTCTTTAAATCTCCAATCTAGCATCTCAGCATGATCTTTCCAAGAGGATGGCTACCATTGGCGCTGAAATCAAAGATGGTAGTATTGGTTAGAGTCAATCCGTGGGAAGGGATTTCGAGGAACTGCATAAGCTTTCATGGCATAATGCTTAAGGCAGATCCTGAATCAAGCTGAACCCACTTCTGTCGAGACAATATACTTTGTATAGTATAGAGGCCTTTTATGCTTTATATTCTTCAATTACATTCCTCTGGCATAAAAGTAATGTAAGGGGTATGCCTTGCTACTAAATTGCAATGCGGGCGTGATTCCTCAATCTCTTTTGGAAGATGAGTTAGGAAAGTTTCTGAGTCTGCTAAAACTTCCCTTAAAGCATCTCTTGTGGTCTTGGACAAGCACAGTAACTGGTGTAGAGTTATTCTTCCTGGTAAATTCACTATCTACGACAGAACATCAAATTGAAATGAAGGACTTTGCTCTTTAAGAGCATCCTTCTACAGAGCTCGATTATAACTGAACTCCTGCTTACCCTTGTTGGAAGTCTGCTTGGTTTTCTCGTTAGCCTTCTCTATTAACTTAAAAGGGCCAACTTCTGCATTCCCATAGTCCTTTAGAGATTGTCTTCTAGATTTGGTGCCTGAAAGAGGTGTGACATCATGCTCTACTACTAGAGCGGTCATCTCTGTTTCATAAGCTATTAACAGAGACGCATCATCTGGGTCCTCAATTATTGCTGAGACAATGTTGCATATGTGCTATCTTTCCTTCGCTTTGGCTTTCTTTTTGGACATCACTATTGTCCAATGTTCATCTTTGAGAAGGTCCGGATGTACCCAAAGGACCTCTTGCTTTTCAGTTATTAAAGGAGCTAATCATTTCTTCTGCTAGTTATGGGAGTCAAAATTGACCACCCTGAGCTCACCTTTTGGAATGGGCATGAGCTCAAACGAAACATCTAGACCACCCGCTTGAAAGGTAACCGCATTAGCTATAACCCTCTTTTGCTCGGCCTTGAGTTGAATTACTCCGGTCTGAATTAGTGCCTAAATCTTGTCTTTAAGAGAAACAATCCTTAGTGGGGTGACCTACGATCCGGTGATATAAGCAGTAGTTCGGATCTTTAGTTTTCCCAACTTTTTTCAGCTCTCTTGCTCTCTAGCAATTTGATCATGTTGCATTGGATGAGCAAATTTAACATAGTAGTAGTATGTTCATCTTTAAATGAATACTGTTTCGGAGTTTGGATGGCTTTGTAGGGTTATTCTTTCCTGGCGCTTCCTTTGACTTCGGCGTGATTTCCACCGTTGTATCTTTCCCTTTGGAATGGGAAGACTGGGGTGGATCTTTGTTTGCAGTGATCTCCGCTCTTCGAGGCGCCAAAGTATGTCCTCAGCTTGCTCACCTTGCTTGAGCAAGTCTCTCCAGAACTTGGATTCGATTGAGTCTATTTTGACCATAATATCGGTCAATAAGTTGTGTCTGCATGTCTCCAGAAGAGTTTCCTGCATTATGCCATGGGGACATCGCATGGAAAGCTCTCAAAGCCGCTCAATGAAGGCTTTTACTGTCTCGTCTTCTCCTTGCTTTGCTTCTAGCAAAGATGGCACAGACACATCAGTCTCATCCTGGAAGAATTGGGTTAAGAACTCACGTTCTACATCAGCCCATGATTTAATTGTCTCCTGGGGCAGCTGCATAAACCAAGTAAATGCGGGTCTTTGCAATGTACTTGCAAGTATCTTAGTAAGAGTTGGGTCATGTCTCATTAAGTACCCTGTTTGCGACAGGAAATAGAACATGTGTTGTTGTGGAGAGCTTTTGCTGTTGAATGATGGGAGATTCAATAGTTTGTAGTTCGGAGGATATGGCTTGGTCTCTCATTTATGGGATAGGGACGCACTATCCCAACTTTTTATAGTTCTTTTCGATGGAGAAGTGTTTGCAATTGACTGTCTATCTTTTCTATGTTCTCAACATGAGGGTTGATGATGAGCCTTATCTTCTCATCTTCTTATGAGTGATGAGGTGGCTCCTCATGTTTATCTTCATTCTCATCATCTTCATTTGACTGGTTTTCCCTCCCATCGATTGAAACTGGACGACGAGGATTGACTTTTCTTGGTTCATGCTAATAACTCAGTCAAGAGTTGCTTCATCTCTTCCTTGGACTCCTCTTTCTGCTTGAGACGTTCTTGTCTCTCAAGCCTTTTGGAGACTTCTTCCGCTTACCACAGCCTCGGAATCTTTATTTGAATCTGTAACGTCCCATTTTCCGGAGGGATACGAAAACAGAGTGCGTTACCGGCGGGCACGTGTAAGTCGATGTGCACGAGGCCTATAAGTATGTAAAAGCAGAAATGAATTGAACTAAATACTAGTCATCTATCAGGATCTTGGACGTTAGTCTACTGTCATATAAAAGAAAAGATATATATGTCTAAAACAGAAAGCAATAATTTGGTACTGATACAGAAGTTGGGAACTAAGCCCTCAAAAGAGGTATACATACAAAACCCAAAAATATAAAAAGTGGAGACCTAAGAATCTACTGCTACTCGGCCTGCTCCAGAAAGTACGGGTCGTGCAATGGCGGATCCTCGCTCACATCTTCAGTACCTGAGCGTGTGGGGGAGTTCAGGGTCAAACCCGGCAAGTAAAACAATACGAAATACAGAGCGTGTAATATAAACAAATAGGTTAGATATGAGTGCGGATATGAAAGTATGCGCATGTGTGGAAAATATTAAATGATCAAGTAATGATATCAAGGAAAAATGTACATGCATATCAAGTCTAAATTAATATCTTATTTTAGTTAATATTTTGAACTGAATGGTAAAGAAATATACTCCTATCATAGGGAGCATGCAATATGCACTAACAAGTAAAATATGGCTTGATGTAAAAATCATATGCACATGTATGGGAAAGAGTTATGATTAAGTAAAAATATCAAGCAGGGATATACATGCATATCAAGTCTAACTTAATATCATATTTTATTGTATATTTGAACTAACTTGTGAAAAAAATAGACTCGTATCATAGAGAGCATGCAATATGCACTAATAAGTAAAATATGACTTGATGTAAAAATCATATGCACATGTATGGGAAAGAGTAATGATTAAGTAAAAATATCAAGCAGGAATATATATGCATATCAAGTTTAACTTAATATCATATTTTAATTTATATTTGAACTAACTGGTGAAAAAAATAGACTCGTATCGTAGGGAGCATGCAATATGTACTAACAAGTAAAATATGACTTGATGTAAAAATCATATGCACATTTATGGGAAAGAGTAATGATTAAGTAAAAATATCAAGTAGGGATATACCTGTATCGTGAAAGTACCTGTGTATACCCGGAACCCGGCCAAAATGCTGGCGCTGAACCAGCCGTGCCGCTAAGCACTCAAGCAGATACCGATTATTGAGTAATCGGTCGTCCCATCAATATGGATTAAACAAGAGATGATGGCTCAGTACCATCCGGGCGCCCCTGCGGATGGGTCCCTATTTCGGTTACACAACCTATTCTAAACCTTTCACGATACAATATTTGTCCACCCTTTAGTTCTCCCATAACCCAAGATTTCAAGTTATATTATATGGAAATCAATCCGAAATATGATGAACCAATCATGCCAAGATTAATACATATACATGTCTAGTAACAAGTAAGATATGGTCCACGTCAAAATCAAGTTAACAGGCAAGTCAGGATTCATGGCACTATCAAGACATGTGTATGTATTAATAAGAAAAATCCGGCATATTTTCACGTATCTTGTATAAGTAATTAGTATGTATATGTCAAGGCAAGTATGATGGAGTGTCAAAATCAAGTTAATAGGTAAGTCAAGATCCATGACATTATCAAGATATGTGTATGTACTAATAAGAAAAATCCGGTATAAGTTCATGTATATTGCACAAGTGACTAGTATGTATATGTCAAGGCAAGCATGATAGTCATAGAATACTAGAATGTGTTATGCAAATAATGATCATGTATGTAAACCACCCATATATACAATTATGCATATAAATATGTATTAGGTAAGTGGTACTAAATTGTAAGAATAGAAATTAAATATGCTTAACACTATATAACGATTGCTTTAACAATGAGTGAATTTTTCAAATTCTAGAATGATTTCATGGTATGGAAAGTAGCAAATTTATTAAACCTTACTAATGTATATATGTTTCAAGTAAACATGAATTAGCATAAAGGAATTATGACCCAATATAATACCTTGCATAAAAGAAATATTTTAGTAAATTTAATGTAAAACTTATATGAAACTCTCTCTTTAAAACATGATAATGAATAAATAAATATATATATATACATATTTTCTAATGGAAAGTGAAAAATAATTTTAAAATCATTGCATTATACAAGAAGAATTTATGTAGGAAACTTCAAATTTATATCCAATATGATGAACATTCATAAAGGTGGTTTCTTTGTAATTTCAAAGTAAAACATATAGTTTAAGTTTGTAACTTATAGTTTAAGCATAGGAGACCTTAAATAAAATCATAAATTTAATACATAAACATAAAGTAGAGTGTAAGAATCATATTTTTATATTTAAAATAATCATAGAGAATTTTGTATAAAGATATCACATTTCTAAAATTAAACAAATCAAGATTCTAAATTGGCTATAAAAGATTTTAGTTACAAAATAAAATTAAAAATTAAGCATATAGTTTAACTTTACAACTTATAAATTTAAGAATGAGAGATTATAAATAAAATGATAAATTTGATATATAAACATAGAGTAAAGTGTAAAAATCATATTTTTTATTTTTCTAGAATAATCATAGAGATTTTTGTAGAGAGACATTATCTTTTTAAGTTTTAACAAATCAAGATTCTAAATTAGCCATAAACAATTAGAGTTAGAAAAAAATATGAGAGTGGATGTGATTTTACTTGTCTTGATGGGTAGGAAGATAACCCTATTTTGAGGCTAAATAACTTCTTCTCCTTTTCTTCTTCTTCTTCACTTTTCTTCTTCTTCTCTTTCTTTTTCTCTTGAGTTGGAGTAAAAAAAAAATAAAAAGAAGAGATGAATGAAAAATGGAGAGAAAACAAATGAAAGGAAGGGAAGAAAAATATATAATAAAGGAGGGATATGGGAGATTAGATGATGGTTTGTCATGCTTATCCAAAGGACAAGCATGGTAAAGTAAGGTATGGGTGAATAAAACAAAATAGGTATATGACAAATGAATACTAATAATAGGTTATTAGAGTTGTTTAAGATTATAATTTCAAATTAAACTAACAAAAAAAAAGTCAAATTTCATCTTTACAGGTCAAAAGAAGAGAGACTAGTAAAAATATGTGTAGGACCCATCGGTGATTAAAATAATATTATTTTAAGTGATTATCCAGAAAATTTCAAAAATAAATCACCAAAAATATGAAAAACATGAGACGAATATAACGCACTTACTCTGGATTTAATCTGATATCAAGAATGTAAGTTATGTTGAAATTAGGTTGTTACATCTGAAGAAAATAAAGACACAATAGCAAAGTGTTTATCTTCCTCATCATCGGATCCTCTAGCCAATTATTTGTAGTCCAACAGTATGGTGACTCTTTCCTGATCCAAGTACGTTGATACACACCCTCTGCCTCAACAAACACTCCTTTTAACCTTGGAGTGAATTCTGCATCGGAAGAGTCGCTTTCCGCAACTTGTTTGTCCTTACTAACCATATTGGATGTGGCAGCGGGTAAATCAGTTTCGGAGTATATCTTTCTTAAAGTCTGCCTTCTTTTTGGCACAGTAATCCGATAAAAAATAGATGGCTTTGTCATATAGTTACAGATTAATAGTACGGTCGAAATCAGCCGTTCACACTGACATCGAGGAGTGGGTTGGATGGTGCTTCTTTTCTGAGTCAGATATTCGCTTAAGTCTTGGAAATTGTCATTCATATGTAAAGTTTGACACTTTTTGCGTCGTAAATTCTGTTCATAGTACTGAGTAGTCTGAAGTATTTTAGAATTAACTAAAATCTCAGTATTAGGAAAATTTTCAAATCTTTTATAACGGTTTCGGGAGTGCGTGTTGGCTTGGTGGTTGCACGGGTCCTATGTGCCTATGAAGTGTGCTTTAGAAGATGTTACTGAGGAATGCATTGAGCGCGCAGCTCTATTGCTGTGTTCAAATGAGCTCGCAGAGGGTGCGCCTTAAAATCGGTATTAAGAAGATGATGCACTTCATGATCTGCACAGGAAAAACGGAGTGGAAGCGCATGCTGGGTGCATTCATTATTTGAAGAAAATCTTGAAAATGCACATTCAGAGCAGGTATTGGAAGAAGAGTGCGGAGACGCGCCATCTGTGTGTCTGAAGAGATGCGCAGAGCACGCTCCGTGCACGCAATGGGGCTCTCAACGCGCACGTACACAGGCGTTGAGGGTTATTTGTGCCTGCATGCAGAAGTGCGCGCTTTGTGTACGGTTTTGCTGCGGGCATGCTTTGATCTATTGCACGCACGCTTATCTTTGTCGTGTGGATCATTTTAGATTGTAAGTTTTCATCGAACGCCTCTTTTGTAATGTTGAGGTGTGTCCGTTGGGCCTTGCATTTTCTTTGGTGTTCTTGATTTCTTTTTTGCGACCGTGTTAAAGATGAGCTTGGCTTGGTGATGGGCGATGACGCCATATCCTTGTTTTGAGGCGATAATACTTTATGTTTGTTGATCGATGATGTCTTTTCTTTTTTTATGGACGATAATATCTCATATTTTTCGACAAGTGATGACGCCTTGTCAGTATTAATGGGCGATGACGCCTCATATTTTTCAGTCATCACCCGGCAATAACGTCTAGGTTTCGAGCCAGAGGAATCTGAAGAAAGATATTCTCAACGACCAAAGTCAATGACCAATGCCATCACCCGGCGATGACGTCTAGGTTTCATATCTTTGCTGGTTGAATTCAATAACCAAAGTCTCAACGACTGATCTGATGAGCTTCCTATCAGACTGCACCACCACGTTTTCTGTTGTGAACATAGAGGCTCCCACTGGTCAATTCTTGTACGCCCGAAATCGGAGAACTTCCATTGCCATTTGGATTGAATTACATCAAATAAAAGGAAAATTACAACATAAATTCGAGTTACAAGAATAGGAAAAAGAGATTGCTCAATTTTCCTTTTTAATTTGTGGGATTCTAAGGTAGCGATGGAGCATTGTTGTTGTACTCCGTTGACGATTCGAGCGTAGGAAAACTTTTTTTTGCACTAAGCTCTTGGGAAGAACACCTTGACTTCTCTGGAATCTTTCTATTTTCTGTCTGTTTCTAAACTCTTCTCTCTTTTTCTTCTTTTTTATCTCCTCTCGTTTTATAGATAGAGGGAACATAACTGTTCCTTTAAAATCTCTCTGTCCTCAACAAATCGTGGGCAAAACTCACATAACGCAAGAAGCGCCTGGACGCGCATAACACTCACGCCTGCGAGGCGCGCATAGCGCCCGTGAGGGGTTCATGTAGCGTCCCTGAAACTTGCGTGCGCCCTCATGGGCGCGCACATAGCACCCATGAGGGCGCGTGCGTGGCACCCCTGAAAGGCGTGTAGTGCTCGGGGGTGCGCACAGAGGGTATATGGGGTCCCTAGATGTTTGAACACTTGCGCTAGGCGTGAGCAGTGCACTCTGGGTGCGAGCACAATGCGTCCTGGGCCACCTGGATTGTGCGCACTTGGGTGCGGGCACCTGACGCTCCTGTTTCAGTTTATATTTTTAATTCTGTAGTGTCTACAATGATATCTGGGACCCGAATCCTCACCATATCACCGTTGAAGCGGTGATCTAAATATTGAATATCGGTGATATACCAATCAGCCAAATTACATACAGGTTATCGAATACCGGGCGAGATATTACGATATGTCTCTAAATGCCAGAGTTCATATCAGTGTCATACCATTTAAAGAATGAACATATAATTGCTTCTTGATGTACCCATCGACAATCACAATATAATAATATGAGTTACCAAGTTCTTATCAAATAGCACCTCAATCGCAAGCTCTACCAGCCTCTTCCATCTTGCCAGCCTGAGTGTACATACATGCAGACCAAAGGATTCCCAACCAATGAAATTGATCCGAGATCGGCCAAGCTTGA
Organism: Dracaena cambodiana; assembly: GCA_036321105.1. NCBI lineage: Eukaryota > Viridiplantae > Streptophyta > Magnoliopsida > Asparagales > Asparagaceae > Dracaena > Dracaena cambodiana. The sequence goes on along the minus strand of JAYEPQ010000013.1, from coordinate 20,447,815 downwards.
GCACGAGAAAATGAACCTGTACGTTCTCCAACCTCGGCTTCAGAGATGCTCGCGCAGGCCGCTTTATAACGCCCCACATCCCAAAATACGGGTAGCATTCGGCGACGTATCGTAAACGAATATGCTAAGCCTGAAATACATGAATACAAATATGTACAACTGCCACAAATACATACACATATATAATAACATAACAATTTGTAATTACAACAATAAATTACTTTCATAAATAAGGATCAATACAATGTATATAGGAGAGCCAAATAATCTTTTTTACATCATCAAAAAGTTTAAGTGAACAAAAGAATTATGAATAATGAAGTTTATAAAAAAAAGGTAAACAAACTAGAAAAGTCTCTATCGTGTTCCTTCTGCAGCAAATGCACTTATTGAGAATCTACCAACTTCTTAAAATATGATGCCAATTATGCTGAGTCTTCCTCCTCGTTAACCTGCAAATTAGTATCTGGCGTGCCAAACCAGGTCGTTAGAACGACTTTGCAAGTACTACAAAAAGATGGATAGTAACACACAGACACACTATGCGTGATATCTATGTTTACTTATGTATGAAATAAGTGTTATAGAAAATATATGACATGATAATAAAATATATCTTGTAGATTGAATTATAGATTTAATATACTTGTCTTGAATATAATAGTGGTCAACATGTAGCATTTGCATATTCTGAATGATATGATAGCAAATATAGGAAAAGCAGAGATAAACATTCATATAAAACTTATTATGTCTTGTTGATGTCTAATGTGAATTAATTTGAAACTGTTAGGAGGAAAGATTGCATATTTTAAGAGGGTCATATACATGCCCGAGACCATGACCTCATTACTCCTGATACTGCCCTAGAACGTACCGCTAGATACTCAAGAATAATGGACGAGCATATAGTTAGGCCTCGAAGTCTTATAGCATGATATGACGGTGATCCAGTAATCACCCGGAATATCTATGGTAGGTCTCTAAAATTCAGCTGTGCAATCTAAAATGTATACTCTCAAAATATGTGTTCAAGTTTCTATGTTTATTTCCTCCATACCCAATTATTTTGTTTCATATTCTAAAAATAACAATTCTATAAATAAGAATGTAAATGACAATGTAAAATAAACACGTATATAAATTAGTTTCACTTATGGGGAAAAATGTCACACGATGAACTTATTATAAAGATGTGCAGGATCAATTTAATCCATCAAAATTTAAAAATTCAAATCAAGTACAATAAGCATATAACATTTATAAATTTGTGCATGTGTGCAAGTGCACACGTGTATGTTGTGTATGTTTGTGTCTTTTCTTAGAAAGAAACATACATTTCTATTTTAAATAAATATATTCATTTTTTTTAGAATTTTTATTTGTAAATAAAAGGGATGATTGAGCAAATATCCATATATATATATATATATATATATATATATATATATATATATATATATATATATATATATATATATATATATATATATATATATATATATATATATATATACATATAAGAAATGTTTATGCTTAATAAGTCAAGGAAAGTATAAAATAAATTAGATTAAAGAAAAAGTGTTTGCATATTTGGAAATAGCATAATTATCATCATGATACTATAGAGAAAATATTATTGAATTAGTTTGCGTACAAATAATGGCCAGTGATAGAGCTCCTAAATAGCTAAGGTAATTCGCAAGCAATATATACTTGAAAATTATACAAGATAAAATCATGAAGTATTTTTTTTAACGATTATAGAAAGTAATAATATATCACAAAAGTTACTAATAAGCGAGTCTGCGGCTTCTCAAGAAATAAAAAAAATTATATAGAGCCATCAAAATAATTGTTCGCAACAGAAATTTGCTTCCCTTCCATTGAATACAGCTTAGATTGCAACGAAAGTGAACAAGAGAAGAAAAACGAGAGGATTTATAATCTATCGCTCTCTTTTATAATAAAAACGTGGGATCTATGTGGTGGTGGGATCTATCAAAGTAGCTCCTTTGGACGATCTGACGACGATGGTCTTCTTGCTCTTGATGAAGAAGATGCCGACCGATTTTGGATGATCTTCTCTGGTCTTGATTCGTTCAAGGCTCTCACACGTAACTCGAACTTCACAAAAACTTCCAAAAGTTCCCCCAAGGCTTCCTCAAGAGGGTATTTATAGCCTTAGGTCCATTTGAGAGTTTCTATCTAAATAGAATTTGTATTCATCAAGGATTTCAATCAAATATCTTAGTTTTGATTTAAATCTCTTGATTTAGAGTTCTGATTGGACTTAATTTGGATATTTGGATAAGCTCAAATCTTAATCTCAATCAACTTATGATTCTAGTTATCTGCTCACGCGGAGTTAATCGCATCAAAACGCGAAGCTAAGAAACCAAAACGCGTAGCTATTGATTAGCTCCGCTTTTTACTCATACGCGGGGCTAAGATAGCCAGGCGCGGGGCTAAGATAGCCAGGCGCCGAGCTACAGAGTTAGCTCCGCGTTCTGTTGTGGAAAACTTCATTTTACTTAGAAATTTTCACTGCCAACAGAACCCCCTCCAAAGTTTTCAAAATGGCTTAGAATTTAGCAAAATTTGAAATACTTTGGATCTTTAAGTTGAAAATACGGAGTTAAAATACCAAGTTATCTTCGCATTATAATCATTTGCACGGAGCTAATAGCTTCGCGTTTCAATGGGTAACTGCTTCAGTAATTGCTCTGATTCTCGCACCGAATACCAAAGGGCGGGTTTTCTCATTTAAATAGAGTCTTTAACTCTTCTTCTCCCTGACTTCATTTGAAGAGATTTCAAGTACTCAGGCGACTAGAGCTCAGGCGACCGGCAATCCTTGCAACCCAAGCAGTTTTCGTCGATTTCTCTTCGATTTCTTCAAAATCAATGGCACCCAGGAGGAACACCTCGTCACGCGCCGCTTCTTCATCGGCGGCCGGCGCTAGCAGCGGCGGCAGCGGCCGAGGCAGCGGGCACAGCGGCGAACCAGTTCATGCCGCGCCCATTGGAGGTAAAAATCTCAACTTTTTGGACTTTTTAGAATGATTTAAGAGTGATTTGACTCAGTCTTAACCGACCAATCATTCCTTTACCGGCGAGATCGCCGTTTTCCGGCCATACGACTTGGAGAAGAAGAAAGGCCTCTGGCTTTCTTCTACGCGAAACTATCGCGTTATCCTCGCGTTGGAAACGCGGGGCTATTCTGACTAGCTGACGCGTTTCAACGCGAGACTAATTTTTAGTTTCGCGCAGAGCAATTTTTACCTTCGCGTTTTTATACTTAGAAGATTTTTTCAGATTTCTCAAATCTTTTTCTAACTCTTGATTCTTCTTTTGCAGTGGGGTATTCGGTGGATGTTCTCCTCCAAAGGCATTATTTTGGTTTTGCTGGAGGTGCAGATCTGACGGTCCAATTTCGTTTTACTACCGTCCTTGCAGCATACAAACCGGGCCTAAGGGAGCGCAGGGAGAAACTGATTAGGTATCATCCTGCTACTGCAAGGGAGATCATAACTGATGCTGCCTTCGAGGCCACCAACCGAGAAGTATTGGAGAAGCTCACTTTTCTCTTTGGAGATGCAATGGGGCACTCAGACCAGATCCTTTTTGAAAAAGAGTGCATGTGGCTCTACCAGTCTGGCAACTTGCTGATATTTTTACCCAGCATGGAGCGTAGCTATCCTCTGATCTATCTTCAAAGGCTAGCCATGCACCAATCTTCATCACAAAAGTAACTCTAAGGAAGTCGAAGCATATGTTTTTCATCATAGTTGTAAGTTTTAAACTCTGACTCCAAAAGGTAAACTTTTGAAAGAGTTACAAGAACTCTGCGATAACTCATTAAGTTTTCTTGAGAACCATTTCTGTTAGATGACAATCTTTGTCGCTTTTCAAAGCGATAGAAATGAAGTATAAGGGCTTGTAGCATGTCGAATTCAACTTGTGCATCTACATTAGGATTCTTGTAGCAGTATCTTCAGATGATCTACTACGAACTTTAAACATATCATACTTGATATTTGCAGAGGAGATCTTTTGCATGCGAACCAGGAAATTGAGCTGGAAAAGCACCTCGTATAGCACAGTAAAATCAACAGGATGTTTAAAATAGAAGGGCATAATAAGGAGCCGCGCTTTTAAAGAATCTCATCAGCGGTTGATCCAGCAATTCGCATTAAATAGCGATGACTTGTGCCGGCAAGCTCAACACTCCGTAGAGGAGACTCGTCGTCGAGTTATTGATAAGTCGACGAATAGGTTGAAGCTTTTGGGAGAGTTATAACTCCCTCTACTTTTGTAACTTTTTGCTTTATGAATAAAGACAATTCTTTTTCTTTTTATCTGTTGGCTATAAAATTTGCTTGCACAACAAATAACTTGTCATCAAAATAGTTCATCATTTTTGGTAAAACAATCCAAACCTTATCTCCGTAACTTAGATTGTTAATACCAACCGGGTTACAATTATTAATCTCGGTAAAGCCCTTTGAACAGAGCTAGAATGATCGGGTAAGGATCATTAAATTTAGACAGAGGTAACTAATTGCACATGCCTTAGTTTGGTAAAGAAGTTCAAGTGCTCATATGCATAACTTGAACAGGTGGATACTAACCGGGTCACAATTACTAACTGCGGTGAAGCCCTTTGAAAAGAGCTAGGATGATTGGGTAAGGATCATTAAACTTAGACAGAGGCGCCTAATTGCACATGCCTTAGTTTGGTAAAGAAGTTCAGGTGGTCATATGCGTAACTTGAACAGGTGGATACTAACCGGGTCACAATTACTAACTGCGGTGAAGCCCTTTGAAAAGAGTTAGGATGATCGGGTAAGGATCATTAAACTTAGACAGAAACGCCTAATTGCACATGCCTTAGTTTGATGGAGGCAGTTCAAGTGCGCATATGCGTAACTTGAGCAAGTGGATGGTTATACTTCTAGGGATATGAACCAGATGTGACAGTCACTCTGTCATCATTCTGGTTTATTTAGGCATAGTATTTCTTCAAAAATTTACCGTTGATCGGCATCATCATCCTATCGCCATTCTGATTCATTAAGCGATAGGCTCCACTAGAGTATACCGTCTTCACAATGAACGGTCCTTCCCACTTAGATTCAAATTTATCCTTAGTCTTGTGGGTTAGAATCATTGGCCTTTTAATAACCAGAACCAAGTCTCCTTATTTAAAGGTCCTTGGTTTAACGTTCTTATTGAATGCTTGCGAGATTCGGGCTTGATACAACTCAATTTGTTGTTGAGCCCGGAGACGTTTTTCATTCAACGCTTCTAATTCTGGCAATTTTTGTTGATGGCGCTCTTCTGTCGTCATCCTTGTGGCTAGGGCCACTCTTAATGATGGTATTTGGACTTCAAGAGGCAAGACGACCTCACTTCCATAGACCAAAGAGAAAGGGGTAGCTTTTGTTGGAGTGCGAACGGTGGTGCGGTAAGCCCACAAATATTCTCCTAGCTTTTCATCCCAGTCCCGTTTGTTGGAAGAGACGAACTTCCGAAAGAGTTTAATAATAGTCTTATTAAAGGCCTCGACCAATCCATTTGCCGCGGGATTGTATGGTGTTGAAGCAATATCCTTGATTCTGAATTTATCACAGAATCTTGAGAACCCCTGGCTGATGAACTACGGTCTATTATCGTGTATGATTCTTCGGGGGATGCCAAAGCGGTAAATGACATGATGCTTAATGAACTTAATCACATCCGTCGTTTTTAATTCTCTCATGGGCACAGTTTCGGCCCACCTTGAAAAATAATCGGTTATTGCGAGAATAAACCGATGTCCTCTGAATGACGAGTGAGTTATTGGCCCCACAATATCCATTCCCCATGCTTCAAATGGCCAACTAGCAATAGTATTGTGCAAGTATTCTGGGGGTTGATGGATAAAATTAGCATGTACTTGACATTCATGACACCGTTTAGCGTACGTCATTACTTCTGTAATCATTTTCGGCTAGTAGTATCATAGCCTTCTTATGCGGTCCCTGAGTTTAGGACCGGGCTGATGAGTTCCACACACTCCATCATGCGTTTCTCTCAGCACTTCATCGGCTTCTGCTTTCGATATGCAGCGTAGCAGGAGACCATCATTTGACTTTCTGTATAAAGTTTGAAGTGTATGATCATAGTAAAATCTTTGAACATTGCTCTTTATTGAGGTGGTTTCTTTCGGATCCTCTGGCAACATCCCATATAGGGCATAATCCACAAGTGGAAATCGCCAATCACGGGGTTCCAGAGTTAAGCCTGCTTGGCACACCTCCCTGGTTTGGAAAACCGTATCCGGATGGAGAAGTTCTCTGGTACCAATAGTGATACTTTTAGCTTCACCCGGCGGGATTGCCAACGTTGCAGCTAGTGCGGCAAGAGCATCTGCATGGACGTTCTCGTTCCGAGATATGTGATAGATATAAAACTGTTCAAAATATCCTGCCAGCTCGATGGCTAGTTGATGATAGGGGATGAGGGCTTCATATCTGACTTCATACTCACCCGCCATTTAGTTGACGATGAGCTTAGAGTCCCCATATGCCTTTAGATAGTTCACCCTCAATTGCAGAGCTATTTTTAAATCAATAATGAGCGCGTTGTGTTCTGCCACATTGTTTGTGCACGACTCTGTTAATGAGTAATCGTTAGGCAGTATGTATTTATGTGGGGATATCAGCACAACCCCCACTCCTATAGCAGATCATCTGGCAGCACCGTCAAAGAACATCTGCCATGGTTGTTCTTTGCTAGTTGTGTTCACCTCTGACGTCTGTTTAGAGCTGGACCAAATTGGATGGTCTGCTAAGAAATCGGCGATCGCTTATCCCTTCATTGCTTTTTGAGGAACGAAGTGTATTTCATATGGTGATAACAATAATGCCCATTTTGCCAATCGGCCGTTTAAGGATCCCGGTTTTGTCATCAGGATTTTCAAGCGATTAACCCGTAAGATGACATGTATTGTTTGCCCTGAAAGATAGTGTCGCATTTTTTGAACAGCGAACACTAGGGCTAAACATTCTTTTTCAATCGGGGTATACCGACGCTCGGCCCCGATCATTGTCCGGCTTAAGTAATAAAGGGCGTGTTCATGGCTGTGCTCATTATACTGAGCAAGTAACTCTTCCAACGCATTATCCATGGCCCTTGCATATATGAGGAATGGTTACCCAGGGACCGGTGCTATAAGAACAGGAGGTTTGGTAAGGTATTCTATGAGATCGTCAAACGTCTGTTGATATGCCTCATCCCATACGAAGGAAACCCCTTTTTTCATAAGTCTAGAAAACAGCTGGCATCGTCCTGATAAGTTGGAGATAAAGCGCCGGATATAAGCCAGTTTTCCTTGTAACCCCCTTAACTCTTTAAGATTGCAGGAAGGCGGCATCTCATTGATCGCTTTTACTTTTTCGGGATCAAGGAAAATTCCTTCTGAGATAATTACGAACCCAAGGAATTTTCCGCTGCGTACCCCCATGAAAGACTTGGCAGGGTTCATCTTCAAGTGATATTTTTGCATAAGATTGAAGACTGCTCTTAAGTCATGTAGATGATCTTCTTTGTTCTTGCTTTTGACCGCTAAGTCATCCACATAGCACTTACCGTTTTGCGCAGATGTTCTTTAAATATATTGCTCATTGCACGTTGGTAGGTGGCACCAGCATTCTATAGTCCGAAAGGCATTACTGTATAACAGTACACCCCCAGCGGCATTCTGAAATCCGTGTGCTTTTCATCATCTGAGTGCATTTTAATCTGGTTATAGCCTGAGAAGCCATCCATACAGGACATCCTCTCGTAACCGCAGGTGTTATTAATAATTACGTTGGTAATCGGGAGTGGGAATTCATCCTTGGGGCATGCAGCATTTAGATCCCGAAAATCGATGCATATCTGGATCTTGTCGTTCTTCTTACGAACCGGCACTGTATTAGCCACCCAATCGGGATGTTTCTCTTCTCGGATAAATCCTGATTTTATGAGCTTATTAACCTCAGCGACTATCGCCTCCATCAATTTCAGCTGAAAACGCCTCTGTTGTTGCTTAACTGGCTTAGCATCTTCTTTGATATTTAGCCGGTGTGTGGCAATCTGAGAATCAAGACCGGACATGTCTTTATAGCTCCATGCGAACACATCTATATACTCCTTGATAAGGGATATAAGTTCCTCCTTTTCCAGGGGAGTCAGTGTGTCGCTTATGAAAATGGGTTTCGGGTTCTCTTCTGTTCCCATATTAACTTGTACTAGCTTGTCCTCTGTGGGCGGGTCACGCTGTTCAAAGCGAACATCCCAAAGGGTATCCATGTGCTTAGCCCAGGAATTATCTTGAACATCAATTGGTTCCTTGTCGCTTTCTGGTGCGGCTGAAACCATGTTTACTGCTAGAGATTGAAACCAAGCGCCGGTACTTATATCTGAATCATGGTCGAGTGGATGTAAGTCCTCATTGGCCGAAGAGCTTTCTTCATATATGTGTGGTAATGAGGGAGAGGTAGATACATAGCCTAACCCCCTTCCAGTTTTCTGATAATAGTCTAAGTTCTTCCCTCTTTGTCTAAATGAGAGTATGCGATTTCGTCGCCTTTTCCCAAAGTTCAATCCTAGTTTTTGGGTAAAATTATAACCTATCTTCTCCATCATTTGTCGGGATTTTTGTTCATATAAGTGAAATTGAGGTGATGTTTGTTCATCACTTTCACTACTTTGTCTTTGGTTAGGCGACGTGATCACTTTGCCGAAGACAATCGGTTTATGCGATACATGTCGCGGTGGTACTTCGAAGAAGTGATCTCGTCCTTTTGTTATTTTAGACCGTGAGATGAGAGACGACCTTGTTGGCAAGTGATATGGCGCCAAAACTTCAAGTTCGGATAGATTATCTGCCTCGGCGAATGTAGAAGAGGGCTCAGACTCTGTAGCTACAGTAGGCTCGTAGACTAATTTTATATTTTCATTGATAATCCATTCATCCTCTGCTACATTGGCTACATTATTATCAAAGTTCATGTTAAGGTTCATGCGAGAGTTTATTTCGTAATCACCCCCGTTATCCTCTTCCGGAGATTCATACTCAGTATCAGCCTCGTTGCCGCTATCTTCGGGTTCTTGAGGCCTTTTACATTTATTGTTGGAGACTTCGTGGGCTAGCTTATAGAGCATAGCATCCGTGAAGTAGTTCTCTAATCCTTTGAATGGCTGCCTATCTGCAACTAATGTCCGGACTTTTCCTTGATCATCGCAGTATTTCATGCACTGGTGGAGAGTCGACGGGACTATCATATAGGCGTGTATCCATGGTCGCCCCAGTAAAATGTTATAAGACGTATCTGCGTCTATAACATGCATGTAACTTCTGTCCTCAAATCTCCGATTTGACACCGAAGTCAGATTTTGCCAAGAGGACAGCTATCATTAGCGTTAAATCCGTATATAGTAGTGTTTGTTGGCGTCAGATGATGGGGAGAAATCTCCAATAGCTGCATCAGCCTTCTGGGAATAACACTTAATACAGACCCCGGATCGATCTGAATACGGTCCACCTTTGTGGATCCGACATATCCGGTGAAATATAAAAGCCTATTATACTTTATATTCCTTACCTGCATATCCTCCGGAGGGAAAGTAATCTGCGGGACCTGCCTCCTCACTTGATGACAGCGGGGGCAAGAGTCCTATTCCTGGTCAGCCGGCTCGATAATTTGAGATAGGAATGACTCAGAGTTTGCCAAAGCCTCTCTTAACGTCTCAAGAGTCGATTTCGACAATCGTAACAACTCGTAAAGCGTGACTCGAGCTGGAATATTTGCCAACTGAGCTATTATATCAAACTTAAATGCAACCTCCTTGGATTCCTCGTCTCTTACAGGATTCTTCTGGAAACGAAGTCCTTTTGTTTTGCAGACTTCGCGAGTTTCCCCTATATATTCTCCGGGTCTACTCTGGTGTAATCCTTGAGATATTTTTACCAGATCGAGTGCCGGAAGGGCCCGCCCCATCCTGATGAGTGGTCATAGCTTCGGGCTCCTCTTCAGAGTCTATAAATGCCCCTGCAATTATGTATTTTTTTTTTTCGGAAATATTATTGCTAGTCCGCTTTTTCCTTTGACCCTCTGCGGCAGTCCACTGTTCATCCTGTAGTAAATCAGGGTGGACCCACATGACTTCCCCCTTTGAGTTGTTACGGGGACAAGTCCTTTCTGGGCTTTTTTATGTGGGTCATGATTTTTCATGACCAGCTTTCCCTCCGGTATTGGGGTCACCCCTGCAGAGAACTCATGGGTTCCGACCACTAGGGTTGCCATATTAGCAGTGACCTTCTTTTGCTCCTCTTTTAGTGTCAAGATTCTAGTTTCTATCAATACTTAGATCCTGTTTTTAGAGGATAACAATCCCTAGTAGGGTGTCCGATATTCCTGTGGTAGAGACAATAGTTGGGGTCGTTGGTTTTATCAGCATCCTCCAGTTTTCTATTTTCTGGAAGTTTCAACATTATCTTCCTAAAGAGCAAATGAAAAAGTGTAGGAGTTTGTTCTGCCTTGAAGGTATAGGTCCTCTCTTATTGGGGCCTATTTTGTCTCGTGCCCTTTTGATTTTGAGGCTTTGGGCTCGGAGGATTTGTCTTCTGTTGAGCGGCTTCTGACGCCATTACCGCTTTCCCTTTATTCTTATTATTATTTTGTGTATACGGCTTATTATTTCCAATATTTCTTGATCCACGAGACTCTTCAACTCTACGGATCAAGTTTTCAGCTTACTCTCCTTATTTGAGCAAATCCTTCCAAGTCTTAGACTCTACGGCCCTATTTTTAAGAGCACGTTGGTCTAGAGATTATGCCGACACGTCTCTACCAGAGTTTTCTGGACCATTCCGTGTTTGCAATGCGCGGACTTCTCCCGGAACCTTTCTACAAAATCCTTTACCGTTTCTTGTTCTCCTTGCTTTATTGCAAGGAGGGAATGAACCAATATTTCGGTATCATCCTCAAAGAAACGTGCGAGAAATTATTTCTCAATGTGAAACCAGGTATTGATAGTACCTGGGGGCAGCTGCATAAACCATGTGAAGGCAGGCCCTCGTAAGGGACTTGCAAATACCTTAGTCATCACTGGGTCATTGCCCATTAAATGTCCTACTTGGGACAAGAAGTAGTAAATATATTGACTGGGAGATTCTTTCCCGTCATATGGCTCTAATTTGAGCGGTTTGTATTTTTCAGGTTATGGTGGCAAATCTCATTCAGGCGGATATGGTCTTCAGACCCTTGATTCTTTCAACTCCTTCTTGTGCATTAATGCCTCGAGTTAGCTTTGTAACTTCTCGATTTTCTCTTCATGAGGGTCATGAAAAGAATACTTATCCTTGCCTTCATGTGTCGAGTGAGCCTTTTCTTCTTCATCTTCCTTGTTCATTTTATTGAACTGAATTTCTTTTCCCTTCTTGGCGTTATCCTCGATAATTTTTTGAGTATTTTAGACTACTTTTGAGAGCATCATTTTAAGATCCTCGATCGTCTTTTGTTGATCTCTGATCATTTGTTCTTGGGCTTCAAATCTTTGGTCGATATCGTCAGATCTATCTATCATATGTGACGCTGACTTTTGCAATTTAGACGATACCGAAGAACGAGGAGAGGCTATGGCCGAGTTATCACTATCGTCATTATAAGAACCTTTCGCAAGTTTCTTATAGTTTCGGGCCAGGATAGCGCCTGACTTAAGTCGGGTAAAATGATAAGGTTCTTCATCGCTTGATTCTGAATCACCATTCTTTTCTATGATTTTCTTACCCTTTCCGACCATATTAGAAGTTACAATTCTCCATTCTTCTCGGAGAGTAGCTTGTTTTCTTAGCAGGGTTTTTGTCCAACTCAGTCAATCGGTCGAACACCGATAACATGTTCTTACTGCAGCAATAACTGTCCACTACAGCGGATACTACTATAATAAGCTGCTGACAGTGACAAATAGGTTCGGACTGAACTTGATTTATACTCGTTTTCTTGGTTAGATATTCTCTAATATCAGTGGTCTTAGATATGGGGTTGTGGGGCCCACTCATCCATTGACAGGGTCTAGGGGCCCACTGAAGTTTCTTGGAACCATTGGAATCAAGTTCTGGTCTAACAGTGCAATGATCAACCCTGATTTTGTATTCAGGTTGATTTATGCAGAGCTGAGAGATAGCTTCGCGCTTTGACATGCGGGGCTAAGAAAAAGCCTCGCATTTGGATTCGCTAGCCTCGCGTTTTATGCTGGCTTGACGTCCTTGCAGAAGTTTATCTTCTGGAATCTTAGCCTCGCGTGAAAGAAAATTCTTGCACGCTGGCTTATTTTTGAGATTAACGCAAGTCATAATTTCGCGTTTAGCGCGATTTTTGCGATTAACGCAAATTTGCCAATCATCTTCACGATTTACGCGGAGCTGAGGTATCTTGCATTTATCGCAAGTATTACTGGCTTCGTTTTTATCGCTAAACTCAGTAGTAGCCTCGCGTGGAGAATCACACGCTGGCTATAAGGAAATTTTATCCTCACGTTTATTGCGAGTGTTAGAAATCTTGCGATTATGGCAAGTTGTACTGGTTTCGCGTTTATCGCTAAGCTCAGTAGTAGCCTCGCGTGAAGAATCACACGCTGGCTCTAAGGAAATTTAATCCTCACGATTAACGCGAGTGTTAGAAATCTTGCGTTTATCGCAAGTCTTACCTTTGCGTTTATCGCGATCTTAGCTGGTTTTGCGATTAACGCGAGCCAATTTGCAAGGGACTATAGCCTCGCGTTTTGTGAAGTTAGCCTCGCGTTCGATGCGGGCTTTGAGGGCCTTTCGCCTAGCTCTCCGATTTCTATTTCGGAGTTAGGTTCTAGTCAATCCAGTTCCCGAGCTTTCTTCGGCAATAAAGAGGCCATTCTCTGCTAGGATTTTCTGCCTAAACAACAGTTCTATGGCCGCGATATTATCGGTGGATTCCCGATTACCCGATCCTCGGGTATTAGAGCGCACGCGACGATAGCATCGCATTTCGGTCAGGTTACCTGACTCAGAGGAGAGATAATCCTCGTACTTCTGTTGGCCGATCTCTACGACTAGCATGTTCACGTCGGATCCGATCCTCTCGATGTTAGATTACGCCACGATCTCTTCTTTGGTGAAAGAGATGTCTCTCACTGTGGTCGCCAGTTTGTTCACAGCAGAAATTTGCTTCCCTTCCATTGAATACAACTTACATTACAACGAAAGTGAATAAGAGAAGAACAAACGAGAGGATTTATAATCTATCGCTCTATTTTACAATAAAAACGTGGGATCTATCGAAGTAGCTCCTTTGAACGATCTGACGACGATGGTCTTCTTGCTTTTGATGAAGAAGATGCCGGCCGACTTTGGATGATCTTCTCTGGTCTTGATTCGTTCAAGGCTCTCACGTGTAACTCGAACTTCATAAAAACTTCCAAAAGATCTCCCAAGGCTTCCTCAAAAGGGTATTTATAGTTTTAGGTCCAAATGAGAGTTTCTATCTAAATAGAATTTGTATTCATCAAGGATTTCAATCAAATATCTTAGTTTTTATTTAAATCTCTTGATTTAGAGTTCTGATTGGACTTAATTTGGGTATTTGGATAAGCCCAAATTTTAATCTCAATCAATTTATGATTCTGGTTATCTGCTCACGCGGAGTTAATCGCATTAAAACCGGAGCTAAGAAACCAGAAAGCGGAACTATTGATTAGCTCCGTGTTTTATTCATACGTGGGGCTAAGATAGCCAGGCGCGGAGCTACAGAGTTAGCTCCGCGTTCTGTTGTGGAAAACTTCATTTTGCTTAGAAATTTTCACTGTCAACAATAATGAATGGCAGACCTATTAACAAACAATAAAATTATACATATGGATCCCATTTTGACACTGTGAGTAGAAATATTAAAACCAATACATAGATAAATAAATAAATTAATTAATATTTTTTTCTCCAATGATTTTTTTTTCTTTTTCTTTTTTCCTTTTTTTTCGTTTCTATGTTCTGTTCAAATGAACAGAACATGTTCTAACATAACATAGTTTTCTTTTTTTTTTTTTTAGTTTCTTTTTCTTTTTTTCTTTTTGGTTTTTATGTTCTGTTCGAATGAACAGAACATAGACATTGAGCAGGACATTTTTTTTTGTATTTTTTTCAATTGTAATAACATATGGGGGATAAATATTAGTGCATATAAGATTTTACTAGTCTGATGATATTTGGCATGCTTTCTTGTGTATCTATGAGCTGAACTATGATTTGATTGTTGGAACTTAACTGCAACAAAATAAAATAAAATAAAATAAAAAAAAAGACATTAGTCCAAATGAATTAGAGTATTGAACCCTAGGGGTCAACATCATAATCTGAAAGAAAATTTTTAAAATTTTTTTACTGGAGGTAGTTAAAATAAACAGTAGTTCAGATAATTTGTGTGAGCTGCTAACTCATTTATCTTATTCTCATACACACACATACATTGATATATGTATGTATATACATGTACTATATATATATATGATGTATGTATGTATGTACATACATATATCTGTAGGTAAATATGTGTGTCTGCACCTCAGTCAGTGTGTGTGCATGTATGTCTATACGTGCAAATAAATAAGCCAAGCAACTATATAATAAGATATTGAACACATGAAAATACATAATCCCAACACAACCAAAATGCTGGCTTAATGAGGTATCCCATGTGGACCAAATAATGGTACCAAAACAGACCCAAGCATTTGCACTAGAAGACATGATGTTTACTATTGCAATTAAATAAACAAATAAATAATGACGATAATAATAATAATAATAATAATAATAATAATAATAATAATAATAATAATAATAACAAGCTGGTGGTGGTTTTTCTTTAAGTGCAGAAAATATTGCAATTTACATCAAATACATTTCCACTTATCGGGCACTAATGTTAATTCATTATTATGTTTAACATTTAAAGAAAAAAATAATGCTTTTAAAGTGATTATATGGGAATGAGGCATCTCCAAACTCCTAAAGCTATAAATGAAAATTTCTACTTGTATAGAATTTTCAATGTCAATGTAACCCATCTACCATTTTTCATTATTTTCTTGACCAAAACTGGTTTTTTTAATTCCCAACACAAGTATATATGGGACTTGTTGTCACATGCACATGCAGACGCTAAAAAGGACTTCAGCACCCAGTTATCCACTTCTTTTCTGTTACGTGATAGTGATGGAGCAGCTTAAGTTGATGGCACAGAAAATCAACGAATCACCAGAGTATTATAATATTTATCTCTAACACACCCTCCTAATATTCTTTTTACAGTCAGTAAGTTATCACTATTCATGAATCTAGCCAAACCCACTAGACAATGACAAAAAGACTTCCTCGTTATTTGAAAAACACATTTACCTATCGCATTCAGCTCACTCAGACAACTACACCAATCTTCCATGCATACTTGGAAAAAGAAAGCACATAGCCAAAATTAACACTGAGCCACCAGCGGCCTAATATCCCTAGTGTCATCTAAGCTGTCGGTGAACTTACCAGTGACCTAATCTTATACCCAGACTGAAACCAGCCCCTGATTGAGCTATTGGCGAGCTACCACGCCGAACCCAAACAAAGGTTAATCCCTGCTGGAGACACTGATGAGTCCATCGGTAGGCTCTCCAAAGGCCTTGTACCAGATCCGAATTTCTATCGGAAATATCAGACATTGAGTTTCTAAATAAAAGAATTACTGTTTACGATTATTTTTAAAGCATGTGCTCTATTTAGGATTGTTCCAAACACTTGTAAATATTATAAATAGGTAATGGAGCAGTTGTTTGTAATATATTAAAAATTTTGAGATATTTTTGCTTCTCTTTTCTTTTATGGGTTGAGATTGAGAGATTATTCTTATAATACTCTTGAGAAATTTATTTTAACTAAAGAAGATAAACTTTTTTTAAGACCAAGTGCAACTAATTTTTTTTTTGGTTCCAATGTCTGAACATCAAAATACTTCCAGATGTAAGGGAAGAATTGCACCTAGGAAGAATTGGCCATAAAAGATGACGAGGCGAACCCTATATCTTCAATTGGTTTGGCTTAAACTTCGTTTTATGATTATCTATTTGAGTGATTCTTCCATCTTTTGATTAATTATTACTTGGAATACTAATAGTCTCTGTTTTGAGAGTGTGGTTATTGCTTAAGTTTTAATATATCATTGACGTATAGGCATGGTGTATATTTAAGTTTTGTCAATTCATATTGCTTATTAATATATCATTGAGAACTTGGATTATTGAAGTTCCACCCAATATTGAAAATGACACATTATGAAACTCATTACATTGTGTTATGATATCTAACGAAATTTCAGCACTATTTAACAGTTGAAAATGACGCAATATACCATAACGGTGTATTTTTTTTAATATTATTTTGCATTATCTTACGTTACATTACGTTAAATTATATTATGTTATTAAGTAATTTTTATAATGTTATTTGATTAATTATTTTGATTATTAGTGAATTACTGCAATTTTCTTAATTGATTATTTCTTATTTGCTTATGGAAATATTAGCTTGCTAATATCCTATTGTTTCCTTATTTACTTGTTATAATTTCTCTTCGGCTGCTTGTATTTCTTACTATTGTTGATTTTATTGAATTCTTAACTAAACTAAAATAATCAACTATAAATAAGATAAATTAAAGAATACAAAATATAATTTACAATATTAATAATAAGTAGAACTGAAATAAAAATAGGAACCTTTGTTTTCTTATTTAAGTGACGATTTAATTAAATAATGATAATTTATGAAAATAAATGTAAAAATTATTATGAAAGTTCTTAGAAAATTACAATAGATTCTGTGTTGTAAAATGTTTTTATATATACTCTTTTTTTTAGAATTTTTAAATTAATTTTTAATTTATAAAAACTATTTTACATAGTTTTAGTTTTAATTTTATTAAATAAAATAGTAAATTATGTAACCTATATGATGCATTACGCTAATGATCATTTAATACTTATTTGTTCATGTTTGTTTTAATAGTGGTGACAAGTTAATTTTATTAACACGTACAGGATTCTATTCTGATTAATGAAGCAGCTCCTCCATTGCAAATGTTGCCAATTCCTCCCCTCCATGCAGAGCCGGGGTCCTCCTCCAAATTGAAGTACGTACAATGATTCTCTTCCAGATTTCTTACATCGGGCATGTTGGTGAAGTGAAAGCCAATGGAACTGTACATGGATTTAGAGTGGTTGCAAATAGTCTCTGCCAAGGCGAGATCTAGTGGGCTCAAGTTCAGAGAAATTTTAGTTAATGAGCTAGCTAGAATCAAATAAATTGTCGTATTCGGCTATTTTTGGTAGTCCTGGCCGTATTCAAGAATTACAGAGAATTCTGAATTATTTTAACGAATTTCTAAGAGTCGACTACTGGATAACCATTCCGGACATGAACCATTTGATAGCGTTGAAAATATAGTCCTTTTCTTTATATCCAAAACCCAATGTCTAACTTTCTTACCACTCAGATTACCGTCTCCAGTATCTAATCTCCAACAAAGTTGTTGGCTATAGTCTTTGTTGTGGACTATCATTTTGTGCAAGTAATATTTTTGTGTTTCCTTACATGATCAATAGGTTTAGTTATTTTTCAAAAACTTCTAACACGGTTATTTTGTCTGTTAAATAGGTTTTTCTTGCACTACTGCATTTAGTTTCTAAAATTGTTCTAAGCTAACAGCGACATCATGAACTTGTGGCTAACGGTGAGACATGCCATACTTGGAATGGATAGAACAATCTAAGAGGACAGTGCCACCATCAGTGGCAATGCAGAAGACAATTGAGTTGTTAAATACACCAAAAATTTTGGTTCCTGTACTTCGATAATTTATTTGTAGGAAGTTGTGAATAACTGATGTTGTCATGTTCCCTATTATGGGGAGACCCACTGTCCCGGGATTAATTCTCGGGCATGCATAGTATTTCCCGTCCCAGATTTAAACCTTGCACAGTGAGAACTTGCCCAATTTCGACTTTATAAATCCAAAGTAATCACATACACAACTTAATAACATAACTAAATAACAACATAAACAACACAAAGAACAACAAATCCAAGTAATCACAGATGCAACTGAATAACAACATAAACCAATAAGAAATCCAAGTAAACTACATATACAATAACAAATTCAAGTGAATAATAATATAAAGAACAACAAATCCAAGGGAATCACAATATGAACAACATCATATTTTGGTGAACAACATAACTAGTAAACAACACCCAATCATAAACTTAGTTTCAAAGGATTTAATAATAATGTACGAACGAGTTGTCATAGGTTTTAATTACTACTAAGGTGTCAAGCCCTAATATATATATAGTTTCTAGCATCTACAAGATTTCCTAACAGGTTGATGCCTTAAACGGCTGTTCCTGCCTCTTAATTTCGATGAGCCAGTCTCAGGTGGCTCCTCCATCTGAGTACAGTCCATCAGTACTAACTTAATCTTTATAGATAAAGCAAACCAGGCTGCTTCTTTCTCTCTCTTGGGCCTTGTTTGATAAATGGATCAATGATAGCACTGATTTGGTCAAATCTCTGTGAATATTACGAATTATTAAACATAACAATATAAATTGTAAATAGAATCAAAAAGCATAATTATATTAAGCATCGGTCTCAGCACATCAACATTCTTAGGGGGTTGCTGTGGAATCTCTGGACATACTTGCTCACTGGCTGGGCCAATAAACCACCAAGAAATGTGAGAATACCACGTCATATAATCTGGCTGGCGTGCACTCCCCCAGGTCACTTGCCTTAGATCCTCAGTGTTCTTCTTGAGAGAGTAGACGATCTTACTGGTTAATCCACATCTCCGCGTAGTGTGCATATGAGACCAAATAGATATTACTTGTTAGTCCCAGTTTTTCGCACGATGCGGAGAATGGTGGAGGCGGTATGTATTGCCTACGGCCAAATTGACTCAGGACAGGCAAAGGTTGATACGGTTCGACTATATCCTTCATCTTCAGCATTCCCACATAATATAATGTCTCCTTAAATGGGTGGCTATCTCTAGAAGCTCTGTAGGGTCCCATATAACCTACAAGTTGAAGTAAAGAACAAACAAATTATATCTCATTTATTTATGTACAGAAACAAATATTTAAAGAAAATGTGGGAAACTTAACCTCATTTCGAGTAAGTTGGTCGAGTCTTGACCGAAGTAATTGGACTCAAGCACACATTGTTGTTTCGCCTACTTAACCAGTGACATGCTTGTGGTTGGTCCGGTTTGTATGAAGTGTTCAACACAGGCATGAATGAGGGGAAAGGCAAAAGGATCCATGCTTGTAGCAGCGTCGGATACCCAGCACTCTGAGCAACATGGGCTCTTGAGGTAAGTCCCAGTTGTCTATACAAGTAGGCTAGAGCTCCAGCACTTCTAACGAACATGTAATGTCCCAAGCTACACTATAAAAGTTTTAGCAATGTATTCCATTTATGGGTAAAGCATTACTAGAATATACTCCAAAAACGAGTATACAGACCTTTAATAATAAAGAACTATACAATCATAGTGCACAACTGAAAGAAATTATATTGTTACTATTCAAAATATTACATTGTATCATCTAAAACAGCTCTAAAGAATATTACATCTACATAATTACAAGTAATATTGTCCATAATAGATTTTTATTACAACAAAAAGAAAGGCAACTCATTAAATAAAGGAATACAAGTTAAAACCAATTAAGTCTATTACAAAATCTGAGACGGTTACATCGAAAAAGAAAGTCTTCAATAATCGATTGCAGATCTGCTTTCTTTATAGAAATCTAAACCTTTAGCTGGCTGGCCATCTTCAAATTTCCTAACACCCGGGTTTGTGGAGGTAATCAAGGGGTCAGACTCGATGATTAGTATCATATATTGTATTTTTTCTCATATATTTTATCTATTTTTGTATATAAATAAATAATACTCGGATATTTTTAGTGTCTTTTTCAGATAATCCGATTCATATAAGGAGATGATATGAAAGCAGAGCCGGATTAGGAAACAAATCCTATAAAACAATTCAAAGAAAGCAAAGTTACAAGATTAGAATACTGCAGAGAGTCAAAATCAAATACAATCAAGAGAATCAAGTGTACAAAATAAGAGACTCGTGCAGGAGAAAAAAAACATTACTATTGGCCATATTCTAGCTGCCAAATGGTGGCATTAGCCGCCAAATAGAGGCAAAAAAATGGGCCCACGGGCTGATTTTTCTTCGGTGGTTTCATTGTAATTTGTGGTTTTTCAGTTCTGTTAGAATTAGGGTTTGATTTCCGAATCCTATATAGGCCATATATTTGTATTTTAGGGTTGAAAGGAATGTAGTAGTTAATATAGAATTAGGATATAGTTTGCACTCAAAATTTTCATTAATAAAATTAGGATTTTGCTGAAGGGGTGACGACCACAATACCGTGCTCTAGAGGTATGCCATTGCTTTCAAGTCTTTTTTTGCTTTTTAGATAGAGTTAATTACTTTCTAGTATAGATTTATTTATTTTCTAGATTAGATTTATTTACTTTCATGAATAAAAATAGATTTTGTTAATTAGAACTATGAGTAGCTAAATTAGCTTAGCTCTAGGATGTAGATGAAATTAGAATCCACCATCTAATTGTTCTCTAAAATTTTCTTCTTAAATAAAATAAATAAAGACATGTTTTAACATGAAATGATTAAAATATAAGAACTTGAAGATTAATACTTTGATATGTTATACTTGAATTAAGTTTCTTGATAGTCTATGCTTACTTAGAGTTTGGAATTGTTGGTTTTCATTTTATTCAAAAAATTATCTAATGATTTAGTTTATTTTTATGAAAAGTAGTATTTTTGATGAGTTATGCTTGCACACTACTTGATAGCTCATGCTTAGGGCACTTTAAATAAAAGATTAAATTAAAAGATCAAATTTTTATGATAAAAGAAGATAATAAAAATAAATATATGGTTGGAAACTAGTGGATTCTAGATTCTACGCTAATTAGAATAACTCTCAACTCCAACTTAGAATTCTTATTAAACCATTAGACTATAGAATTAGTGAGAACGTAAAAATACCTGAGATTTCTGTAGGACGACCTGGATAGCGCTACATCCTAGAGCACTTACATCCTACATCCTACTGCCTAGGCTGCTTATTAAAAAACTGGATTGCATGCATAAGATTTGTTTAGTTAATTGATAGAATCTGGCCTAGTCATTGAAACCAGTGTTTTCATAAACTCTAGTTTAAGAAACCATAGTAAAAAAGGACCATTAGTTTTGAGTTGCAGAAAAGGTGCCAACAGATTTTAGAATTTCTGCACCTTCAACTACCAAGATATGCGGCTCTATGCAGTATTGAAGTACATATCTTTATCTCTATATTTATGAAGAAAATTATACCTGAAGCTTCCTAGCCAGATCCCCATGGCTGTGAATCGCAGCAGTAGACTTTTTAACAATCTCCTTTGCGTTGCTCAACCTTTGAGACACTTCTGCCTATAGTAATAATGAATACAAAAATTCAAGTATGAATAAACTTTAAGAAAGCAAGAAAAAGTAATACCTAGGATGAAAAAATAGATCACAGGAAAGGATCAAGTCGCATTACCGAACCCCAAACAAATAGATCAGACAATCTGAACTCATACAATTTTTTGAATCAAGCGACAATCCTTTAAATAAATTCTTAAGAGTCTTATGTCCTAGTACTCAGGTTCTTGCTGAAAAACTCTATAGACTCACAGGATGGGCATTTAAGAGACTGACAAGTATGATACAAATAATATCTTAGAGAAGTTCAATGATTAAAATTTCAGTATGCACAACTAGAACTCAGTAAATATAACTATACATAGATTTACAAAGATGAAAAAGGTGAGGAAAAGAATCACTATATCAGATGTGAACAAGAATAATGTACTAAATAGAAGATGATTAGACCAAACAATAATAAGACAGGATAATTGGCATTTTAACTCAAATTATAGCGAATATATAAGAATATGTAAGTATATATGCAGCTAGCAAGCTTGATGATTAATCTTGTTCACTCTCCCACAAAATCATAAAAAGGAATAAGACTACGCAAGTAAGAGAACTCGGAACAAATGAAAGAAAATATGCACCATGTTAACACGTGTCCACAAAAAATATGGTACAACAGTTCTAGGTTTGGTCATCACACAGTCAAAATTTATGTATAAATTATCCATGCTGCTGCTCCCTCAAGTTAAAATATATAGGTGTACAAAGTGTGAATTTAATTAAGCATTCGCTTAATTACAAAATCAAACCAGGAATGGTGGGACCTTTATGTTCAAAGAGATACTCCTGAACATTAAGCTCTGAACTTAACAAAACGAATATCAAAGTTCCCTTCTAGTTCGATTGAACATTCAATAGCCAACTGATTGTAGAAACTACTGAGGTTGATGCATAATGAAAAATGAAAATGTTTCCTGAGGTCAGAATTATGAACTTTTGAAATGACTACAACCACAACAAGTAAGCCTTTTATCACAAGTACTTGGGGTAGGCTACATGAACCAAAAGAGAATCAAGCTGGCTCGACTACACTAATAATCCTTCATCATTCATTACTATTGAGTAATATGTCCTCATTAAACTTCTAGAATCCATATCTTTTCGCATCACCTCCATCCATGTTTTCTATGGTTTTCCTTTCGTTTTTTAAACTTGTCCTATGTTGGTAAGCTCCCAACGTCGAACTTTTGAAATGGCTCATTAAAAATTGCTATAAACTAAGGCACTTGCGTCCCCTAGTATTTTTAGCTGTTTCAATGTTTCTTAAAACGTATCTCCATATGCGTGGAGACCTTTCTTTCTTTAAAGCTTTATATTGGTAAAATAGACAAAAAAAATATGAGATCCAAGAGAAAATATGTGAAAGAAATGAAAAGAAGTAAGGAAACCGCACAACAATAATTATTCATCCATTTATTGTGCAGTTCATCTGTAAGTATATATTGTGTAGATCAATACATGTCTTGACCTCACCGGCCAAATCTCGCTATTTGGATATTGAAAGGATGCACTACTATAAAATATGAGCGGCTAGGTTAGAGAGTCGAAAGGTGAGAATGAAGAATGAGTGTCAGCATATTGATAAAATTTGTCTATGGAGCATGGATACGAATACAGGACATGGATATAATACGGAGCATGGCAAAATCCTAAGAAAGTAGGATAGAGGGACATGCCAATCAATATTTATCATTATTTATAAATATAGATAAATTTATAAATAAAATAAATATTAACTAGCAAACTATTATCATAAGATATTTATCTATAATAAATGCAAGCATGTTCATTTAGTTGCATTTTCTAGCTGTTTAATCAAATAATAGTAAGAATATTTAAAGTAGTCAAATATCCCATATCAAATAGTAATAAAATACCGATTAATTAGTCATTGAGTTTCTTTACTTTTAGGTTTTCTATAACCATATAGAACAAGTTCAAATTGACTTACTAGTACAGGAGGAAATGTGGAAACTTGGAATGTACTAATAAACGACTATATAATGACCATAGACCATGGCTGAATTTAGAACACAAACAAATATCTCACTAAAAAACAACAGACCTTTAACTCATTCACACCATTTATTACGATTTCCTATTTTGCTCAAACAATTAACAAAAAATAAGGTTAGATATATAAATGCTAAGTTGCCGCGCATTTCAAATCGACTATTAGTTGGATACAAGCGCTGTGCATTGAAGACAAGTAGGGCACAAACCATTCATGTAAGAGAGGCACATGTGAGCATCATGTAATAGCCTAACCGTTACCCCCCGACAACCCCCAAATCAGAAACACCCAAAAAAATACCCAATCAATCTTTGGTTGAATACAAAATTCTACTATAGTTCAACATAATTTCCTAGTAAAATCTTGATAATTCTCAAGAAAAAAACATAAACAGAGACCGTTGAATTATTGCTATTATAAACAGAGGTGGACAAGTTAGATGAAGACAGGTTTCAGAAAGAACATCAATAAAGCATTTACATGAGGAAAAGATATCCAAGACTAAGTGGTAAAATTGAAAGTTGTGGCACTATCCATAGTGGTTTTGGTAATGAATAGGAAGTTTCAAAAAACTGTCAAATTTTTGTTTAGTCCATGCTCATTGTAACTATATTTCTTTAATAGAAAAACCGCCTTCTTACTTGCACACCATGGAAAAAAAATTAGCAAGATATATAACTGGGACACGTTTTGGGCCCCATTATACAAATAAACCTCCAGAGTTGTTGTACTGCCATAGTGGTTTTGGTATAAGCAAGAACTTTAAAAGAAGTGTCAACCTTCCACTAAGTTCAAACTTATTGTAACTATAATTTCTTTAATGGCAAAGATGCTATGTTTCTTGCATATCTTGTTGGAAGATCAGCTAGATAGACACTTAATAGCCTCCCCCCCCCCCCCCCCCACATTTATACAAATTGATTTATAGGAGCTGACTTCATTAGCCACGCAGAATGGACTATAATATACAATATTATTTTTAACCTTGAAGTGTCGTAAATTTCCCACATGTTGAGCCTATTAAACATGTCAACTTCAAGAACTGCTCCCATGTGATTGATGCAGTTCAAATATATTAAAAGCCATAGCCGTAGGTATAGAAGCTTGAGCATGTTTAGATTAGGGAACAAGTATGGTAAAGACAAGAGCATTACCATACAGATTACCACAAGGATCGACCTCAAATATGTCCAAATGGTTTTTTTTATGACAGCTAGTTGAATAAAAAAATGAAGCTAATGACTATCAAAAGAAATTATGTGTTGGTTTGTCAAATACAACTTAGCAAAGCTTCTAATCTATACAAAAGAAGTTATTCATAATATGTTAAAGCTATTATATTCAAATAATCCCTTATTATATTTTGATAGAGCTCCCAGATATTGTTCCTTAACTATACTAGAACAATAAAAGGATACTAAACTACGAGTAAACAGTATAATGGTATCCCCAACAGATAAACAAGAAACAAGAATTTTCAGAACAGATCAGAGATCTTTTATCCCTCAAATTAATACAACCTAGCACCAGTCCACATTCTTCTCCTGCTTTTCTAGTAAGAAACCATGCAGAACAAAAAAGAGGAAAAGCTAGAATGGTTATCAATTACAAAAAATTAAATAGTTATACAAAATTTGATAGCTATTTTATACCTGCTGCCGAGCAGTTAATAAAACAAATACAAGGATCAAAATACTATAGTAAATTTGATGCTAAATCAGGATTCTGGCAAATAAAATTAGCCAATACAGAATCTATAGAATTAACAGCATTTAGCTGCCCTCAGGGACACTATGAATGGCTAGTAATGCCATTTGGCCTAAAAAATGCTCCACAAATATTTCAAAAATGGATGAATTCTATATTTGGACACTTACAATTTGTCGTAATATATGTTGATGATATATTAGTCATCTCTCCTACTTTGGAAGATCATAAACAACATCTACTTCAAGTAGTAAAACTATTACTTGACAATGGAATTATCCTAAGTCCAACAAAAATACATTTATTTAAAAAAGAAATAGAATTCCTTGGAAAATATATAAAAGAAGGCCAAATAGAATTGCAACAACATATTTATTCTAAGATAAAAGAATTCCCTAAAACATTTAAGACCCTAAAACAATTACAGAGTTTTTTGAAAATATATTTGCTTAATAGACAGTTTATAATTGAAACTGATAACAAAGCAGTATCTCAATTTTTGAAAAAAAGAACGATAAATAATCCTGAAGAAAACCTCAAGAGAATAAGAATTGCTTTATATCTAGAAATTTTCCAATACGATGTTAAATATATTCCTGGTTTTACTAACCATTTTGCAGATTTATTAACTCGTCCTGACAATGGACGAAGATTGCTTGAAAAAGCTTAAAGTTATGGTCGAAAAGGCCAAATGGACAACAGTCCAAAACAACAAGACCCCTGCACAAGGGAGCAACTCAAAGAAGCAAAAAGAAACCACCCTGGACACAGGAGCAACCACCCTGAAAACAGGAGCAATCAACCTGACTACAGGAGTATCTTCCACCCCTACTACAGAAGAAAGGCAATTTCCACCATCAGGAATGACTGTCTTACAACCACAATCTTCCTACAGCAATGTAGCAGCCGCTCAACGGCGAGTTCAACCTAGTAAACCACTTGCAGCAGCAGTAGTTCGAGATTGGTACAACCTCGAGCTCAAAACTGTCAATCCTTACATCTATGAGAAGATGAATGGGTGCTACAGAGCAATCCAGTCCAATGACTTCTCATCCTCCAAATACTGGTTATCCCAGATCGAACAAATGATACTCTCTATGCTCTCTCGGTACACCCAAGAGAAGACAGAGAGACAAGCTATTGTTCAAGCTGCAACAGACCTCTGTACATATACCAATACTTCCCAGAGCTCTGATTTAGCAGAAAGAAAGAACACTTGGTTCAAAGGTACCTCTCAGGACCAACAATATCTGAGAGAGATGATACAAGATCTAGAAATTGCAGATCAGGTATATCACCCTCTTCCTGAATTCTACAATCTTCTTAACTTGTACAAAATTGATACTGCCACAGCAAGGCAGATGGAGGCCGAACTTACAGTTCAGAGAATGATAGGCCTCAACCATCAAAATTTAATCCCAGACTCTCAGCTAAAAAACTTCTTCCAACAACTGGAAGCTACCGATGTTCTACCACTTCTACAACAACATGAGTTGATATGGAACATGTACAATTCTCCCCGAATTGTTACTGGTTTCCAAAATATTACATCTTGCAAAAAAGCCTTACAAATGGGGCTTGTTCATGAAATTTATGTCAACGCTTCTCATCATGAAGAATACCAGGATGTTCTTCCAGCCATATGCAGTCAAACTATCAAAACATATGCTTCTAAGTATCAAACCAGCTTCTTGTTCCGCATCTAGAGCACATGGGAAGAAAGAAGGTATATAAAACTCTACAGTTCAGTCCAGCTATGGGAGCTTCATAAAGAAAATTATGGACCTCCTTCTGCTACTTGTGACAACCTTCCTGTCCTTGACTTAGAAGCTGAGGCGAATAAGGCTACCAAGGAGTTTTTTGAAGAGGCATACCAGAAAGCTCTTATTGGAGCTCATTCCATTAAAATAGAAAACAATATTTTATTATATGACTTCATTGGCGCTTTTGAACCTACTGAAGCTAAGACTGCCAGAGCTTTGGATTTTCTCGTCTCTCTCAAACTTGGGAAAATTGGCACTAAAGCAAAAGAAGAATTTTATGCCAATATAGAGAATGACGAATCAGAAGGATCAGAAAACAACTATGCAGAA
This sequence comes from Dracaena cambodiana, assembly GCA_036321105.1. Taxonomy (NCBI): domain Eukaryota; kingdom Viridiplantae; phylum Streptophyta; class Magnoliopsida; order Asparagales; family Asparagaceae; genus Dracaena; species Dracaena cambodiana. Next base: position 20,420,320 of record JAYEPQ010000013.1, on the reverse strand, counting down.
GACAATCATGATCCAGACGAGCCAGCTCAGATGGAAGAAGATACTCTTCATAATATCATGCAAGACTAAAAGCATGGTGGGCCCATTCCACTCAGCATCCACTCAGCTAAAGATTCTGCCTTATCTCCACAGCCGACAGAAGGACAATAATAAGTAAAGATGGACCCTACAAATGACAATAATGTAGTCCTTTTTTCTGTACAAAGGACAATAATAGAGTCCTTTTTTTCTATACACTTTTGTGAAGCAGCTTTGTAAAAGATTCCTTCTAATCTGAAGGTAGTTTTTAGATCATTATAAATGAAAGGCTTCGGCCAAGGAGAAAGGTAGAGCCTATCAAGCCTTCTCCTTTTTTAAAATCCTTCTAAGTTTTTAAATCTTGCTTTCAGTTTTAAATTTCTTTTGTGAATAAAAAAAGAAGCTGAATCTAAGCGGCGAGAAAAACAACTGGTATCAGAGCCAAGGTTCAGCATCTATTTTCTTTTTATGTAAGTATTTCTAACTTAGCCATGGCCGGCTAAATTTGTTAGACATATTATTTTCTTAATTTCTTTAGCTATTTAGATAATAGTATCCTATGCCATGAGGTAGGAAACGAATCATGGCTGTGCTCTATCTCTCTGAAGCCCTGTAATAGTGCTTGTGGTTGACGATATCCGGAAGGGATGAAAGTCATTAAGGCCTAACTCTAGGGAGAAAGCCACCCTTAGAGGTTATATGTGCCGGAGAGAATAGGGTCAAAACGATACTGTTATCTAACTAGTTAAGGAAAGAAAGAAAATAACGTGTCTAAGTTTATAAAAACTCTTTTCAGAATGTCTAGAGTTTAGTTCTTCCTGAAACTTATGAATGTCCTTTTAAGTTAAATTCTCATGAACACAGCATACTTCCTAGTAATGGTACTATTGAACAACAGAATAGTTTGCTTAATTATTTAAGCGATCAACTCTATCTAGTTTCTCAAAAATTAACTACTTTACAAACCTTTTTGAATTTTCCAAACTTTTCTTTAACTTCAAAAGAAAGACTTGGATCTGTTCGTATGATGAAAACGTCTTCAAAAAGTTTAAAGGAAATTAATTATCAAAAATACTTGCAATATAAAACTTTATTATCTAAAGAAATAGAAGGGAAAATTGATTCTAAAGAAATTTTTGATTTCTATGAGAAAAATTCTGCTTCTATAAAGTATTTTTCTAAAAACTCTTCTTCGGATAGCGAAAGTTACGTTTCAGTTGCAGATTCTTTTGATGAAAGTATATATGATAATGCTGCTTCTGTTGATGATGAATTATCTATACCCTCTAACGATGAGTCTTCTGCTATTGAAGAATCATACAACATACCCTCTAACGAGGACTATTATATACAAAATATACCCTCTAACGAGGAGCAATATTTATATAATATACATATGGAACGTGGGGAGTCGTCTTTAAATATTGTTATTACTGGTAGACAAAATCCACCACATCCTGAAGAATCTACTGATGATAATATGTATCATAGAGATACCAATGAAAATTATGTAGATTCTTATATATTTAAACAAGGAAAGAGACATCAAAATACAACTGCAAATCTAATATTTAATGTAGATCATATACCAACTAATGAATTACGAGATTATATTGTAAATTGGGAACAATTAATGGTAGGAACCAATACAATGATGCCTGACGAATTCCTCACAAAGAGTTCGTAATATTAGCCTGCGGTCATTGGCAGGGAATAGCATTACGATGGTTAACACAATATGAGAAATTATTTCCTGCTGAAATATTAGCATTAAATAACCATAATTCTAGAAAAGATGCTTTGCATAGTATCTGCAAGTATTTATATGCTGATTTAACTGGCGATGATATAAACGCCGAAGGAATAGATGAAAATATACTATTAAAAATGAGGTTATGCAATATCTGCTATTTAGAAGAATTCGCAAACCAATATATCAGTTATATTTTCAAGCTAAATTCCTTAGAAAAGAAAACCTTTTGGATTACATCTTTCTTTTCTAAATTACCTATACCATGGGATTCCATGATAGAGAAAAAATATAATAATCTTAGAGCTGGAGGTATTGCACATAATACAGGCTCTCTAAAAAAGACTTGTATGGAAACTGTCAAGAAAACTTGTCAATTACAACGGGCGAATAATCATCTCATGAAATATATTCATAAATCTGATATAAAGACATCATGTTGCCCTAAATATGATCAAGACATCAATTATCAGTTTGGATGTCCCCCCGTATACGGGTACAACAAACCATATTTTCCATACAAGAAAAAACATAAAAAATATACAAAGAAATCTAAGGAATATAAACCAAAATTTAAGAAAAAGAGAAACAAGGTATCTAGAAAAAAATGGAGACCGGAACGTAAAGAAAAATATAAAAATTCGAAGAAATACAAAAAATGAAAATTTATTAAAACAAATAAATCAGGTATGAAAAAGAACTGTACATGTTTCAAATGCGGTAAAGAAGGCCATTATGCTTCTGAATGCAAAGTAAACATTAAAACAGTATGATTAAACGAACTAGAAATGTATGATATACATACGAGAACTATAGCAGAAGTTCTCAGTGACAATTCTTCCATATATGAAATAGAAACTATATATGACGATAGTTCTTTAAATTTAGAATCTTCTGAAACGGAAGAATTCAATATAAACATGTTAACTTTAAATAAAACGTATCATTTTATTAAAGTTATACCTTTATCAAAAACTACTATATTACCTATAAAACTACTATATTACCTAAAAGAGAATCTTTAAAATTCCCAGGGCATATACTATATGCAAATAAAAGTTAGTCTCCAAAGATATCAAACTACAGAAATTTACTAAGAAGCTGGTTTGATACTTAGAAGCATATGTTTTGATAGTTTGACTACATATGGCTGGAAGAAATCGTGGTATTCTTCAGGATGAGAAGAGTTGTCATAAATTTCATGAACAAGCCCCATTTGTAAGGCTTTTTTGCAAGATGTAATATTTTGGAAACCAGTAACAATTCGGGGAGAATTGTACATGTTCCATATCAACTCATGTTGTTGTAGAAGTGGTAGAACATCGGTAGCTTCCAGTTGTTGGAAGAAGTTTTTTAGCTGAGAGTCTGGGATTAAATTTTAATGGTTGAGGCCTATCATTCTCTGAACTGTAAGTTCGGCCTCCATCTGCCTTGCTGTGGCAGTATCAATTTTGCACAAGTTAAGAAGATTGTAGAATTCAGGAAGAGGGTGATATACCTGATCTGCAATTTCTAGATCTTGTATCATCTCTCTCAGATATTGTTGGTCCTGAGAGGTACCTTTGAACCAAGTGTTCTTTCTTTCTGCTAAATCAGAGCTCTGGGAAGTATTGGTATATGTACAGAGGTCTGTTGCAGCTTGAACAATAGCTTCTCTCTGTCTTCTCTTGGGTGTACCGAGAGAGCATAGAGAGTATCATTTGTTCGATCTAGGATAACCAGTATTTAGAGGATGAGAAGTCATTGGACTGGATTACTCTGTAGCACCCATTCATCTTCTCATAGATGTAAGGATTGGCAGTTTTGAGCTCGAGGTTGAACTAATCTCGAACTACTACTGCTGCAAGTGGTTTGCTAGGTTGAACTCGCCGTTGAGCGGCTGCTACATTGCTGTAGGAAGATTGTGGTTGTAAGACAGTCATTCCTGGTGGTGGAAATTGCCTTTCTTCTGTAGTAGGGGTGGAAGATACTCCTGTAGTCAGGTTGATTGCTCCTGTTTTCAGGGTGGTTGCTCCTGTGTCCAGGGTGGTTTCTTTTTGCTTCTTTGAGTTGCTCCCTTGTGCAGGGGTCTTCTTGTTATTTTGGAGTGTTGTCCATTTGGCCTTTTCGACCATAGCTTTAAGCTTTTTCAAGCAATCTTCGTCCATTGTCAGGACGAGTTAATAAATCTGCAAGATGGTTAGTAAAACCAGGAATATATTTAACATCGTATTGGAAAATTTCTAGATATAAAGCAATTCTTATTCTCCTGAGGTTTTCTTCAGGATTATTTATCGTTCTTTTTTTCAAAAATTGAGATACTGCTTTGTTATCAGTTTCAATTATAAACTGTCTATTAAGCAAATATATTTTTAAACTTTTTATAGCTAATTTGATAGCTAGTAATTCATCATAAGTAGAATATTTTTGTTGTGGTTTATTAAATTTTCCTGAAGTGTAGGCAATAATTTCCTTTTATTTTGCTATTAGTACTCCTGCCCAAAATTGGTGTGAAGCATCTGTTTGGAGAGTTACCAACTCTTCGTCTTTAGGAAAATATAATATTGTCTGCTGAGTGATTAATTCTTTTATATTTTCTATTTCCTTTTCTTCTTTAAGAGTAAGCTGAATTCCTATTTTATCTGTATTCCATTTTCTTGGTTGTTCACCATTTTCTATTTTATATTTAGACTGTTCTATAGTAAGTTTTTCTTGTAAACTTTGGACTAACTGGGATAGGTGAGAAATAAATTTTCTTCCATAATTTAGTGGTCCCAAAAAACTCTGTAATTGTTTTAGGGTCCTAAATGTTTTAGGGAATTCTTTTATCTTAGAATAAATATGTTGTTGTAATTCTATTTGGCCTTCCTTTATATATTTTCCAAGGAATTCTATTTCTTTTTTAAATAAATGTATTTTTGTTGGACTTAGGATAATTCCATTGTCAAGTAATAGTTTTACTACTTGAAGTAGATGTTGTTTATGATCTTCCAAAGTAGGAGAGAAGACTAATATATCATCAACATATATTACGACAAATTGTAAGTGTCCAAATATAGAATTCATCCATTTTTGAAATATTTGTGGAGCATTTTTTAGGCCAAATGGCATTACTAGCCATTTATAGTGTCCCTGAGGGCAGCTAAATGCTGTTAATTCTATAGATTCTGTATTGGCTAATTTTATTTGCCAGAATCCTGATTTAGCGTCAAATTTACTATAGTATTTTGATCCTTGTATTTGTTTTATTAACTGCTCGGCAGCAGGTATAAAATAGCCATCAAATTTTGTATAACTATTTAATTTTCTGTAATTGATAACCATTCTAGCTTTTCCTCTTTTTTGTTCTGCATGGTTTCTTACTAGAAAAGCAGGAGAAGAATGTGGACTGGTGCTAGGTTGTATTAATTTGAGGGATAAAAGATCTTTGATCTGTTCTGAAAATTCTTGTTTATCTGTTGGGGATACCATTATGCTGTTTACTCGTACTTTAGTATCCTTATATTATTCTAGTATAGTTAAGGAACAATATCTGGGAGCTCTATCAAAATGTAATAAGGGATTATTTGAATATAATGGCTTTAACATATTATGAATAACTTTTTCTGTATTAGAGAAGATTGGAATTGGATAAGTATAAACGTGTTTTGTAATAAGACTTTCACCACGCTGGGCTGGCGTGTACGAGGAAGCCAAGGGAATGGGAAAATGGACCCGAGGGATTTGATTGTTATCAAAGAGAAAATAATGTGTATTGAAAGGAGCATAGTGGCGTAGGTTATTCATGCCGACAAGACAATCGATATCGAAATCGATAGGTAGTAAGGCAAAGTCGAAAGTATAGTGATGATGTTTATTATGGATATTATGGATATCAGGAATAGATATAGAGAGCTGTGCTTTATGAGTGACAAGAACCGGTCTGCCCATAAAGTCTTGTAATTTAGCATATTTTTCAAGAGGTAACCATAATTGTGGAGGAACAAATTTCTCTTGTATAAGACTAGTTTCTGCTCCAGAATCGAGTAGAGTATGTAAAGTCAGACATGTATTATTGGGAAATAATAATGTCATGGGAATATAGATATGCAATTGGGGTTTTGTTTCAAGATCCAATATTTGGTAAGCCAAAAGAACTAGTTGGTAGTCGTATAATGTGCTGGTTTTGTACCGCTTTTTGTTGATCAAGAATTCGTTGAGTTCTTCCTTCGAGAGGAGTATGTTCAAGATTGTCAAAAGTAGACAAACTAGGTCTATTTGGTTCCAATCTGAAATTTGTATTTCTGTATTCTGAAGTACTAAGACTTCGTGGGATACTTGGATTTATTATTGTAGTTGAAATAGTATTTCCAGAAGCAATAAAAGTTTCCATAGGAAGTTGTGTCTTTGGTTTTAAAGTTTTTAAAAATACTTGCATTTCATTATCATATCTTAAATGTCTAATATCAACTAATTTTGGTTGGATGATTTTACCATTTCCAACCTCAAAGAGTTTAATAAATTGAGTAGGTGTGACTGATCTGAAAGTAGATGTTTCGTTTAAGGCTAGACAATGTTCCCATTGAATGCCCAAAACTTTAGATCCAGGGAGCATTTCTATTCCCTTAAGATTGATAGATAGTGTACAAGCCTTTTCTATATTAGTATCATTTAAACTGATACAAAAGTCAGGATGTATATTTACTCCAAATATTCTATTTGCTAAATTGGATTTTGCTCCTAATATACTGTTTAGAGGATTATTGATAATTTTCTCATCACAACATATTATCATAATTGGTGTGTCTATTCCTGATCGAAATAGACCAGTAATTTTTATCTGAATTAATCCAATATGTAAATATTTCTTTTTTGGATATTTTTGTTTCAGTTTTTCAATTTGATGGAGATTTAGTATTTTTATAGAGGTAAAGTCTTAATCTCCTTTTAACTCTATATTTCCTTGTATTCTTTCAAAAAGATATGTAGGTTTATTTGTCCATAATGATTTGAATTTAGATTGAGGCTTATATACCTCATCTTGTCTAGCATGGGTATAGAAAGCTTTAATCTTTCAATATCTTCATCAGTAATTTCATAATGTTCACCTTGACTGTTATCAATACTTGAATTATGAATTTCTTGAGGTTCTATCTCTGATAAAGTATTCATGTATACTCTGAATTCAAACATAGGTTCCTTAGAAGTCTGTCCAAGGGTAAATTCAGGACTTAAAGGTGGATAAGTTGAAAGTAAAGGATTTTGTTCAACTTTAACCATTACTAAATCTTCATATCTATGTATTATAAGTATTCCAATAGGGGTACCTATAGGAATTTGATAAGGATTATTATCTAAGCTTGTACTTTTCATTGTTATACTTGTATTTTGATCAGTCATACATTCTATTAACCCGTAGGTAATAAAGATATTCCTTATAGTATGATGTCTTAGATTTCTGATTTCTCCATAGTAGCCATATGGTATTCTTATTATCAGATCTAAGTAAATTTCTGTAGTTTGATATCTTTGGAGACTATAACTTTTATTTGCACATAGTATATGCCCTAGGAATTTTAAAGATTCTCTTTTAGGTAATATAGCAGTTTTTGATAAAGGTATAACTTTAATAAAATGATACGTTTTATTTAAAGTTAATATGTTTATATTGAATTCTTCCGTTTCGGAAGATTCTGAATTTAAAGAACTATCGTCATATATAGTTTCTATTTCATATATGGAAGAATTGTCACTGAGAACTTCTGCTATAGTTCCCGTATGTATATCATACATTTCTAATTCGTTTAACCATACTGTTTTAATGTTTACTTTGCATTCAGAAGCATAATGGCCTTCTTTACCGCATTTGAAATATGTACAGTTCTTTTTCATACCTGATTTATTTGTTTTAATAAATTTTCGTTTTTTGTATTTCTTCGATTTTTTATATTTTTCTTTATGTTCAGGTCTCCATTTTTTTCTAGATACCTTGTATCTTTTTTTTCTTAAATTTTGGTTTATATTCCTTAAGATTTCTTTGTATATTTTTTATGTTTTTTCTTGTATGGAAAATATGGTTTGTTGTACCCGTATACGAGGGGACATCCAAACTAATAATTGATGTCTTGATCATATTTAGGGCAACATGATGTCTTTATATCAGATTTATGAATATATTTCATGAGATGATTATTCGCCCGTTGTAATTGACAAGTTTTCTTGACAGTTTCCATACAAGCCTTTTTTAGAGAGTCTGTATTATATGCAATATCTCCAGCTCTAAGATTATTATATTTTTTCTCTATCATGGAATCCCATGGTATAGGTAATTTAGAAAACAAAGATGTAATCCAAAAGGTTTTCTTTTCTAAGGAATTTAGCTTGAAAATATAACTGATATATTGGTTTGCGAATTCTTCTAAATAGCAGATATTGCATAACCTTATTTTTAATAGTATATTTTCATCTATTCCTTCAGCGTTTATATCATCGCCAGTTAAATCAGCATATAAATACTTGCAGATACTATGCAAAGCATCTTTTCTAGAATTATGGTTATTTAATGCTAATATTTCAGCAGGAAATAATTTCTCATATTGTGTTAACCATCGTAATGCTATTCCCTGCCAATGACCGCAGGCTAATATTACGAACTCTTTGTGAGGAATTCCTTCAGGCATCATTGTATTGGTTCCTACCATTAATTGTTCAATATAATCTCGTAATTCATTAGTTGGTATATGATCTACATTAAATATTAGATTTGCAGTTGTATTTTGATGTCTCTTTCCTTGTTTAAATATATAAGAATCTACATAATTTTCATTGGTATCTCTATGATACATATTATCATCAGTAGATTCTTCAGGATGTGGTGGATTTTGTCTACCAGTAATAACAATATTTGAAGACGACTCCCCACGTTCCATATGTATATTATATAAATATTGCTCCTCATTAGAGGGTATATTTTGTATATAATAGTCCTCGTTAGAGGGTATGTTGTATGATTCTTCAATAGCAAAAGACTCCTCGTTAGAGGGTATAGATAATTCATCATCAACAGAAGCAGCATTATCATATATACTTTCATCAAAAGAATCTGCAACTGAAACGTAACTTTCGCTATCAGAAGAAGAGTTTTTAGAAAAATACTTTATAGAAGCAGAATTTTTCTCATAGAAATCAAAAATTTCTTTAGAATCAATTTTCCCTTCTATTTCTTTAGATAATAAAGTTTTATATTGCAAATATTTTTGATAATTAATTTCTTTTAAATTGATTTCCTTTAAACTTTTTGAAGACGTTTTCATCATACGAACAGATCCATGTCTTTCTTTTGAAGTTAAAGAAAAGTTTGGAAAATTCAAAAAGGTTTGTAAAGTAGTTAATTTTTGAGAAACTAGATAGAATTGATCGCTTAAATAATTAAGCAAACTATTCTGTTGTTCAATAGTACCATTACTAGGAAGATGTATGCTGTGTTCATGAGAATTTAACTTAAAAGGACATTCATAAGTTTCAGGAAGAACTAAAGCTCTAGACATTCTGAAAAGAGTTTTTATAAATTTGTTAGACATGTTATTTTTTTAATTTCTTTAGCTATTTAGATAATAGTATCCTACGCCATGAGGTAGGAAACAAATTATGGCTGTGCTCTATCTCTCTGAAGCCCTGTAATAGCGCTGGTGGTTGACGATATCCGGAAGGGATGAAAGTCATTAAGGCCTAACTCTAGGGAGAAAGCCACCCTTAGAGGTTATATGTGCCGGAGAGAATATCTAAGAATGTGCTCAGCAAAAAAAAAAACCAACTTTTAACCTCCAAAACCATCTAGGCACATTCAGACTATAGGACTTATCCTAAATTACTCTTGTAAGCTCATTCATTACTACGGCAAATAAAACTGGACTTAATGTAGATCTTTGATGCAATCCAATAGTAATTGAAATACCACTTGCTAGATCGCCACAAGTTCTGTCACTTGCCAATAATCCTCTTAATAATGTTAATATATTTGACAGGGAATCCCTTCTTTATCAATGTCCACCATTGCACCTTTTCTCGGTACCTTTCATAGGCTTTTTCAAAATCAATAAAAAGCATATGCAAATCATTACTTCTTTCTCAAAATCAGTTATTGACTTAACGAAGCAAACGAGCAGGTTCTATTGACAATCGCAAAGGCATGAATCCAAATTGGTTTACAAACCAAGAGAGTTGAAAGATCATCATCAGTATCCAAATTCGGGAACAAATATTCAACCCATGCTTTCTGCATGACACCTTGATTCCTCAGTTTGGTCATCTGGCCACAGATGTGAAAAATGCAGTGTTCTAAAAACACCCTATACGGGCACATAATCGCCCGCATAGGCATTTGCGGTTCCCAAATGCAAACAAAACCAACAATTCGCCCTATTCGCATGGACAGGGGATTATGCAGTTGCATAATTGATTATGCAGAATATGCTCCTGCATAATCCGCATAACCGATTATGTGGTTAAAGGGTTATTGGGTTTCAAATGTTAAAAAGTTGCCCGGCCCGCACCTAAAACCCCAAAACGTCAAATAAATTCCTTGATCCCTTTCTCCCCCAAAACCCGATCGTTAACCCTAACATCTCATTCCCCTTTTCTCCCGATCAAAACCCGATTCTATTCGAGCATAGTTCTGCATGGGAAGCTCGCGGCGACCTTTCTGAGCTTTTCTCTGGTGGTGGCGAGCTTCCAGTTGAATTAACCAGCGGCGGCGACATCTCAAGTAAGCTTTTTCTTTGTTTTTCTATTTCCATTCAAAATTTCCATCATTTTTAGGTTATAGTGATTTTATTTTGGTTTTTTTCTTCTTTCACTGGTTTAGTTGTTTAATTTGATAAAAGCAAAGCCCGATCGAAATTCATGACAAAAATCCTTGTAGGCTGTAGCATTGCACTTGTCCATAATCCCTCACAAAAATTTTACAAAAATTCGATTAATTTGGAATGGCATGTCACATGTGCTCTAGAATTGAGGTCCATATATGAATAAAATTGATCAATTTGGTGGACCCAAAAGGTGAATACAAAATACATTGGGAGTTAGAAGTTAGTATTTCCTCCAACTTGTGAACTTGATTTCTCTCTTCTTTTTTTTCCTTTTGTTAAAAAATTATGACAAGGAAATGATTGATATTTGAAAAGATTTAGCCATCATGTTTACTCTGTCATTTCTTTTCGTCTATTTAATATAAAATCATTTTGCCATTTCTTAATTATTTATTGAGTAATGATTATTTTTTTCCTCAATGGTGATGTAGGAATTTCTGTAAGACAATTAGTTGAATTTCTATGTCATTTATGGCTTCCAATTCTAGTATTGTGGACAGCCAAATCTATCGAGTGAGAAAGATAGTCAGATTCCATCCAAACCTCCTGGATCAAATTATATTGGGTGGAATTATGGAAAGCTGATAAAGAAAAGATCTTACATGGATGTCAAATGCATAAAGTGTAACTAGATTGTGAAGGAGGAATAAACATATTGAAACAACATATTGTAAAAGTTGGAGGAGTGTTAGCAGTGTGCTTGCTACTTATGAAGAGAGGCACATAGGCAAGAGGACTTGGAGGAATAAAGAAGAGAAAAGTTGATAAGCGAAAACTGATTATGAGTTTCGGGAAGAGGTGCAGATATCAGTAGGAAGAGAGACAACTAAACTTGAACTTGCGGGCGAGCATAGGCCTCGTGTTAGTGGTCCATTGAACAAACTAGTAAATGAAGCTAAATGGAAACAAGCAGTTATCAATTAAGGAAAGAGAAGGAAGTGGAAAGAGCTGGCGCATGATTATACCGCCATGTGGGCATATGCCAAACGCATACCTTTTAACAATTTTGACTATGAGGAGTTCGATCTGTCTTGCGAGGCCGTCGGCAAGCACGGTTTATGGTATAAGGGGCCCAACCAATATCAATTAAGAGTACCTCTTTTAAATAAAGCATACAAGAAGATTGAAGTCAGTTTGGAGAAACAAAGGAAGCGGGGGATGAATATGATTGCAGTATTTTGACTGACAGATGGACCGACAGAAAGTATAGAAGTGTCATAAATTTATGTGTCCACTTTAAGTAAGGATCAACCTTCATTAAGTCTATTGAAGACTCAGCTAATACACACACCGGCGAATATATACTAATTAGATAGAAAATTGCATTAAGAAAGTTGGAGAGAAGCGTGTGCTGCAAGTGGTTACCGATAACCACATCTCATATTTGATGAGCTTATTCCACTTATATGGTGAAGGTGACTTTCATCCTCATGAAAAATAAACATAACAGAATAAGGGAATCTATTGGTAGTCCATTCCCACTGAAAACTAACAACTTCCTTGAATATTTTTTATTTTCAACACATTGGAGTAAAAAGTACATAAATCACATTTGAAACCAAATACATGCAATGCACTTGGCTACTTTACTATTTGTCACACATAAAAGTTATCAATAACTGAATGTAAATAAATCTAATGCCAATATACACTAAATTACCCTCAAACGCAGTGTGTACTAAAGCATAAGGGTATAACATACAACAGCACTAGGAAAACGATACCCATAAAATATATCTCCTAGGTTGTAGGTCAATTGTGCTCACACATTTATGAATACCCCTATAGTACTCCTAACAAGAGTAAATTTTTAGATGTCAACGGTTTTAATTTAGATTTTTATCCAAATTTTATTAAATTTCTCTGAATACCAAGCGCACCCTCTTTTTTTATTCACTTTTATTTTTCCTTTTTTTATTATTTAAAGGGAGAAGACTTACTCAATCGTTATCATCTTTGTCCTTAACCTAATAAATTATTGTGAAGTGGAAAATAGATGTATACTTATCTCAAATTACTGTTAGCGGTATTTATTTTTCGGATTTTAATGTTTTTCATAAAATTTTGAGTGTATCGTCCAGTCTACTCTCCATCAAATTTCAAATCTAAATTTGCTCCTTTATCTGTAAATAAATTGATCTATTGATGAAAATATATAAAAATATTTATTTACTTTTTTTAGTTTTAATTGTTTTATTTAATTAGTTAGTTACCCTAGAAACTACCCGTTGTGTAAAATAAAGAATTTCCAAAAATCTAAAAATAAAATAAAAATTCTAAAAAAATAAATATCCTAGAAAAACACGAAGAAAATAGTCTAACCCACTGCACCCCCACACCTATCTTTTGCTAGTCCTCAAGCAAAACCTAACCCTAAAAAGAAAAAGAAAAATTCTAACTTACTTTCGCATGAATCGCGATTGCACTTAGCACATGCAACAAGCCTTTAAACCCTTAGGTTAGCCTAGTGTATGAGATGTATCTCGTAAGGGTTTGCAGTGAATATACCAACAAAATTCATGAAGAAAATAGATTAAGTAAAGAAAAGAAAAATAACGATAAATAAAAATCACGAAAAATAAAAATTTTATACAAAAGATAGAAAAATCTTTTTTTAATATATTTAATTCAATTAATCTCACTAATATACAAACTCAAGAACGCATTTAGATTATCAATTTTCAAATCTAGCGTCATATCAGATACACTTATCATTTTAATAAAAAATTTTAAATCTTATCTTTCCATACCAACTAACAGATAATCCATTGGTTCCTATACATCTACGTGAACGTCTGATAGTCTACTTCGGCCTTGGCCTCTAATTCTAACTCATGATTCATCTTCTCTCTCATAACAATTTTTTTCTTTTTTAAGAATATTTCACCTTTCATGCGAATATCCACGCTTGCTTAGACGCAAAGTACCCGATTACTCGGATCATACTTTTTTTTTAAGAATATTTCACATTTCATTCGAATATTCACGCTTGCTTAGGCGCAAAGTACCCGATTACTCGGATCATACTCTTTTTTTTCACTCTTGAGGCTATTGCCTTAATACCAGGCGCACCCTTTTTTTTTATCTCTCGAGGCTATTGCTTTAATACCGGGCGCACCCCATTTTTTTATTCACTTATATTTTTCTTTTTTTATTGTTTAGAAATAGAAGACTTACTCAATCGTTATCATCTTTATCCTTAACCTAATAAACTATTGTGAAGTGGAAAATAGATGTATACTTACCTCAAAATTACTGTTAGCGGTATTTATTTTTTTAGTTTAATTTTTTCATAAAATTCTTATTGTATCATCTAATCTACTCTCATATCAAATTTCAAATCTAAATTTATTCTTTTATTTGTAATTAGGTTGATTTATTGAAGAAAATATTTTTTGAATTTTTTTTACATTTTTCAGAATTTTCAGATATTTTTACTTTTTTTCAAATTTTATAATTACCCTAAAAACTACCCAAAGTGTAAAATAAAGAAACAAAAAAATCTAAAAATAAAATTAAAAAATACTAGAAAAAACTAAAAATCCTAAGAAAACCATGAAGACAAATCTCCTGACCCACTCTCCCACACAAAAACTCGTATATGCCCTCATACACAAACAAAGAGTGGTAAAATAAATAAGAAACTATTTATATAAATATTATACACTAGTCCATCTACATTATCGTCCATCTATATTATTGTCTCACAAAACACAAAAACTTACTGTGATAAATTCACTGCAAGCGCACAGTGTTGTAGTGCTAATAGGTTGTTCCCATACAAATCTAAAATGTTTTGAAACCTCACTTTTTCTATTATCTTAACAAGTTAACTATTATGATCTAGATAGGTTTTTTTATTATTCTAGAGTTAGCCTGGAATATCGAATTCACTAGTTCACAGCTGAGCACTCTTTTTATTATTTTCCTTCTATATTTTTAACAAAAACAATTACGATTATATGAAAAAGAAGATGTTGTTAATTTAACTTTTATTCAAATCGCCTTAAGCATTAATAATCAAGTGTCGTGCAAGCATAACTCATCAAAATTCACGACTTTCATAAAAGCAAACTATATTTCTACAAATAAAATTTAAAGAAACAATTCCAAACCCTAAGCATAGGCCATAAAAAACAAGCTTAAGCATAACATATCAAAGTACTAGATCTACGAATTATTATCTTTTAATTTTATCATAGAAAAATCGTGTCTTTTAATCCTTTTAGGTAGAAGATAAATAAGAATTATACTACGGTTGATCCCTAACTTTATCTACAATCTACATCTTAAAACTCAGCAAAATTAGTTATTCATGTTTTTATTAATCAAGATGATTTTTTTATGCATGAGAACTATTTTTAGGCATGAAAGAAATTGGGGCAGAGGCAGCTCAACTTGCCACTGATTTACCAACTTTTGCTACTGATTGGTAGCAAAGCTTAAGATCTTGACTCCCTATTTTTGCAGTACGTCTCCGTTAATCCTCTTGTTTCAACATAACATGAATATGAAAATGCATACATATATAAATACTATCACAACATCAACATTATCACGACCCCCGGAATGGTTACTCCCCCAATTAGTACAATATATCTCAATTTGACAACTACTATGCTATTTTGTCAGAAAAATCGAATAAAGATAAATAAATTCACATTATTAAATACAAAGGAATCGCATCACACACTAAGTACAAACAAATAATATTCACATTGAATGCACACGCACACACACACAAATGTAACAAAATTCAAAAGTAATGTTTCAAATTCATGTGTTAGAGATTCAAAGCATTAATATCAAACATTAACACAACACTAGTCTAAAAGATGTATACGCTATATTTTACCATATTGTTAAGCAATATAATCAATTTTTAGTACATGATCATAACTTTCAACCAACACTCCCCCATGTCATATTCAAAAATTTTATCTAATTTAGTACTTCTCATTTTTTTATGAGTCTATACCCCATATTAAAATTTTTCTTTCATTCCACATCTCATTATTCCACTTATATGGTGAAAGTGACTTTCATCCTCATGAGAAATAAACATATCAGAATAAGAAAATCTATTGGTAGTCCATTCCCACTAGGAACTAACAACTTCCTTGAATATTTTTAATTTTCAACACATTTGAGTAAAAAGTACATAAATCACATTTGAAACCGAATACATGCAATGCACTTGGCTACTTTACTATTTATGTACACATAAAAGTTATCAATAACTGAATGTAAATAAATCTAATTCCAATATACACTAAATTACCCTCAAACGCAGTGTGTACTAAAGCATAAGGGTATAACATACAACAGCACTAGGAAAACGATACCCATAAAATATATCTCCTAGGTTGTAGGTCAATTGTGCTCACACATTTATGAATACCCCTATAGTACTCCTAACAAGAGTAAATTTTTAGATGTCAACGGTTTTAATTTAGATTTTTATCCAAATTTTATTAAATTTCTCTGTATACCAAGCACACCCCCTTTTTTATTCACTTTTATTTTTTCTTTTTTTATTATTTAAAGGGAGAAGACTTACTCAATCGTTATCATTTTTGTCCTTAACCTAATAAATTATTATGAAGTAAAAAATAGATGTATACTAAACTCAAAATTACTGTTAGCGGTATTTATTTTTTGAATTTTAATGTTTTTCATAAAATTCTGAGTGTATCATCCAGTCTACTCTCCTATCAATTTTCAAATCTAAATTTGTTCCTTTATCTCTAACTAGATTAATCTATTGATGAAAATATAAAAATATTTATTTACTTTTTTCAGTTTTAATTGTTTTATTTAATTAGTTAGTTGCCCTAAAAACTAACCGAAGTGTAAAATAAAGAAATTCCAAAAATCTAAAAATAAAATAAAAATTCTAAAAAAATAAAAATCCTAGAAAAACACGGAGAAAATAGTCTAACCCACTGCACCCCCACACCTATCTTTTGCTAGTCCTCAAGCAAAACCTAACCCTAAAAAGAAAAAGAAAAATTCTAACTTATTTTCACAGTAATCGCGATTGCACTTAGCACATACAACAAGCCTTTAAACCCCTAAGTTACCCTAGTGTATGAGATGTGTCTCGTAAGGATTTGCAGTGAAATATCCACAAAATTCATGAAGAAAATAGATTAAGGAGTAAAGAAAAGAAAAATAACGATAAATGAAAATCACGAAAAATAAAAATTTTATACAAAAGAAAGAAAAATCTTTTTTTTTAATATATTTAATTCAATTAATCTCACTAATATACAAACTCAAGAACGCAGTTAGATTATCAATTTTCAAATCGAGCGTCATATCAGATACACTTATCATTTTAATCAAAAATTTTAAATCCTATCTTTCAATACCAACTAACAGATAATCCATTGGTTCCTATACATCTATGTGCACGTGTGATAGTCTACTTCGGTCTTGGACTCCAACTCTAACTCATGATTCATTTTCTCTCTCATAACATTTTTTTTTTCTTTTTTTAAGAATATTTCACCTTTCATGTGAATATCCACGCTTGCTTGGGCGCAAAGTACCCGATTACTCGGATCATACTCATTTTTTAAGAATATTTCACCTTTCATGCGAATATTCACGCTTGCTTAGGCGCAAAGTACCCGATTACTCGGATCATACTCTTTTTTTTCACTCTTGAGGCTATTGCCTTAATACCAGGCGCACCCCTTTTTTTATCACTCTCGAGGCTATTGCCTTAATACCAGGCACACCCCATTTTTTTTGTCTCTCTTTTATTTTTCTTTTTATTATTGTTTAGAGAAAAAAAAACTTACTCAATCGTTATCATCTTTATCCTTAACCTAATAAACTATTGTGAAGTGGAAAATAGATGTATACTCACCTCAAAATTACTTTTAGCGGTATTTATTTTTTGGGTTTAATTTTTTTCATAAAATTCTTAGTGTATCATCCAATCTACTCTCATATCAAATTTCAAATCTAAATTTATTCTTTTATTTGTAATTAGGTTGATTTATTGAAGAAAATATTTTTTGAATTTTTTTTACATTTTTCAGATTTTTTCAGATATTTTTACGTTTTTCAAATTTTTTTAATTACCCTAAAAACTACCCAAAGTGTAAAATAAAGAAACAAAAAAAATCTAAAAATAAAATAAAAAAATCCAAGAAAAACCTAAAAATCCTAGAAAAACATGAAGACAAATCTCCTAGCCCACTCCCCCACACAAAAACTCGTGTATGCCCTCATACCCAAACAAAGGGTGGTAAAATAAATAAGAAAACTATTATATAAATATTATACACTATCGTCCATCTACAATATCGTCCATCTACATTATTGTCTCACAAAACACAAAAACTTACTGTTATAAATTTACTGCAAGCGCACAGTATTATAGTCCAAATAGGTTGTTCCCATTGGAATCTAAGATGTTTTGAAATCTCACTTTTTCTATTATCGTAACAAGTTAACTATTATGATTTATGATCTACATGGATTTTTTTTATTATTCTAGAGAGCCTAGAATATCGAATTCACTAGTTCACAGCTGAGCACTATTTATATTATTTTCCTTCTATATTTTTAACAAAAACAATTACGATTATATAAAAAAGATCTTGTTAATTTAACTTTTATTCAAATCGCCTTAAGCATTAATAATCAAGTGTCGTGCAAGCATAACTCATCAAAGTTCATGACTTTAATAAAAGCAAACTATATTTCTACAAATAAAAATCAATAAAACAATTCCAAACCATAAGCATAGGCCATCAAAAATAAGCTTAAGCATAACATATCAAAGTACTAGATCTACGAATTATTATCTTTTAATTTTATCATAGAAAAATCGTGTCTTTTAATCCTTTTAGGAAGAAAATAAATAAGAATTATACTACGGTTGATCCCTAACTTTATCTACATCTTAAAACTCAGCAAAATTAGTTACTCATGTTTTTATTAATCAAGATAATTTTTTATGCATGAGAACTATTTTTTTAGGCATCAAAAAAATTGGGGCAGAGGCAGCTCAACTTGCCACTGATTTACCAACTTTTGCTACTGATTGGTAGCAAAGCTTAGGATCTTGGCTCCCTATTTTTGCAGTACGTCTCAGTTAATCCTCTTGTTTCAATATAACATGAGTATGAAAATGCATACACGTATAAATACTATCAAAACATCAACATTATCACGACCCCACTGAATGGTTACTCCGCCAATTAGTACAATATATGTCAATTTGACAACTACTATGCTATTTTGTCAGAAAAATCGAATAAAGATAAATAAATTCACATTATTAAATACAAAGGAGTCGCATCACACACTAAGTACAAACAAATAATATTCGCATTGAATGCACACGCACACACACACAAATGTAACAAAATTCAAAAGTAATGTTTCAAATTTATGTGTTAGAGATGTTCAAAGCATTAATATCAAACATTAACACAACACTAGTCTAAAAATTATATGCGCTATATTTTACCATATTGTTAACAATATAAGCAATATAAACATTAACACAACACTAGTGTAACTTTTTTTTTATTATTTAAAGGGAGAAGACTTACTCAATCGTTATTATCTTTATCCTTAACCTAATAAACTATTGTGAAGTGGAAAATAGATGTATATTTATCTCAAAATTACTGTTAGCGGTATTTATTTTTTGGATTTAATTTTTTTCATAAAATTCTTAGTGTATCATCCAATCTACTCTCATATCAAATTTTAAATCTAAATTTATTTTTTTATTTGTAATTAGGTTGATTTATTGAAGAAAATATTTTTTGAATTTTTTACATTTTTCAGATTTTTTCAGATATTTTTACTTTTTTTAAATTTTTTTTAATTACCCTAAAAACTACACAAAGTGTAAAATAAAGAAACAAAAAAATCTAAAAAAAAAATAAAAAAATCCTAGAAAAAACTAAAAATCCTAGAAAAACATGAAGACAAATCTCCTGACCCACTCCCCCACACAAAAACTCATATATGCCCTCATACACAAACAAAGAGCGGTAAAATAAATAAGAAACTATTTATATAAATATTATACACTATCGTCCATCTACATTATCGTCCATCTATATTATTGTCTCACAAAACACAAAAACTTACTGTGATAAATTCACTGCAAGCGCACAGTGTTGTAGTGCAAATAGGTTGTTCCCATAGGAATCTAAAATGTTTTGAAACCTCACTTTTTCTATTATCTTAAAAAGTTAACTATTATGATCTAGATGGGTTTTTTTTATTATTCTAGAGTTAGCCTGAAATATCGAATTCACTAGTTCACAGCTGAGCACTCTTTTTATTATTTTCCTTCTATATTTTTAACAAAAACAATTACGATTATATGAAAAAGAAGATCTTGTTAATTTAACTTTTATTCAAATCGCCTTAAGCATTAATAATCAAGTGTCGTGCAAGCATAACTCATCAAAATTCATGACTTTCATAAACGCAAACTATATTTCTACAAATAAAATTCAAAGAAACAATTCCAAACCCTAAGCATAGGCCATCAAAAACAAGCTTAAGCATAACATATCAAAGTACTAGATCTACGAATTATTATCTTTTAATTTTATCATAGAAAAATCGTGTCTTTTAATCCTTTTAGGAAGAAGATAAATAAGAATTATACTACGGTTGATCCCTAACTTTATCTACATCTTAAAACTCAGCAAAATTAGTTACTCATGTTTTTATTAATCAAGATGATTTTTTTATGCATGAGAACTATTTTTTTAGGCATCAAAAAAATTGGGGCAGAGGCAGCTCAACTTGCCACTGATTTACCAACTTTTGCTATTGATTGGTAGCAAAGCTTAGGATCTTGGCTCCCTATTTTTGCAGTACGTCTCAGTTAATTCTCTTGTTTCAATATAACATGAATATGAAAATGCATACATATATAAATACTATCACAACATCAACATTATCACGACCACCCTGAATGGTTACTCCCCCAATTAGTACAATATACGTCAATTTGACAACTACTATGCTATTTTGTCAGAAAAATCGAATAAAGATAAATAAATTCACATTATTAAATACAAAGGAGTCGCACACACTAAGTACAAACCAATAATATTCATACTGAATGCACACACACACACAAATGTAACAAAATTCAAAAGTAATGTTTCAAATTTATGTGTTAGAGATGTTCAAAGCATTAATATCAAACATTAACACAACACTAGTCAAAAAGATATATACGCTATATTTTTTACCATATTGTTAAGCAATAGAATCAATTTTTAGTACATGATCATAACTTTCAACCAAAACTCCCCCATGTCATATTCAAAAATTTTATCTAATTTAGTACTTCTCATTTTATGAGTCTATACCCCATATTAAAATTTTTCTTTCATTCCACATCTCATATTTGATGAACTTATTCCACTTATATGGTGAAGGTGACTTTCATCCTCATGAGAAATAAATATATCAGAATAAGGGAATCTATTGGTAGTCCATTCCCACTGGGAACTAACAACTTCCTTGAATATTTTTTATTTTCAACACATTGGAGTAAAAAGTACATAAATCATATTTGAAACCGAATACATGCAATGCACTTGGCTACTTTACTATTTGTCTCACATAAAAGTTATCAATAACTGAATGTAAATAAATCTAATGCCAATATACACTAAATTACCCTCAAACGCAGTGTGTACTAAAGCATAAGGGTATAACATATACAGTGTTTTAAATACCGACCTATATCGGCCGGTATATCGTTAAAACTGAAGAAACGAGACGATATGGACATTTTTTTTACCGTTTATCGTTTTGGACCGATATGGGCCGATATATCAGCCACGTGGCGATATATCGACCGGTATCGAGATGTCTAATACTGGCCGGTATTAGATAATATCGGTTATTGGATTTTGGATTTTGGTTACGGGTTAAACCCGTTAGCCCGTTAGGATCCGACCAGTTAAGAAATAAAACGGGTCGAAAGGGAGAAAAATATTATTTTTTTCGCGTTTTCTCTCTCTTTCTCACCCGGCGATCCGAGCTTTCCCTCCCTGCGACGAAATACCTAACCCCAAGTATGAACCCGCGGGTAGTCTACAGTGATTTCTTGAATCACTGATTCACATGAATCAGTTAATCGAATCACTGATTCAGTGTGAATCAGTGATTCAAGAAATGATTTTGTGTGTATGTGTTTCATGCTAAATAAAATTTGTAAATTTGAGTATTTACTATTTAAATGTATTCACTGTTATTGCAGATTAACTGTTTCATGCAACAGAATCTTGTCATTATTCTAACTGTTGTTGCAGATTCACTGTTTCATGTATGAGTTTCATACTAGATTCATTGTTGTTGTGCATGTGGACTGTATCCATATATGTTTTTTTTGGATGTGTTGTTGAAAAATAACAAAATTTGATAAAGAAAATCCACTAGTTAGCATGATGACTTACTACTCCTATACCTATCTTCATACGACTTGTTGATAGTGGGTGAAAGATCGACTAAGTGCAAAACCTGAAGTCCAGAGAAGTTGGACAACAACGAGACTAAAAATGATATATACATAATTGCTCGAATAAGACATTGAAAGTCCAGAGACTTATCTACTGTGAAGTGTTTAAGATGACAATCAGAATGTTTTAATTCAAGACGAAGAGATCAAGAGAAGATGAATAGATTTTTTTATAGATTGTTCAATAGTAGTTTTACTTAAGATTTAGGTTACCTTACTGTTGAGTGTTTGGATAGTAACTGTATTTTTATATGCAGAAGGATGAAATCAAATAAAGTTGTTGGCTCGGATTGAATTCCTAATAAGGTATGGAGATATCTAGGAGAGATAGTGTGAGATAGTTGCCAAACATCTATAACAAAATTTGACAAACCAAAAACATGCCAAATGAGTAGAGGAAGTGCATCCTAGTACCTCTCTATAAAAACAAGAGTATTATTCAGAATTATTCTAACTACCATGAAAAAAAATACATGTATCACACCATGAAGGCTTTGAAAAAGATAACTGAACATATGTTATGGCAGAACATTAAGATATTAGAGGACAACTTTGGATTCATACTAGGATGATCAACAATAGAGGCAATTCATTAGCTTTATTAACTTATAAAGCGATTTCTAGAGAGAAATAGATATTTGCATATAACCTTTATTGATTTGGAAAAAACTATCGAGAGTCCTATAATGGACATTAATGAAGTGAGTTTTTATTCGAACATATTGTCATAAGCAAGGACATATATGATGGAGTGGTGGAAAATGTCAAAACTTGTGACATTCTAACATGTGATTCTTTGATCACAATTAGATTGCATCAAGAATCTACATCGAATCCAATCTTGTTTGCCATAGTGATGGATGAGCTAATTAGAACCAGTCAGGATGAGATAACTTGGTGTATGCCATTTGATGATATTGTCGTAGTCGATAAGACGTGAGAGGGTAAATGCCAAATTGGAGCTATGAAGGCAAATCTTAAAATCTCGATATTTCAGATTAAGACGTCCAAAACAAGGTAAAGGGAACATAAATTCAGTAAATGAATTATCCGAGACTATATTGTTGTGACACTGTATAGGTGAGATGTCAATGAGTAATTAGTTTAGATACTAGGGTTTTATTATTGAAAAGAATGGAAAGGTCGATAGTAATGTCAACTATAGGATCCAAGTTAGCTGGTTAAAATGAAGGAGCGGAATGGAAGTTTTATGCAGCTTCAATATTTCGTTAAGGCTAAAAGAAAGGTTTTATCAAATTGTTAATAAGGTTTTATCAAATTGTTAATATGTCAGCTTCATTATATGGCACAAAAATTAGGTTATAAAGAGACATTATGCACAGGCGATTAATGTAGCAGAGATGTGCATGGTCCGTGGGATATGTGGTAATACAATGAGAGATAACGCGAAAAATGAGGATATTCTTGTTAAGAAAGACAGCCTCCAAAGAAAAGATGAGAGTGATCATCTACGATGGTTTGGTAATGTGCTCGATCTGGCATAATTGTCTCTTAACTTATGCCTATGCCAAATACTTGGATAAAAATATTGGTTGTTGTATCTTTTCCTGTGCATCTAGATGAGCATCAACATCACTAGCTCTGTTCCGTAAACAATCAATATTTTGTTCTTTAAATTTAGCGCAAGCATTATATATTTGGCTGGTTCGGTTGTCTTTACTCATTTATAGAAGTCTTACATCCATAAATCTCTTACGAAATTAGTTACAGATCAATCCAGTGATTGCAGGAAAAGGGAGAAACTATCTGTCCCATTAACAGGTTTGCTGTGAAACATAGAACAATAAGCCAGTAGTCAAGTTCCCCATGCAAGAAACCTTGCGTAATGAGACTGTTGCTGAATGGATGGGCAACACATCTCCACTTTTTCGACATGGTTATATAATTATCTAGAGAGCTGTTCCATCTACAACCATAATGACAAATCATAGACCCAAAATAAACAACTGCATGAATATAGAACTATGTCGTGTCGATATTTCTTTGAAAGAGGAGCACATCATAGCAATGATGTATTCAAAATATATTGTCATTCTAAATTTTCTCATATTTGCCTTATTCTTGTAGCGCACATCATATTGTATTTATATCATACACATGTATTTCTATATTAGAAACAATATTTAAATTCTTTTTCCTATATCAATGTCATACCTATGTCCTATATTTTAAAAAATTACAGAAACGCCATATGCCCGTGTTGTACTCGTATATTGTATCCGTGTCCATGCTTCCCAAGTATAGATTTATGCCACCTATTTTCATATAAAATTATGCAAACTATGCAGTAGTAGGAGGATGTCCCTGTTGATAATTCACAAATCAGTATGCACTACTCAAACATCTAATACAGCACTTCTACATGATATTTCCTCATGTAATTGGTACCTAAATCATTTTAGTGACATGTTCTGAGCTAACCTAGAGTTTCAGCATAACAATTAAGTTTCATACCAGCTGTATGGGGCCACAGATAGAAGGTTGTAAAGTCGGTACTTAGTCAAGTTACTAAGATAAAGTTCTGGTTGAAAAAGAAACAGCTGATAGAAGCGGACTATAGAATTAATCAAGGAAAAATTAACAAGGAGCTATGTGTTACACTGCTAGGCTTTTTCCTGAACTTACTGTTCCTGCACTGGAGTAGTGCGAGCCGTAATGGAACTTGGGGATGAGTGGATCATCAAAGCTAGAATATCTCTCTTGAAACTTTTTTTGCCGGTCAGGATTTAATGCACCAACTGGCTGCAAAATAACAGGAATTCTAGATACCAATCGACCATAAACACCAAAATTAAAAGATAATTATCATCAGAAGAATTAGTGAGTACCTTAGAAAGATCTCTGTATGAAGAAGGATCACTGAGATCCAACATTTTAGATGAGCAATCTGCTAAGATCCATGGAAAAACAGGATACTGTAAACAGTACATGGTTATTAGGATCTGATTAGTAAATACTTTAGGCTGAAGCACACTATAAAGGAAACTTCAATCAAATATACCTGAGTAATATCATTGTAACTGCGGCCTGCCATTGTGTTGAGTTCCATAAGATATTCAAAATTGCTTATCTGTAAGATAATTTTGTTCTACTGAGTTTACAATGTGAGAGATGAGACATTAAAGTGAATGTATGGTTTAACAATGTAGGTTACCTCCCACCGAGCCCAACGTTCCATAAGTTGAGTTCTTTTAAGTAGTTGCTCAGGCCTCTACAGTAAATAAAAAGTTGCAGAGGCTAGTATAAGAAAAGGAAGTTCATTAGTAAATTAAAATTTCTGAAAGGAAAGGACAGACCTATGTAGCTAGATAAATATTATTCAGATGTGGTGGACGTGCTTGAACTACAGCATGGTATGCTTTCTTACGCATTTCAATACTCTGAAAAATTTATAAATACATGAATTACCGCCTTTATCATAAAGGTCAAGCTACAATTAAGGTTCACTTCTAAGACTTTACCCCAAAGTCGAAGAAAAAGTTTGAACGATCAACCATAAATAACTCTAAAGCACTTCTACGGAGCAGATATCTGCAGAACAACCACAAAGGGAAAGGTAAGAAAATTGATGAAAAGTACTTGGTAGGTTACACTACAAAATTGGAGGGGAAAAAAGGTTCATATTATTTAATTAGAGCCAGAAGTCAAAAAGGCTCATGCAGAATAAACTACATTTCAAGCAAAATACTTCCATTTAACTGTCCACTTGACACGCAAAAAAGTAAATATACAATCCGCTTCAAATTAAATAAACAAAATAGTCACGAGATGTATAGGATCTTTTCCACTTAGTATCCATGCATAAAAATATTCCCAAGGCTCAAACGATGACCAGCACAGGAAGAGTGGCATTTGGTATGCATCTCAGGGGTAATATAGTCTGCAATGAGGACTGGCATAGATGGTGAGTGTTCCCATACTCATTTCAAACTTTACTACTTTAGAACCAATTACTAAACAAAACATGAAAATTTTGATTCACATGAACAGCCACAACATATCTATGGCTATAATGTAGAGAATTATCAGAGAAGTACAGATTCTGAAGAAAAAATATGGTAAGATTGGAAAGATTGGAAATCTATTCATTAACATGGATTTAATGGAGAGGGAAACATTTTGAATTTGGCAATATCTAATATGTCATGAGTCCTCAAAGAAGAACGGTTCAGAAAAAAATGTCTGTTTAACCCAAGTGTGTTCCGGACATTTGAATAACATGCTGGGAAAATGACACTGAGGTATCCAATGCTTCAGAGATTTTTGACTCTCAATACCAATACTTTGTTTTATATCAAACAGATACCAAGAGCTAATGCAATAGTTAAAAGTTAACAGAAAAGGTAAAAGAAAAACCTTCGTTGATATGTACAGCTTCATTGCACTGTGGTGGTCAATCAATAGTGGCACAGTATCGCTTTGGAGGTTCCAGAGGAAAGAGCTTTGAACATATGATATATGCTCTAGTTTGAGGAGGAATGTGAAGGTGCAAGAGTCTCAATATATCTAGAGTTTCAATCTTATAAGATCTTTCATTACAGGAGTTTATATAGTCTATACTGTAAAAGTTTCCATATTATAGAAGTCTACAAGTACCACTGCAGTATAGTGGTAAAGCCTCTTAGCAGTGGGCGGAGGTTTGGGATTCAACCCTACTTGCACCAAGCTAAGGCCTTCTTACAAAAACAATATTATAGGAATTTCCATATTTTTCAACATTCTATTATTTTGGAGCATCCATGTGAAATCAATTTGAGGAACAATACAAGGCTTTGGATTCTCTAGTGACAAAACTGATCATGCTTCAAACAATAAAGTCAACTTTCCAAGAATTTGTGGCTTTTTCTAACAAGTTGTTCCTAGAACAGTTTATTTTGATTATTCAAATCACATGAACCACATGCACCCCAAAACAAGTGTGACTGAGTTTTCAAGTGAGGCCAAGAAAGGATTTTGCTAGAATTTTTTACAATCTGTTTCTTGTATTCAGTGTTCACATTGCAAGCATGGATCAATATAATAAACAAATTGTTGAAAAAGTACACAACATCCAACAAAATCCTTTGTGAGGCTCATTTGTGTAAATCTAGGATTAACACTAAGATGATGCATAATTTGGGAAGGAACACTGTATCCAATAGGAGAAGGTGTAATGCGTACAGGACAAAATGATACGAGGTAAAAAAAAAAAATCCAGATACTAGGAACGCATAGATTTGATGTCAAGCAGTTGGTACACCCATAATTAAAAAAAGGAAACATTTGGAGGATCATAGTTAATACATATGTTGTACAGTTGTGTAGAATAGTATTCTATACTAACACCTCTCTTAAGCAAGGTTTTCACTATCAGCCAACACTGATATATATCACATACATCGTATCAGATTATGAGTTATGCACTACACGATATATTATATAATACCAGTTACGATATTGCCGATGTTTCTGATATCGCTGATATAATACGCCCGATATTGTCAATTTTGATGCCATAAATGATTAGCCTATACCTATTCCGATATTCTAAACCTTGGTCTCACGCTTTACATGTAGTACCAAGAGTAAAAGGTGACATCTTGGTGTCGGTTGCTGAAAGAGGGTTAGGAAGAAGGTTTCTTTTTAGTTGAGAGCAGTCTTGACATCATAACAAATGCATGCCAAAACTCAAACTTTTAGATAAACCCAAGATTCCACAAGACAGAGCCAGCTAGATAGGCTAATTTAAGACTCCGAGAAAGATTTGGACACCATTAAACTCACCTTCTGCTATATATTTGATGAAGGGAAGATAAGGGCCAGCTTCTATCCTTGTCCATCTCAATCTTTTGGCTATTAGAAGTAGTTATATCCTCCAAGGAATTGCCGTCAATTTGCTCACTAACTCTGAAACCAATTATTTTCGTTGTTACCTGATAAAAAGATGAAGTTTATAGCAAACTAGTACAGTAATTTAGTAAAATATACACAGGCAAAGCAAAATAAGGTTAAACAGAAAATTCAGTAATAAGCACAAAAGAAATAAAAGAAAAGAAAAGGTTAGTAAAATCGGCTTAGTCTAGTTTATAGATCTTATGCAGTTTGTCAGGATATAAATGAAAATATTTTAACAACAATCTTTTGTAAATCACAATTACCAGGTTATTGAGCTATAGAGAGTAAAAATTACTTACTAGAAACATTCCTTTAACAATCTTCAGTGGCCGTACCATCAAGGAAGAAAGTTCAATAATCATTTTGTCATTAGTTTCAATCAGCATGTACCCAGGAAAAGGAACTGACACTGGTTGTCCAAAACTTCTATCAGCAGAAACTCTAGAATCTACCAGTCCCTTAGATTGGTCAGTCATGGATGACACTGAGGATCGTCTCTGCTGATTGTCCGCCAAGTTGTCAAGGATATCATTTTCTCCCTGCTCATCATTTTCATTTCCCTCTTCCATTGATATCACATCAGCTATCAGAATAGAAGCACTAGAAGACAGATTAGCAGTAAATGAAGCCTCTGAAGCATCTAAGTTATGCATATCTGAATGTTCAATAGAATTGGAGTGAACAGGTTGATCTTCATAGTCAGCAGCTGCACCAAAGTGGTCAGACCCCTTGAAATTTCTAATCAAAAATCTTCTCGTCCTTGAAGAACTTTCCACAAAGTCCAATTTCCAGATAACCTGTATATTTAGGTGTTCAAATTTTCCACCTAGAATATAAAAGAAATGGACTGCATGTTTCTTTAAACAGTATATACACACAACTAAAAACACTGCAGAAAGCCTGAAAGTTAAAGGAAAGAAATTCAAAATGGCAAAAGTACGAGCCGGTAATTTAAATAGAATAACTGTACATACATGTTTAGGATTATACAAGTGGTGCCCAGAGGGAGCAAATAACTCCCTTATTTCTGCAAGGCGATGTATAAGTTTTCTCCAGGAACGTGTTGCAGCACATTGATGGTGACGATCTAGAATATTCACTTGCAAGCGCCTGTTTTTCTGAAAAGTTTCAAAATGTTAACAAGATTAACATCGTAAACAGCAAAAAAGAAATAAGCATAACAACTATACCTCTGCCTCCTGAATGTCTCTTGCCAAAGCAAAACTGGCTACTAGTAAAGCAACAAACTTATTAGACTGTGAAGAAGAATCTTTTCCAAAAATTGATTTTGAATCAAGTGTTTGCAGGCATTCAGCCCATGCAGTTCCCATGGCTTCGGAGATATTCCATCTATTTGCTCTTTCAAAGTCTCTAGCACTCCTCCTCTGTGCCGATGTAGCCATAGCAACAGCACCAAGACCTCTTCCAGATCCAATCTTTGCATTGCGTTCAAGATCTCTTGCAGCAGCCAATGCCAAAGCCCTTGCAGCTGCTCTATCTTTCGGAATGGGTGGAGATTTGTTAGGAATATCAGGCAGCCTTTGGAAGTTTGAAAATGTTAGTGACCTAGTTGTCTTCCGCTCAAAAGATGATCTATCATGCCTAGCTGATGTGTTTTTTGTTGGTATCACAGTTTCTCCACCACCAGCACCTGCAGCCATCATAGCTAGTGCCATGGCAGCGGGTGGAGATGCAAAGGCAGCAGACCAACCAGGAGATATCATTGAAAGAGCAGCCTAAATCATTAGAAACTGTTAGTCTCAAAACCAAGATAATAGACTTCCTGACAATGGCTTAACAAATAAAATTTCTCCCATCAAGGGCCTCCGCAATGGTCCCAGAGATACTTGCTATACAGGTAGACAGAGTAATGAATATTAGATCAGTACATAATGCTACTTGAATGAAACAAGAGAAATGTTGGTTGTGCTACTCTCCAGTGTGCTATTTCTGTACTCGAGAATGGAAAAGTGGTGAACCCGCTGCTTTTGCTTTGAGACCAGTGATTTGAAAATGGAGCCCATCATGTCATTCTTGATGGATGTATGTTCATATATGACACTTGATTCGGTTAATAACAAACCCTTATGTTAGTATGACAGATTTTTTTGAGTATGAGCAGGTTTGATAAATGCAGAAAAGAATCAAGCAAGACAATGAACGATATCAATGATATATTGCCAATGTAGCTTCAATATTATATTTGGCAGAGATACAAAATCAAGTGAAAGAATCTATTATAAAGTTGTAAAGCTCCGAGTCATCTTTGAATCGATACCAAGATCAGCAAAATCAGAGTTTAAAGGTGAGAGATACATCATTTAAAGGAAGTAAGTAGAAGCTGGAATCAAAAGCTGAAGCCTGCCATCTATGGCAGTACAAATCGCCATTGATGGCAACCCAACTCGAGCACCTCCTCCGCTACAGGCCTTCACTACTGTCATCGATGACAAGTCAGCCATCAATGACGCATCAGAAGCACTCACAGCTGCAGGTCTTCGATGCAATTTTCAAGGCTAGTTGACTTAGGATGATTTCCTAATAATACTAAACATGAAAGGAGACTATGATGAGTTAATTCAGGATTCGATGGACGAAATTAAGAGTTCTAATATCTCTATGGTTGAGATCCTGAAATAAGTTGAAATTCAACCATAAAAAATTGTTGTTGATTTTCAAAAAAATAGACTTTTTGGAGAATTTTCAAGAGGAACTTGAAGAAAAAGAGAAGTCTTTGAAGAGAGGTTACAAGATTCTTCTTCATCATATATGCACTTTTAAAGATGTGTTACAACAACAATTCTTGATTTTGAGGAGTGCAGTACAGTAAGATCTTCAACATCATCATCGTTTTCAACAAAGTTACAATTTTCATCATTCAAAAACGGCAATAAGATCTTTCTATTTTCTGTGATTAACTGAGATTTGACGTGTCTAACTGTCTTCTTTACAATCGTGTGATTGGTTTTATGGCGCTCAAGCCGAAGGTAATTGAGGAACACTAGTGGGAGCCTAGGTTACACTTTGTGTAGGTCACTTTGCAGAGACGACTAGCTGTCTAGACTAGGATTCGATCTAGCTGTCTAGACTAGGATTCGATCTTTACTACTTACTAGATTGGTCTTGCGATTAGGTTTTTACTCATACTACAAGTAGAAACCCCCTATTGACGAGAGGAAGAGTGGAAATTGGGATTCCTGAACCACTATAAAAATCCTGTGCCTTCTACTGTGTTTTTTTTTCCTTGTGGTTGCTAATTAATTTCTATTGCTTATAACTCTGTTAATTTGTTAACTAAGTTAAAATTTGTAGCAACCCTATCCATCCTCCCCATCCCCCAACTCTCTAGACTTGCATCTCTATCCTAATCTGATCCCGACAATTCAAATAGTAGTATAAAAGTAGTACACAGCTTGCAATTCAACTAGTATGACTCATAAACAATGTTAGGCATGAGTGGACATATTAAGAAATGCCTCAACCCAGAGAACAGAATATTAGAAACTAGATCTGCCATGAGGTTGTTACTAATCATAGATGAAACAGAAAGTATAATCAGAAAAGAGGAACTACAAATTGACTGCTTCCTAGCAAAACAAGAATAGAACCGATTTAGCATGCACATTTCACATAGTAAGCAATATTACAAAGATCCTTGTTATCTGAAATAATCAATACTTTTTCTGTGTCTACTAGCTATATAACTAGCCAAATTGCTCACTCTATAATGTAGGGCGTGGAAGTGATAAAGTTAGTAAACCAAATGATGCTATCATTTGTCTCTGGCTAAGTTATTAAGCGAGAGCAAGAACCATAAGAAGGAAGTAGATGAGCTAAACATGAACTTAAAGTCGATGAACTGACTGCCCTAAATGTCGACACTTTTGCTCTTTGTATCTAGTTATGTAACTAGCCGAGTGGCTCATTCTATAATGTAGGAGTGGTAGTGATAAGTTAGTAAAACAATGATACAACCATTTACTCCTGGCTTAAATTAAGCAACAAGAACTAGAACCTTAAGAAGGAAGCAGATGAGCAAATCATGAAGTTAAGGAAAATGAATTAACTGCCTAAATGTCATAACAACCATAACCTCCAGGAGTACTGTGATCCAATGACGAAATTGATACGATGATAAACAAGAAAACTAAGACCGTCAGAATTTACCCATCATACTCGATGATTCACTACTACCAAAGCAAATATCACGGTGCTTGGGCTATAGAATTGTTTTTTTTTTTTTTTAATAATGAAGAGAAAATACGTAGTATTGTCTGGACAAAAACCTAAATGCTCCTGCTTGGGGATTAGGGTTTTGTACCGTTTGATTGTCGGTGACCTTGAGCACGAGCTTGCCTTCGATAGCGTCTGTATTTCATCACGTACCGAAACTTCAAGAAAACAAAAATGAACGAATTCAGATCAAAACCAGACCAAACCAAAACAAAAGATCAAAAAGATCGAGAAATACCGTCTCAGGATGGATTCGCTTTGGATAGGTGGACCGAGACGAAATCGTCCCAAGAATCATAACCCTAGAAATCGAAGCAAGAGTTGGGGATTAGGGTTTTGTACCGTTTGATTGTCGGTGACCTTGAGCACCAGCTTGCCTTCGATACTTCAAGAAACCAAATATCTGATCTATATCCAAGAATCTGATTTATACCTGATCCATCGCTCTGCAGCTTCAGGCTCCGGAGGAAGTTGTGGTAATCTCGGTCGACGACGGAAGGGTCGAGAGGATCAAGATTAATCTGGCTCGAATCAGATGTAGAAGGAGAAAGGCTGGACAGCATCTCATCATTCGTTACCTTCTTCTTCTTCTTCATTATCTTGTTCTTAATTATCTTCTCCTTCTTTCGCTGAAGCTCATCATCCTTCTTCCCTTTCTTGTTGTTGTTGACGACATTGCTGCATTTGAGTGGGGATTCATCTACATCATCATCTGCTGCTGCTGCCGCCGCCGCCGTCGCCGCTTCGTACCTGAGGTGGATGATGGGTTCGATGTGGAGGACGTAGGAGGTGCCACTGGCGTCTGGAGTGAGATGGTCCAAGAAGAACCTGTGCTGGGGATCATAATCTTCTTCTTCAAGATTCTCCTCCTTCAACTCCTCCTCCTCATCCTTTTTGATCTTGTGTCGCAGCCAGTTCCCTCTATGGGAGGAGGTCGCCGGAAACGGCGGAGGCATGACGTAGCCGTTGATCGGACGGGATCCGATCTGAATAATTAAGAATTGAAGACAAAAAGGAGATTGAAGAAGAAGGAGAAACAAATTCGGGGGGAAAAAATGGAGACGGGAGCTGTTGAAGGGGCCCAGAGGGGAACGGGGGTTTTAAATTAATTTAGTTTTAGATTCATTAATGTATTAATTGAGATAGAGGGAAATGCCAAGGGCCTGATTTCTTGCTGTCTTAGCCTTTGAGTCTCAGGATTCTCGCTCGCTGGCTCTCTCTCTCTCTCTAAATCAGGCAACTGATGACAGAAGATACCAGGGGCGACGGGAATGGAAGCGTACCAGAAACGGAAATTGGGGTCCACTCCTCCCCTCCCCAAAGTAGAGTAGAGTGGGGCGGAGCAGAGTAGCTGCCTTTTTGTTTGGTTTGCGGGGTAGTGGGCCCCATCTGGAGCTGGCTGTTGTGGCTCATTTCTTATAATAATAAATGAAGGAGCGGAGGCAGCAGGTAACGGGTCGCAGTGGTAAGAGGGTTGGAGTCGCAGTAAACAGTGGTATGGGCTGGGCTGGCTGTATCTGTATGGATCCATTCTAGACAGAGCTTATAAATAATAATAATAATAATAACAACAAAAATCGCTAAGCTGTTAGGTCGAGTTTTTACTTTCAAGTCTGCAGGAACAAGATAATTTTTAATACTAGCCAGCACACATCAATTTAGTAATAAGCTCAAGTATAATTAATCAGGAGCTTAGTAGATATGTACAGCCCACCCAGACTCGTCAGTCTCACCGTTGTACGTACTGGCAGAAATGTATCCATCAGTATACATGCAATGCAAGGAAGGTTGTATATATATATATATATATATATATATATATATATATATATATATATATATATATATATATATATTAATTAATTAGCTGTGAGATGACAGCATACATAACGGGTAAGTCCCAGCTCATACTACTTCCTTCCCTGCAAATTATTAAGTGTTGGTGATGGGCAGATGGGAATTAATAGTAATGTCATAAAATTCGAGCTATCTGTATTGTTCTCTTGAGACCAGTCTTGTCGAAAAAATCCACCAAAATTAATTTTGGACACCGAAATAAGATTCAGTGAACGTAACTTTAAATTTACAAATCCAAATGACATTCGGTCTTCGCGATTATTAGTTTTGTAATATTTAAGATTTTTGGTGATTTTTCTTAGGAGGCCAAAAAATACTCATAAAATTACTAATTTAATAATATTAAAATCATCCTTTTAATTATTTCAAAATTTCGGTTTATTTTGTTCGGATATCAAAACAACAAACGGATAATTTTGTAGCATTCTTCTCATCTCATTGAACACCATATTTTACTTCGAAGAACGTTACACGTAATCGAAATTATTAAATTATTAAATAGATAAATAAAATTATTAATTAAATATGTTAGACAGAGAGAGGTTGTGGGTTTGATGGAAATGGCAGCAACCTCCAGAGGGGCCAATCAATGAAAGGTTTGAAGATAAATACAAATATATATATATATATATATATATATATATATATATATATATATATATATATATATATATATATATATATATATATATATAGAAAGGGGAGAAAACAAAGCAACTCCCTCTCTTTTCTCACTCTCTCCTTCTCACTCTCTTTTCATTTCTTCTCTCGGCAGAAACCAGCAGCAAAAAGAAAAAAAGAAGAGAAAAAATATGAGAGAAGAAAAAAAACCTAATCGAATCGAGGATTCGGAAAAAATTAAAGAAGACAAAAAGGAGCCCAATATAAATAACACACTTTCCTTCTTCTAGTGCACGTCGAATTGATTATTTTTCTTTTAATTATATAATTTTTCTTTGATTATATTATTGTAGAAGTAATTAAATATTGATCATTTTGTTAAATTAAGTTTCGGTTTGGAATAGAAAACTTATTTGAAGTATGAGAATATTCATATTTATAATTATATTTATTACAATAAATTTTGTAAATATGTATGAAAATAAAAATAAAAGAAAAAGGAAAAGAAGAGAAAAGAAGAGGAAGAAGGAGCAGAGAAGAGAGAGAGAGAGAGAGAGAGAGAGAAGAAAGGGGGGGTGCGGGGGAGTAAGAAAAAGAAAAAAAAGAGGGAACAAATAGGGAAACTGGCTAAAAGTAGCAGGCTTGGATTTAACTTGGGCCAAAAAAAAGAAAATAAAGAAAATAAAAATAGACTGGGCCGGCCCAGCCCAGTCCAGTAAGCAAAAGAAAAAAAAATTCACAATGGGCCTGAGCCGGACAGGAAAGAAAAGGAAAAATAAAAATAAAATAAAAATATGAATAAGTGGGAATTTAGTGGGTTTCGACTTAATGGATTAAATGATTGAGGGATTGGAGTTGGACTTGGCTTGGATTAATTGGAAATAATTGATAGATTGGAAATAAAATAAAAATGATAATAGTAATAAAAT
Source organism: Dracaena cambodiana (assembly GCA_036321105.1). Classification (NCBI taxonomy): domain Eukaryota; kingdom Viridiplantae; phylum Streptophyta; class Magnoliopsida; order Asparagales; family Asparagaceae; genus Dracaena; species Dracaena cambodiana. The sequence continues at coordinate 20,384,665 of JAYEPQ010000013.1, read as the reverse complement.
TAAATAATAAATAATTGATGCGTTAGGCTTGGATTTTAATTGGAAGTTACTCAAAGAGAAATGTATATCAATATATATGACTGAGCCTAGAAATATAATAAATGCTTAAGTTTGGGTTTAAAAATAATACAGTATTATTATATGATGCACTTGGTTTCCAAATTGGGCAATTGATTGGTATTGAGAATTGAATCAGATTATTGAAATAATTTTGATGATATGCATTGTGATACAATTATGCACTAACATCTATCATGCTACATGTCATGTGTCTTGATGTTACAAATTATGGGTTATATTACTACATGTCATGTACAGTCATGGAAATGCAAGCATACTATCATGAATTGAAAAAACAATTAAAACGGCAAAGGAAAAGTAAATAAATAAATGTAAAATAAATTTTTTATGTGCATAATGTATTATGAATACGGGGATGGGAGAAACTATATAATCGATAAGAGTTTTACCGTATAAAAATTGATTGTAATGCTAGGATCGGGATTCTTTTACTGCAACGATCTGGTTGATTACTGGATCACCAATTGATAATTATTATCCAGAATAGTATGTCCGTTACTGTACTACAGTACGAAAATTGATTGTAGTGTCTAGCGACACGTCATAGTGTAGTGCCATGAATATTGAGGTCAGGTCCCGGATATGCACGGGTACTTATACGATAATGGAGAATAGCGCTATCTTATCCATTAATACAGTTTCTGCAATTAAATTGGACGGTGACTGAGACCAATAGAATATATGATTAAATAGATAGATCACTTATTATTGGCAGTGAAAATTTCTAAGTAAATAGGATTTTCCACAACAGAACACGGAGCTAATTCTATAGCTCCGCATCTGGCTATTTTTAGCCCCGCGTTTGAGCAAAATGCGAAATTATCAATAGCTCCGCGTTAGCTCCACATTCTGGTTATTTAGCGGCGCGTTTTGATGAGTTTTTCTCCGTATGAGCAGATAACCAAGATCTCAAATTGATTGAGATTATGATTTGGGCTAATCCAAATACCCAAATTAAGTACAATCAGAACTCTAAATCAAGAGATTTAAATCAAAACTAAGATATTTGATTGGAATCCTTGATGAGTAAGAATTCTATTTAAATAGAAACTCTTACATTATCCCGAGGCTATAAATACCTTCTTGGTGAAATCCTAGAGGTCTTCTTTTTCGGCAATTGAGATATTTTTCTGAAATCTTGGAGAGTTCGAGTTACGCACAGAGCCTTGAATTCGTGAAGATCAGAGAAAATCATTATCTTTTTCTGGAGTTCTTGAGAAGTTCGAGTTACGCACAGAGCCTTGAACGAATCAAGATAAGAGGAGATCGTCTACAGTCGGCCATCACCTTCAAAAGAGAAGAGTTCGACGTCTGATCGTCCAAAGGAACTACTATAGATCCCATCGCCACACAGATCCCACATATATTGTAAAAGAGAGCGATTGAAGATATAAAATCCTCTCGTTTGTTCTTTTCTTATTCTCTTTCATTGTAATTCAAGTTTATTCAATGGAAGGAAAGGCGAATAATCCAAATTCAGCCGCGAACAAACTGGTGACCACAGTGGGAGCCATCTCTTTCACTGATGAAGAGATTGTGGCGCAATCGGACGTTGACATGATCGGATCCGAAGTAGACACACTGATCGTTGAGATCGACCAGCAGAAGTACGAGGAGTTCCTCTCCTCTGAATCAGGTGACTTGGACGAGACACGACACTATCGTCGCATGCGCTCCAATACCCGAGCAATGGGTAAAAAGGTATCCATCGAGAGACGGGGATCCTTGGAGACTGCGGCTATAGGGCCGGTGCTCAGACAGGAAATCCTAGCAGAGTATGAGCTTCTTACTGCCGAAAAAGACCTGGGAACTGGATTGACCAGAACCCAACTCCGAAATAGGAATCGGAGAGCGAGGCGAAAAGCCCTCAAAGCCCGCCTTAGATGCGAGGCTAATGGGCGCGAGGCTATGGTCTCTCGCAAACTGGCTCGCGCTAATCGCGAGACCAGTCGTTACCGCGTTAGACGCGAAGTATCAACTTGCCTTAAAAGCAAGGAAAAGCCAGCGTATAATTCCCCACACGAGGCTATTACTGAGCTTAGCGAGACGCGAAGCCAGTAAGATTTGCGCTAGTCGCAAAATATCAGACACTCGCGAGAAACGCAAGTATAAAATCTCTTTAAAGCCAACGTGTGATATTCCACGCGAGGCTATTACTGAGTGTAGCGAGAGACGCGAAGCCAGTAAGATTTGCGCTAGTCGCAAAATATCAGACACTCGCGAGAAACGCGAGTATAAAATCTCTTTAAAGCCAGCATGTGATTTCCACGCAAGGCTAATACTGAGCCAAGCGAGAGACGCGAGGCTAGTAATACTTGCGAGAAACGCAAGACTTCTTACACTCGTAAGGAACGCGAGGATAAAAATTCTTTACAACCAGCGTGTGATTCTCCACGCGAGGTTAATACTGAGACAAGCGAGAAACGCGAGGCCAGTAATACTTGCGAGAAACGCAAGACTTCTTACACTCGCGAGGAACGCGAGGACGATTGGCAAATTGTTGTTAATCGTAAAAATAGCGTTAGGCGCGAAGCTATGATGTGAGATAATCGCAAGGGTAAGCCAGCGTGCAAGAATCTTCCTTCACGCGGGGCTATTATTCCAGAAGCTAAACTTCTGAAGACACGCCAAGCCAGCGAGAAATGCGAGGCTAGTGTGATTGAACGCGGAGTAATTCTCAGCACCGCGAGATAAAACGCGGAGCTATCTTTAAGCTCCGCACAGATCAACCCGACTACAGAATCAGGGCTGATCGTCGCATCAGTGGACCAGAACTGGACTTCAATGATCCTAAGAAGCTTCAATGGGCTCCTAGACCCTCTCAAAAACTGGGTGGGTCCCACGGCTCCATTGCTAAAGACACGGATCTCCGGGACCATCTGTCCAAGAAGAGAGGCATAGAAGAAATTCAAGCTGAACCTGTCTGTCACTGCCGGCAGCTCATGACAGCGGTATCTGCTGTAATGGATAACTGTGGCTGCAACAAGAGCAGATTATCGGTGTTCGACCGATTAACCGAGTCGGACAAGAACCCTATTAATAAGCTGAAGACCGCTTCCCTGAAAGAATGAAGAGTTGTAACCTCCAACATGGTAGGAAAAGGGAAGAAAGTTGCACAAACGGACGACGATTCAGAATCAAATGATGAAGAACCTCATCGTATCACTCGACTGAAATCAGGAGCCGTTCCGCCTTGGAATTATAAGAGGCTTGTAATGGGTTCTTACGACGATGACAGTGATAACTCGACCATAGCTTCACCTCGATCCTCTGCGTCATCCAGGCTACAAAAATCAGCATCACATATGGCCGATAAGTCTGACGACATCAATCAGAGATTCGACACTCAAGAAAGAATGATTCGAGAGCAACAAAAGACGATTGAAGATCTTAAGATGATGCTCTCAAAATTTGTAGAAGATAACGCCAAGAAGGGCAAAGAAACTTTGAACGAAGAAGAAAGAGAAGAAAAAACCCATTCGATGCACGAGGACGAGGACAGATTTTCTTTCCATGATCCACATGGAGAGAAAATAGAAAAATTACAAAGTCAACTCGAAGCACTGATGCATAAAAAGGAGTTGAAAGAGTTAGGAGTCTCTAGGCCACATCCACCTGAATGGGACATGGTACCATACCCTCCGAAGTATAAGCCGCTCAAATTAGAGCCATATGACGGGAAGGGATCTCCCAGTCAGTACATCTATTACTTCTTGTCCCAAGCCGGATATCTGATCGGTAATGACCCGATAATGACTAAAGTATTCACAAGTACTTTGCGAGGGCCTGTTTTTACTTGGTTTATGCAGCTGCCCCTAGGTACTATTAATGCCTGGTTTGATATTGAGAGATCATTTCTCGCACATTTCTTTGAGGATGATACCGAGATTCCAGTTCATTCCCTCCTTGCAACCAAACAAGGGGAACAAGAAACAGTAAAAAACTTCATAGAAAGGTTCTGGGAGAAGTCCATACATTGTAAACATGGAATGATCCAGGAAACTCTGGTGGAGACATGCCGCCATAATCTTAAGACCAACGTGCTCCTAAAAATGGGGGCCGTGGAGTCTAAGACGTGGAGAGACTTGCTTAAGTAGGGAGAACAAGCCGAGGACATGATCCGTCGAGTTGAAGAGTCTCGCGGACCGAGAAACAATGGGAACAATAGGCCATACTCCCAAAATAATAATAATAAGAACAAAGGGAAAGCGGTGATGGCGTCAGAAATAGCTCCGCAGAAGACAAATCCTCCAACGAACCCGAAGCCCCAGAATCAGAAGGGTACAAGACAAAGTAGGCCTCAGCCAGAAAGGACTTGTACTTTCAAGGCGGAACAAACGCCTACACTCTTCCAGTTACTCCAGAGAAAGGGAATGTTGAAACTTCCGGAAAACAGGAAACCGGAGGACGCTGGTAAAACCAACGACCCCAATTATTGCCTCTATCACCGGAATGTTGGACACCCTACCAAGGATTGTTACCCTCTAAAGAACAGAATCCAAACCCTAATAGAAGCTGGAGTTCTGATGCTTAAAGAGGAGCAGAAGAAGATCACCGCCAACATGGCAACCATAGTGGTTGGAACCCATGAATTCCCCGCAGGGGTGACCCCAATCCCGAAGGGTAAACTGGTTACGAAGAACCTTGACCCTTACAAAAAGGCCCGAGAAGGTCCCCATAACGACTCAGAAAGGGGAAGTCATGTGGGTCCACTCTGACTTGCTACAAGATGAGCAGTGGACAAACACAGGGGGTCAGAAGAAGAAGCGGACTAGCAACGCTATCTCCGCGGAAATAAAAGATGAATATATTGCAGGGACACCTACAGACTCTGAAGAGGAGCTCGAAGCCATGGCCACTCATCAAGATGGGGCAGGCCCTTCCAGCACTCGGTCTGGAAAAATATATCTCAGGGACTACACCAGGGTAGATCCAAAAGATATATATGCAAAACTTGTCGACCCTGCAAAACAAAAAGGTCTTCGCTTCCAGAAGAACCCTGGAAAAGATGGAGGAGTCAAAGATACTACCTTCAATTTTGATATTATAGCTCAGCTGGCAAATATTCTAGCTCGAGTCATGCTATATAAGTTGTTACGACTATCAAAGCCAACTCGTGAGGCGTTAAGAGAAGCCTTGACAGACTCTAAGTCATTCTTAGCTCAGATTGTCGAGCCGGCCAATGAAGAACAGGATTCTTGCCCCACTGTCATCAAGTGAGGAGGCAGGTCTCCCAAATAGTCTTCTCTCCAGAAGACATGCAGGTGAGGAATATAAAGCATAACAGGCCTTTATATTTCATCGGATATGTCGGATCTACAAAAGTAGACCAAATTCAAACTGATCCAGGTTCTGCATTAAGTGTCGTGCCCAGAAGGTTGATGCAGCTGTTAGAGATTTCCCTCCATCGTTTGGCACCAACCAACACCACAATATATGGGTTTAATGCCAATAATGGCAGTCCCCTCGGAAAGATCCGACTCCGATGTCAAATCGGAGATTTAAGGACGGAGGTCACATGCTATGTTATTGATGCAGATACCTCCTACAATATTTTACTGGGACGGCCTTGGATCCATGCCCACATGATAGTCCCGTCGACTCTTCACCAATGCATAAAATATTGCGATGAGGAAGGAGAAGTCCGGACACTAGTTGCAGATAAGCAACCATTTAAGGGGCTGGAGAATTACTTCACGGATGCTGCACTTTATAAACCAGCCCATGAAGCTTCCAATAACGATCCTATCAAACCTCAAAAGCTTGACGAAAGTGGTAATGAGGCAGATACAGAATATGAACTTCCTGAAGAAGACGACGGGGGTGATTATGAAATTAACCCCAACTTATATTTCAGCTTGAGTGTTGATGATAATGTAGCCGATGTAGTAGAGGATGAATGGGTTATTGATGAAAACGTAAAGTTAGTCTACGAGCATGATGTAGCTACTAAATCTGAACCCTCTTATACCTCTACCGAAGTGGATGGTTTGTCCGAACTTAAAGCTCTCGCGGCATATCATTTGCCCCTCAGGTCATCTCTCCTCTCTCAATTAGAAGTAACTAAGGGCCAAGGTCACTTCTTTGAAGTGCCTCCCCGACAGAAGTCTCAAAGACCGATCATGTTCCGCAAAGTGGTCACGTCGCCTCGACGAGAACAGAGCAGTGAAAGTGATGAACAGACATCACCTCAGTTCCATTTATACGAACAGAAGTCCCAACAGATGATGGAAAAGATGGGTTATAATTTTACCCAAAAGCCGGGATTAAATTTTAGAAAAGGGCAACGAAATCTTACACCTTCGTTTAGGCCGAGGGGAAAGAGCCCAGACTATTATCAGAAGACTCGCAGGGGATTGGGCTATATATCTACTCCACCCTCATCGCCGCCCAAAGATGAAGAGAGTTCTTTCGGCTAAGCATGACTCATCTCCACCCGATCATGATTCGGATATAAGTACTGGCGCCTGGTTTCAATCCTTGATAGCCAATATGGTTTCAGCCACACTTGAAAACGACGAGGAACCAATTGACGTCTCGGATGATTCCTGGGCTAAGCATATGGATGCTCTCTGGGATGTCTGCTTTGAACAGCGTGACCCGTCCACTGAAGATAAATTGATACAAGTCAACATGGGAACGGATGAAAATCCGAAGCCCATCTTTATAAGCGATACGCTAACTCCCTTAGAAAAGGAGGAACTTATATCTCTTATCAAAGAGTATATATACGTGTTCGCATGGAGATACGAAGACATGCCCGGTCTTGACCCTTGCATTGCCATGCACCGGTTGAATATTAAAGAGGACGCCAAGCCAGTTAAACAACAACAAAGGCATTTTCGACCGAAATTGATGGAGGCAATAGTTGCTGAGGTCAATAAACTTATAAAATCCGGATTCATCCGTGAGGAACAACATCCTGATTGGGTGGCTAACATAGTGCCAGTTCGTAAGAAGAACGGTAAAATCCGGATATGCATCGATTTTTGAGATTTGAATTCTGCATGTCCTAAAGATGAGTTTCCACTCCCTATCACCGACGTGATGATTGATAATATTTGAGGTTACGAGAGGATGTCCTTTATGGATGGCTTCTCAGGTTATAACCAGATTAAGATGCACTCAAATGATGAAAAGCATACAGCTTTCAGAACGTCGCTGGGGGTATACTGCTACATGGTGATGCCGTTTGGACTGAAGAATGCCGGTGCCACCTACCAACGTGCGATGAGCATCATAATCAAAGAACATCTACGCAAAATAGTAAAGTGCTATGTAGATAACTTGGCAGTTAAAAGCAAGAATAAAGGAGACTACCTTCATGACTTGAGAACGGTCTTCGATCTCATGAGGAAACATCATTTGAAGATGAATCCCACTAAATCTTTCATGGGGGTGTCCAGTGGGAAGTTCCTTGGGTTCATTATAACTTCAAAAGGTATCTTCCTTGACCCTGAAAAGGTAAAAGCGATTAGCGAGATGCCGCCTCCCTGCAATCTTAAAGAATTAAGGGGATTACAAGGAAAGCTCGCCTATATTCGACGCTTCATTTCTAACCTATCTGGACGATGTCAGTCATTCTCCAGACTTATGAAAAAGGGGGTCTCCTTCGTATGGGACGAGGCATGTCAACAAGCGTTTGATGATCTCAAAAAATACCTCACCAAACCTCCTGTCCTCATGGCACCCATCCCTGGACAACCATTTCTTATATATGTAAGGGCCATGGATAATGCTCTAGGAGCATTACTTGCTCAATATAATAAGCACGGCCATGAACATGCCCTCTATTATTTGAGCAGGACAATGATCGGGGCCGAACAGCGGTATACCCCGATTGAAAAAGAATGTTTAGCCCTAGTGTTCGCTGTTCAGAAAATGCGATACTATCTTTCGGGGCAAACAATTCATGTCATATCACGGGTTAATCCCTTAAAAATCCTGATAACGAAGCCAGGATCTTTAAATGGCCGACTGACGAAATGGGCATTATTGCTATCGCCATACGACATTCATTATGTCCCTCAGAAAGCAATGAAGGGACAAGCAATTGCTGATTTCTTAGCAGACCATCCAATCTGGTCTAGATAGACGTCAGAAGTCAACACAGTTAGTAAGGAACAACCATGGCAGATGTTCTTTGATGGTGCTGCCAGACGGTCTGCTGCTGGAGTGGGGGTTGTACTGATCTCCCCACATAAACATATATTGCCCAACGGTTACTCATTGACAGAACCGTGCACAAATAATGTAGCGGAATATAATGCGCTCATTATTGGCCTGAAGATAGCCCTGCAACTGGGGGTGAACCATCTAGAGGCATAGGGAGACTCTAAGCTCATTGTCAATCAAATGACTGGAGAGTATGAAGTCAGACATGAAGCCCTCATCCCCTATCATCAGTTAGCCATCGAGCTAGTAGGATACTTTGGACAATTTTATATCACTCATATACCACGGAATGAGAATGTCTACGCCGACGCTCTTGCCTCATTGGCCGCAACGTTGGTGATTCCCCCAGGTGAAGCTAAGAGCATCACCATCGGTAGTAGGGAACTCCTCCATCCAGATGTGGTAGTCCAAACCCAAGAGGTGTGCCAGACAAGTTTAGCTCTGGAACCCCACGATTGGCGATTTCTGTTTGTGAATTATGTTTTATATGGGATACTGCCCGAGGATCCAAAGGAAACCGCCTAGATAAAGAGGAAGGCTCCCAGATTTTATTATGATCAGACACTCTAGACTTTGTATAGAAAGTCAAGTGATGGTCTCCTACTACGCTGCCTATCAAGAGCCGAAGCAGATAAAGTGCTGAAAGAGACACATGATGGAGTATGTGGAGCTCATCAGCCCGGTCCAAAACTGGGATATCGCATAAGAAGGCTAGGATACTACTGGCCAAAGATGATTACCGAGACAATGGCATACGCTAAGCGATGCCATGCATACTAGGTACATGCAAACTTTATCCATCAACCCCCAGAGTACTTGCACAATACTGTTACTAGTTGGCCATTTGAGGCATGGGGAATGGATATTGTGGGACCAATAACTCCCCCGTCATCCAGAGGACATCGGTTTATTCTTGCAATAAATGATTATTTTTCAAGATGGGCCGAAGCCGTGCCCATGAGTGAGGTAAAGATGACAGATGTGATTAAGTTCATCAAGCATCATGTCATTTACCGTTTTGGTGTCCCTCGAAGGATCATCCATGATAATGGACCCCAATTCATCAGTCAGGGGTTTTCAAGATTCTGTGATAAGTTCAGGATCAAAGATATTGCTTCAACGCCATATAAGCCCGCAGCAAATGGGTTGGCCGAAGCATTCAACAAGACGATTATCAAACTCCTTCGGAAGTTCGTCTCTTCCAATAAACGAGATTGGGATGAAAAGCTAGGAGAGTGCTCGTGGGCTTATCGCACCACTGTTCGCACCCCAACAAAAACTACCCCCTTCTCTTTGGTCTATAGAAGCGAGGCTGTCTTGCCTCTTGAAATTCAGATTCCTTCGTTAAGAGTGGCATTAGCCACAAAGATGACGACAGAAGAGGGCCATCAGCAAAGATTGCAAGAACTAGAGGCGTTAAATGAAAAGCGTCTCAGGGCTCAACAACAAATTGAGTTGTATCAAGCTCGAATCTCACGAACGTTCAATAAGAACGTCAAACCAAGGACCTTTAAGCGAGGAGACTTGATTCTGGCTATTAAAAGGCCAATGGTACTGACTCACAAGACCAAGGGTAAATTTGAACCCAAGTGGGAAGGACCATTTATTGTGGAGACAATATACTCCAGTGGAGCCTATCACTTGATGAATGAAAACGGTGATAGGATGATGATGCCGATCAATGGCAAATTTCTGAAGAAATACTATGTTTAATATCCCTGGAAGAATAAGCCTCCGTTCATCCAAGTTACGCGATGAGCACTTGGACTTTTGGTGATCTCAACCCAATCACCCCGGTGTGCCCAGTTCAAGTTACGCAGATAAGCCTTGAACCGCCTCCAAAATTCTTGGCATGCGCAATTTAGCGCCTCTGACCAAAATCTAATGATCCTAACCCGATCATCTTGGATGTGCCCAGTTTGAGTTACGCAGATGAGCCTCGAACCGCCTCCATTTCATCCGAGTTACGCAGATGAGCATTTGGACTTCTGGTGATTTCAAACCCAATCACCCCGGTGTGCCCAATTCAAGTTACGCAGATGAGCCTTGAACCGCCTCTGAAATTCTTGGCATGCGCAATTTAGCGCCTCTGACCAAAATTTAATGATCCTAACCAGATCATCTTGGATGTGCCCAGTTTGAGTTACGCAGATGAGCCTCGAACCGCCTCCATTTATCCAAGTTATGCAGATGAGCACTTGGACTTCTGGTGATTTCAATCCAAATCACCCCGGTGTGCCCAGTTCAAGTTACGAAGATGAGCCTTGAACCACCTCCAAAATTCTTGGCATGCGCAATTTAGCGTCTCTGACCAAAATTTAATGATCCTAACCAGATCATCTTGGATGTGCCTAGTTTGAGTTACGCAGATGAGCCTCGAACCGCCTCCATTTATCCAAGTTACGCAGATGAGCACTTGGACTTTTGGTGATCTCAACCCAATCACCCCGGTGTGCCTAGTTCAAGTTACACGGATGAACCTTGAACCGCCTCCAAATTTACTAAGGCATGTGCAATTGGGCACCTCTGCCGAAATCTGGTGATTTTAACTCAATCACCTTGGTATTAGTAGGTCAAGTTATGCAGATAAGCCCTGGGACTGCTTTACCAAAACAATGGATTATTTTGATGACAAGTTATTTGTTGGGCAAGCAAATTCGTTTTTGAAGCCGACAAATGAAAGAATCAAAAGAATTATCTTTATTGAAAGAATGAAGATACAAAAAGAATCTCAAAGGAACCATTAAGGGTTCTCTCTTCTATTACAAAAAGAATAAAAGAATAGAAAGAAAGAAAACTATGGATCTCCCAAGAGCTTCAACCTATTCATCGTCTCGTCAATTACTCGACGATGAGATGCCTCCACAGTGTGCTGAGCCTGCCGGCGTAAGTCATCGTCATTTATTGCAAGTTGCTGCTGACGAGACTCTTCAATGGTACGGCTTTTTATTGTCTCTTCCTGCTCGACCTGACCCCGTTGGAGGAGCAACACTTCCCGTTTCTTAACGGATTCCCCCAATTGAAGTTCGTTGTCTACTAAGACGGCCCAAGCTCTAGCAATCATCTCCTGGGCTTTGAGGATGGCAGCCTGACTCTCCCCAATCTCAGATTCTACCCTCTTCAGATCTCTAAGAATGGACTCCTGGCTAGCTTCGAGTTCTGCCAACTCCTGAGACCATCTTTCCTCTTGGCGTCTCAATTCCTCTCGACCCGGGATTGACTCTGCCCGAAGCCGCGCCAGTTCTATCTCGGTGATCGCCTCCACATCCGCTTGACGGATTGTGTGTAGCGTGCTCACTTGCTCTTCTAAAGCTGTAAGGCGGACCCGGTAAGGAGCTGCTCGGTCTTGTCTCCCGATCCTTTCAATGTTATCCAAATAACAGGATAACATTGGACGTGCGAGACTAAAGAAATCTCTCCCGTCAACGATCATCTCGATACATCTTCTTAACAATTGCATAAAAACATTAACACTGTAATTGAAGAGTTCTTGAAGAGGGTCCACAGTGTCAGCATTTAAAGCAGGCAATGCCAAAGAAGATGTCGCCGGCAGAGGAGTAGTATCCGCGGGAGTTGAAGAGGAGGAAGCCCGTCCCTATACCAGATTCATGACGTGTGGAACCAGTAAAGCCAAAGCAGATCTGGCAGAACTGGGAACCCTAGGGGAAGCGTCGCTAGTACAGGTCACTCGGGTATCTCCGGCAACTTGGGTGGAAGACGGAGTGTCCTCACCTAAAGCACCTCTGATGGCAGAAGCACCTTCGAATGAGAACTTCAAATTTTCCTCATCCTCTGTAGGAAGACCTGGTGCTGGGGGAGTTGCAGGAGTCTCAATAGTCATTATAATAGAAGGCGTTAGTACTACTGGCTGTAGAGTCGAAGGCACACCAACAACTGTTAAGAAAGTTTCTCCGGAGCAGACTGGTAATGTTGGAGACAGCATACTCGGGGAAGGAGTAAGCTCTCTTGCTGCAGCCGCAACAATCACCTCTGTTCTCTCATCACTCCCAAGTTCGTCAATTGGAGGGACTGAAGAAGGAACAGAGGGAGGAATTGGCGTGAAATAGTCTGCGTCAAATTCACCTGCAGAGCTACCCAAACCACCAGCTGAGCCAGTCATGCCCGAATAGTCCACCCTCTCCTCAGACCCTCCCTTAGTGGTCGACTGCATTGGCGAGAGGGGCTGACCACCTGCATGTCAGGGAGCAAATAAATAGCGTTATGTATAATGATAAAAGTAAAATAATGGGCAGAAAAGAGAACACGAAGAGCCATACTATGAGATACAACTCCAGTTGTTGGACTTGAAGGGGGAGCCGCTATTGTTTCCAAGAGTGTACCCGGCTCACTACCCAATGGTTGCGCCGCGGGTTGTTCAACAGGTTCTACGGCTAGGGGAGTTGGAACCTCGGGAATACTCGGAGCTTCAGCAGGTCTACTTTCCCCTGCTGGTTTTTAAGGGAGGTAAAGTCGAAGCCAACAGATCTGAAGCAAACTTGAAAGTTGCTTCCTGGGGAGCTACTAAGGCTTCCGGAGCCAATTTCTTCTTCTTTTTGGCAGGCCCTTTCTTTGGGGCACCGCGACGTTTGATGGTCGGGCTCCGGGGACGAGTGACAACAGGTTGGGGAACTCTTCCAACATCAGGGCTGTCATCGTCGTTATTGTTATCATCATCGTCAGACTCGCTGCGTCTGATGGTTCAGCCGCTGCGCCTAGGAATTCGTCCATTCCTTTTATTCTAACCCTTGTGGCACCTTGGCGGCTTATATAAAAAGCCTTGATCTCCTTACAACAGCTTCGGTTGATGGAGAAAGCGGGCACTTCAGCGTTTGCAATGCTGAACCATGTGCAGAAGCTGAGTGTCATGGCCAGTTCTAGCGACTTCTGGGGCAGGGTGAACTCAGCTCCGGTTCCACCAGCTGCAAAATGGAACCAGCGCGGGCACCCTCATACAAATTCCCCTCATAGGTGAAATTCTTGCTGGGATTACCCACGTAAAGTTGGGAATATCCGAACTGGGGAGCAAAGCGGCTTGGGATGTAGGGTTCAATAAGACACTTGGCATCTTGACGATACACCAAGTTCCCGGGTCAGATGTTAAGGAGCCACCAGAACGCTCCCACGGATAAGGCAGTGAAGTTGTCTGCCCCTGCAATATCCTTCAGTTTTAACCCGTATCCTCCGCCAGAAAAGTCGGGGAAGCACCTAAAGATTTCATAATTCTCGTGATTCCGAAGGGTCTTCCGGATTTGGGACATATAGTGGTGCTTCCATGAAGAGCGCTTGTACAGCTCCACGAAGTAGCACTTGTCGCCCGAACGGTATCTCCACCCTATTCAGCCGCACTCATCAGGGAAGGGCAGTGCATGACGAGCCATGCCATCAGATAAGTTTAGGGCATCTCCACCCTAAGGTTTGGAGTCTTCGACTGGGCAGTCTCTTTCGACTTGCCCTTTCTTTTTCCCTTGACCTTATCGGCAGGGAGGAAATCATTACAAAGTGTCCGCAATCCATGTTGTAGATTGCACACCATGGCGGGAAGGAGTCCAAGGGGTCGGCCGTATGCAAGAAGGACTACTGGGTATACCACAGTCATTGCAATTGCCTCTTTTGGTAAAGACGGCACGACACACCTCTTCAGCCACAACATCAAGAACCCAGCGATGAGACCTCTATTGGATATTGAGGTCTGAGCTTGGTAATGGTAGCTCTTGAACGAGGTGCCAGGACCGTACCCATTTTCATTAGATTCAGTAGTATAATACAGCAGGCGGCGGCCCTTGGCGATGCGGTGATCGATCTCCGTGATGTAGACGGGAGGATGGCCATGGATAGTTGTTGACGTATCCTTAGAATTCAAGTTAGCAAAAAGGTACTCGGCCCATTTCTTGTGGCGTATACCCTGATTACGCACACCTGTTAGGTCAACACAGATGCGGTAGTGGCACATCATCTCCCAATATGTCGCATAAACGCGCTCATCCCTCGCCATCAGCATGTTCAATTCTTCGGTGGTAGGGATATATTCTTCATAAGGGACTTCGCCCATTGAAAGCCCAGATACGTCGAGCATCTCGTGGAGAGCGAATCCTAGCTCACCCACTGGCGTAAAAAGAGTGTAGGTCTCAGGATTGTACATTTCCAAGAGGCAGAAGAAATGATAAGCACTCTGAGGGAACCCGAACTGGACGTTCCTGATGGCTTTGTATAAGCCGATCTCCTTCAGGATAGGTTCGTGTGAATCCAACATGTATTTAACAAGGCGGGCCCACCACATGTTGCCAGAAGAATAGACCCAGCCAGGCATCCTGAAGTCACTAGCCGGGTATTGGCCTTCTTTCGCCATAAAATCGTTCAGAAAAGTTCGTGCGTGAATCGGGACTTCCCCCACTGGATGCTCCTTACCAAATCTACCTGGAAGCAAACCAGTAATGCATCTGGGGCCGCCATCTTGATAAGGCCCTTGTGTGCCAAATTTGCCCGTCGGGACGCCATCCTGCTCTTGAGTCAAAACCCATTTCAACTCACGAGGCATCGCCAGCCGCTGAAGATAAACTAGGGGATAGCCACGGTCCATTCTAGGCAGAAACATTAACATTTCGCCTGAATTATATAGCCAAGTGCACTCCTCTTCAAAGATGATCTGATCTGATTGCTCCATCTGGTTCCCAAAGAGGAATGCGGGCTTCTCCATTACTTCTCTGTCCACGGTTTCAAAGGCCGCATCAGTTATAATATCCCTCGCGGTAGTGGGATGATACTTGATCAATTTCTCCCTGCGCCCGTTCAAGTCTTGTTTGTATGAGGCCAGAATAGTGGTGAAGCGGAATTGACCCAAGGAATCAGAACCCCTAGCAAAGCCAAAGTAGTTCTTGTGGGGAAGAGCTTCCATCGAATACCCTACTGCATAAAGAAGAACCAGAGTTAGAAAAGTTTCTGCAAAACAGAAACTTTTCTAAGTATGGAAGCGCGAAGCTAAAAATTAGAACGCGCGAAGCTAAAAGTAACTCTGCGCGAAGCTAAAAATTAGAACGCGCGAAGCTAAAAGAAACTCCGCGCGAAGCTGAAGATTAGACCGCGCAGAAGTAAAAAAGATAGCCTCGCATTTTAGCACGACTGCTACTCCAAATAGCCTCGCGTTTTAATGCGATTGCTACTCCAAATAGCCTCGCGTTTTAGTGCAACTGCTACTCAAAATAGCCTAGCGTTTTAGCTCGACTGCTACTCAAAATAGCCTCGCGTTTTAGCGCGACTGCTACTCCAAATAGCCTCGCGTTTTAGTGCGACTGCTACTCAAAATAGCCTCGCGTTTTAGTGCGACTGCTACTCAAAATAGCCTCGCATTTTAGCGCGACTGCTACTCCAAATAACCTCGCATTTTAGCGCGACTGCTACTCAAAATAGCCTCGCAGATCAAACGCGACTGCTACTCAAAATAGCCTCGCGTTTCAGCGCGACTGCTACTCAAAATAGCCTCGCGTTTCAGCGCGGCTGCTACTCAAAATAGTCCGCGCTTCAAAATGCGAGGATGACGCGATAACTTTGCGTAAGAAGAAAGCCAGAGGCTTTTCTTCTTCTCCAAGCCATACGGCTGGAGTACGACGATCTCGCCGATGAAAGAGGTGATTAATCGGTTAGAACTGAGCAAAATCACTCTAAAAAAAATCTTCTAAAAAGTCTCGATAGAGAGATCTTTACCCCCAATAGGCGAGACATGGGCTGGCCCGCCACTTCCACGGTCGCTGCTGCCGCTGCTAGCGCCAGTTGCCGATGACGGAGCTGCGCGAGAGGTAGCACGGGTCTTAAGCGCCATTGCTTGCAAAAAATTGAGTGAAATCGATGGGAAATCGAAGGAAACTCGGTCGGAGAGTACTCGGGTCGCCTAAACTCTGAGCGCCTGAATCTCTAAAGTCTCTGGAAAATTCTCAAATGAAGTGAGAGAGAAGAGGAAAAGAGACTTTATTTGAATCAAAGAAACCACCCCTTGGAATTCGGCGCGAGGTTCGGGGCGACTCCTTATCAGTTACTCCCCAAAACGCGGAGCAGATAGCTCCACGTGGCGATGAAAAATGCGAAGTTATTAACTCCGCGCAATTATGCAAAGCGCGAGGCTAACTTGGTATTTTAGCTCCGCATTTTCTATAAAAACTTAGATTTTTAGCGAGTGCAATTAGACACTTCCATCTAAGTTAAATGATCCTTAACCGATCATCCCGGTATCTATAATCTAAGTTACGCAAATGAGCCTTAGATTATTTTACCAGAATTATTAGCCATCTGTTTGTTGTGCAAGCAAGATTCTTGAAGCCAACAGATAGAGAGGAAAATATTTGCTTTTATTTGTGAAGCGAAAGATTACAAAAGAAGAGGGAGTTATAGCTCTTCCAAAAGCTTTTACATGATCGACTCATCAATAACCTAACGGCAAGACTCTTCTACGAGGTGTTAAAGCTCAATTCCTTGGTTCACATACAAAAGATCTCCTCTGCAAATGTCAACTATGATCTGTTTAAAGTTCTTAGTGGATTATCTGAAGATACTGCTGCAAGAATCCTAATGAAGATGCACAAGTTGAATTCGAAGTGCTGCAAGCCCATGCAGAAATGATCCTCAAGAAAACTTAATGGGCTGCCGTAGAGTTCTTGTAACTCCTTCAAAAGTTTATCTCCAGGAGCCAGAGCTTAAAACCTGCAACTATGTTGTAAAGCATATGCTTCTGGCTTCCTTAGAGTTACTTTTGCTGATGAAGATCGATGGACCCACATGCACTCCTCTTCAAAAAGGATCGGGTTCACTGCAGAAGGAAGAGTCCAGAGTTAGACTCGAAAAATCTTTTAAGTATAAAAATGCGGAGCTAAACTAACTCCGCGTGCAGTTGAAGAAACAGCCTCACGTTTCAACGCGACTGCTAATAGCCTCGCGTTTCAACGCGACTGCTAATTAAAATAGCCTCGCGTTTCAACGCGATTGCTAATCAAGATAGCCCCGCGTTTCAAGCGCAGGGATGACGCGATAACTTCGCGTAGAAGAGGATTAGAGTTCATCTCTGTCTTCTCCTTCTCCTTTAAGCCTTACGGCAGGAGAACGACGATCTCGCCAGCGAAATAAGCAATTGGCCAGTTCAAACTGAGCCAAGACATCACAAAATGGTTCTAGAAAGACCAAAGATAAGGCTTTTACCTTTGATAGTCACTGCATAGACTAGTTCGCCGCTGTGACTACTTTAGAGCGTGATGCAAGCCCGTCAAGGCCTTGCCTTGGCACCATTAATGAATTAACTCGTTAATTGTGGGAACCAAGCTTGCAGTGGCACCAAACCCTCAACTCATTGGTTAATTAGATTCCATCAATCAGCATTCGGGACTTCATTTATACATGGTGGGCTCAGACTGAGAGTGCAGACATATATATATAACCTTGTCAACTCTGATGCTGCTGTTGCTGCTGCTGCTCGGCAAGAACATCCACCCTCTTCAGTTGTGGATGGGTACAGGGTCTCCTCAAAGAGAATATTGGCGCTGGACACATACTTTCCGAGGCCTGCAAGGGCCGAAATCCAGCAAGGTTCTGCACTATGCCTGGTGGCTGGCCTACGTGTTCTCTAGCCTGACAGACGTAGGCCAGCCTCTTCCAGCTGCAGGTTGCGTTTGACTCTGTCCATGGCCAGGATCCCATGACACGGAGGGGATGCAGTTATTTCCTACAAGCATGTAGATTTCAGATGTTAAGATATATGGAACTATGCATGAAGGACTGGATTCATCAGAAGCAGAAAAACAGAAAGCTTGTGGCATGTCACCGCATTTTTTACAGGCTCATTGGTATAGGATAGTGAAGAATGCAGCATGCAGTGTGTGATCAGATGGTAACATATGCCGAGGGGTGGCAAAGGGACCGAGTTCCCTTGAGTCATTCGGGTGTGTGTGTGTGTGAGAGAGAGAGAGAGTCTTGTTTTTTAAAGTAATCGAGTCAGTAGACAGAATCAAGGAGCTCTGCTCTCGTCTGTTCCCTTCTCTGTGTTTGCATTGACGAAATTACGGGGCACAGGGTCCTTGTTAGTCATTGCTGCTACTGTATTTAATTATAGGACTAGTTACGAGCAAAGAGATATATGGCCACATCCAGCCATAGCTAGCAGAGATATTTACCAATTTCTAATTTCTTTTCTTGCTATTTACTCTATTTATTGTATTGTATTTCAGGAAATAATAATTATAAATTTACAGTACATAGAGAGCGGGAAGTCAATTCAGTGCTCATTGTTTGAGACGTCTTGCATGAGGATTAAGATTGACAATGGAGATGACACCGAGAGAGACTTGCGACTCTCTATTCTCAGGGAAAATACGGAAGAACAAATATTTTTTCAACATGCTAACGACGGCCAGATAAATTCCAGATCAGCATGCCTCTATGGACTTGGGATCCCAGAAATAATATAAATAAACAAATAAATAGAGGAGGAAGCAGCACCAGAAGCTATTTATACATTTGTGTTTTGATCAGCAAAATGCCTGTAAGATATGGAAATCACTAGCTACAAACTTCGCTTGCCCATCTCAAGTACCTGATGGACATCAACAACAAGTTACACACCCCTTTCCTTCTTTCAAGTGAAAACAAAATTGACTATGAGTTTTAAAATAAGCACTTGGATAAACTATAAAACATGATATGAGCTTTTCTTGCAGTAACTGTGAGGTCATAACTGGCTCTCACCCAGCTTCAAACAATTGATTCGCGATATAGCTAACTTTACTTCAAATAAGTAGAAGCTATCCACAGAAGCACATAGCTGATCAGAGAAGTTGCGACTCCAAAACTTCTTGGACCTTTCAGTAGAGGTGGAACCACAGAAACCATCAAGAAGGTACCCAACAGCCATGATCCAAAGAAAATCGCAAATCTGAAGAATGCCAGCATCAGAAGATAATTATTGAGAAGAAAAAAAAAAAAAACAGTGTAATGCAGTACGGTAGAACTTCAAAAATCTGAAATGCCTTTATGATTACAGGTTTTATAGCATAACATCACAGCAAAAATTTTTTCCCCAGTTAGCAGTTATATGCTTAGGACTGGAAACTACAGTGAAGAATTGGTTGCTTCTGTGCAGGATACAGGTGGAACCACACTAGTTAACTGCATATGTATATTAACAAGTGATGCTCGTATACACTAAGCAGAACCCATAAAATTATAGTGAACACATCAAAATTATCAATGCCAAAAGAAAAAAAAAATGAAGTCTTGATTTTTTTAAACCATTGGAATGCATGAGGATCAGGATGCAAAAGCAAGAAAGCTTTCATGGAAACTATGGATTTGAGCCTTTGCAACTACATCAGTATATGAAAAGTTTACTTTCTATCTACCTACAGATGCTTATATACTGCATAAGAATGCACAGATGGCGGTAATTTAGATTTATATTCGGTATATATTTGAATGATCAAAATGAAGAGTCAACTAACCCATATTATTAAGAGAATGATCATGATTTGTTGAGTTTTGAAAAACTTACAAAGCCTATGCAGAATGGTTAAAAAAAAGGGATCAAATCCTTGAAATTAAATTAAACACGAAAACCTTGATTCTCCAACACCTGGTTCCAATCGACAATGGGTCCCTCACAACCATACATTCTAAGATGCTTGACTACATGTGTTCATCTTTATAGGTTTTCTCCTGAAAAGAATTGAAACATGCATGCAACACGTTAATTGATTAAAACATCCAGCAATTGAGTTGTTTTCAGTTCATTTTTAAGTATATAAACGTGACACATAAAAAACCATCCTACAAAGTGAATTGAAATGGTATTTGGTAATGGATGCATTGACAACTTATACTTAGGAGATATGCTGTAATTAACATTTTACCTATGCAGTGCCATTCTCTCATTGCTGGAAGACATTGCAAAGACAAAACTAATGGAAAATATAACAAGGTATCCTCAAAAGCTTACCATAGCAATTCTTCAGCGTCACAAGTCTAATGATTCCCAAATAAACATACGTATGCTCAATAATTTCTTTGTGGACTACCATCACATATCAAAACCGTTCACAGGAAATTGTGATCTCCCTCCTTTTTCTTTTTCTTTCTTTTTTTTAATTCTTGTGGCCATTTTTTCGGATCACTTGAAAAAGAACAGTGCTAAATGCATCAACTATTCCTCTTATCCTAAATGTTTGCTTCAGGTGCACAGTTACATAGTAAAGCAGATCTTTGAAAATTCTCAAGGCACACTTGTTACTAGCAATCACAACCGCTATCATTTATTGCCCATGTGCATTCCCTATCTTCATATTCTTGTTTTTGTGTTCTACCTTCATCCAAGAAACAGAACTGCATCTTACCTGACAAGCTTAATAACTCACAACTTCTATGAGTTTAAAGAAACAACAGCAATATTGGGCATGTGTTCCCACGTCCTAACACTAGATGCTTCTTTTCCTATTTTCCCTTCCAATATGAGAATTTATATAAGAAATTGGAGACCAAAACAGAGATAAGGATATATTAATTAGGCTTGTCAAGATGAAAGATAGGACGAAAGACCTAGTTTGTGAGCATCAAGAGTGACCATCAAAGAAGTTAAATAAGAATCACATTAGAAAACATACAGTAAAACCAAATGATTCTAACTAGTTTATAAACTATAAGTATTGCAGAAAAGTTAGGCTTAGCGAAACTAAAGCTGTTATCAAGAAAAGAGTAGTACAGAGAGTTGTAGAACCAGATAACATCTCCATTGGGACTAGAAGCATTTGGGAGATACAGGCTTAGCATAGTTAACTAGGGATACATACGGTTGCAACATCGTTGAAAAAATAAATCTTGTTAGTTAATATATAATATCCTAATCACGAAATTCAAATTTTGACTTGGAATAGAAGTTTAAATATTATGATATTTTGGTATGATCTTGATTTTGTAAATTTAGATTTTGCCAACCAAAAATATTTTCTTACTTATGGATTTTAAATATTTAAAGTATTAGGATATTTCGTGACAATCATGGTTGTCCAAACATGCTTAATTTAATCAAGAAAAGTGTAGATTTTAAAAAAAAAAAAATGCCTGACAAAAAAAAGAATGAGCAGTTTAGTGCATATATATAAGAATAAAATGAGCCTAAGAAGATTATACAAAGTTGTTCAAACTATCATGATATCAAATTTATGAGTTATCAGCTACGCATGGAACTTGGAAAGAGAATATTAATGAGTAAAAGCTAAGAAACAAAGCATTTTGTCAGAAATTTTTTAGTTTTATGCTAGGGAGATTGACTATGAAGTCTACTTCTCTATTAATATGATTGACATGGAGATATAGGAAGGCAAAGAAAAATCCACGGAGTTTTCATTGAGTAAGAAAAGACAAGGAAAAACTTAAGGTAAGGTCCTTAGAGAGAGACTGTGGTGGGTTTAAGAGAAGAAACAAGAATTTATTAGGTATATTAATATGATGAAAGATATGTAAAATAGAGTAGTAACTAAGACCAACATTGTTGGGAACGGAGGCTGTTTCAAAACAATGTTTCCTCAATATGTGAAGGAGGGGGAAAGTATGCAGAGGCATATGTTAATGGAGGTAATTTGTGACATTGTGTCACTTGTGTGCATGGATGCAGTCAGCAATCAAGGCCACTTGCAGATGTAAATAAGTAACCAGGAATGGTGGGACCTTTATGTTCAAAGAGATACTCCTGAACATTAAGCTCTAAACTTAACAAAACGAATATCAAAGTTCCCTTCTAGTTCGATTGAACATTCAATAGCCAACTGATTGTAGAAACTACTGATGCTGATGCATAATGAAAAAATGAAAATGTTTCCTGAGGTCAGAATTATGAACTTTTGAAATGACTACAACCACAACAACAACTAAGCCTTTTATCACAAGTACTTGGGGTAGGCTACATGAACCAAAAGAGAATCACGCTGGCTCGACTACACTGATAATCCTTCATCATTCATTACTATTGAGTAATATGTCATTAAACCTCTAGAATCCATATCTTTTCGCATCGCCTCTATCCATGTTTTCTATGGTTTTCCTTTCGTTTTTTTAACTTGTCCTATGTTTATAAGCTCCCATCATCGAACTTTTGAAATGGCTCTTTAAAAATTACTATAAACTAAGGCACTTGCGTTCCGTAGTATTTTTAGCTATTTCAATGTTTCTTAAAACGTATCTCCGTGTGCGTGGAGACCTTTTCTTCTTTAAGGCTTTATATTGGTAAAATAGACCAAAAAAATATGAGATCCAAGAGAAAATATGTGAAAGAAATGAAAAGAAATAAGGAAACCGCACAACAATAATTATTCATCCATTTATTGTGCAGTTCATCTGTAAGTATATATTGTGTTGATCGGTACATGTCTTGACCTCACCGGCCAAATCTCGCTATTTGGATATTGAAAGGATGCACCACTATAAAATATGAGCAGCTAGGTTGGAGAGTCGAAAGGTGAGAATGGAGAATGAGTGTCAGCATATTGATAAAATTTGTCTATGGAGCATGGATACGAATACAGGACATGGATAAAATACGAAGCATGGCAAAATCCTAAGAAAGTAGGATAGAGGGACATGCCAATCAATATTTATCATTATTTATAAATATAGATAAATTTATAAATAAAATAAATATTAACTAGCAAACTATTATCATAAGATATTTATCTATAATAAATGCAAGCATGTTCATTTAGTTGCATTTTCTAGCTGTTTAATCAAATAATAGTATGAATATTTAAAGTAGTAAAATATCCCATATCAAATAGTAATAAAATACCGATTAATTAGTCATTGAGTTTCTGTACTTTTAGGTTTTCTATAACCATATAGAACAAGTTCAAATTGACTTACTAGTGCAGGAGGAAATGTAGAAACTTGGAATGTACTAATAAACGACTATATAATGACCATAGACCATGGTTGAATTTAGAACACAAACAAATATCTCACTAAAAAACAGCAGACCTTTAACCCATTCACACCATTTTTTACGATTTCCTATTTTGCTCAAACAATTAACAAAAAATAAGGTTAAAAAATTCTATATATAAATGCTAAGTTGCCGTGCATTTCAAATCGACTATCAGTTGGATACAAGCGTTGTGCATTGAAGACAAGTAGGACACAAACCATTCATGTAAGAGAGGCACATGTGAGCATCATGTAATAGCCTAACTGTTACCCCCCGACAACCCCCAAATCAGAAACACCCAAAAAAATACCCAATCAATCTTGGTTGATAGCAAAATTCTACTATAGTTCAACATAATTTCCTGGTGAAATCTTGATAATTCTCAAGGAAAAAACATAAACAGAGACTGTTGAATTATTGCTATTATAAGCAGAGGTGGACAAGTTAGATGAAGATAGGTTTCAGAAAGAACATCAATAAAGCAGTTACATGAGGTAAAGATATCCAAGACTAGGTGGTAAAATTGAAAGTTGTGGCACTATCCATAGTGGTTTTGGTAATGAATAGGAAGTTTCAAAAAACTGCCAAACTTTTGTTCAGTCCATGCTCATTGTAACTATATTTCTTTAATAGAAAAACCGCCTTCTTACTTGCACACCATGGAAAAAAAATTAATAAGAACTATATTCAACTGGGACAGTTTTTGGGCCCCATTATACAAATAAACTTCCAGAGTTATTGTACTGCCATAGTGGTTTTGGTATAAGCAGGAACTTTAAAAGAAGTGCCAACCTTCCACTAAGTTCAAGCTTATTGTAACTATAATTTCTTTAATGGCAAAAATGCTTTGTTTCTTGCATACCTTGTTGGAAGATCAGCTAGATAGACACTTAATAGCCCCCCCCCCCCCAACATTTATACAAATTGATTTCTAGGAACTGACTTCATTAGCCACGCAGAATGGGCTATAATATACAATATTATTTTTAACCTTGAAGTGTCGTAAATTTCCCACATGTTGAGCCTATTAAACATGTCAACTTCAAGAACTGGTCCCATGTGATTGATGCAGTTCAAATATATTAAAAGCCATAGTTGTAGGTATAGAAGCTTGAGCATGTTTAGATTAGGGAACAAGTATGGTGAAGGCAAGAGCATTACCATACAGATTACCACAAGGATCGACCTCAAATATGTCCAAATGGTTTTTTTTATGACAGCAAGTTGAATAAAAAATGAAGCTAATGACTATCAAAAGAAATTATGTGTTGGTTTGTCAAATACGACTTAGCAAAGCTTCTAATCTATACAAAATATCAAATATATAATGAGAATAATTCCATTTGTTAGAGAAACAACTTCAAAGAATATAAAACTTAATATATTAATGTATGACAAATTGCACTAAATCATATACTGATGAGTTCGATATCAGGAAATAGTACTAGAAAGTGAACAATATGTTAAGAATATGTACTACAGAAAGTCTCTTAAATAGTAAAAATATGGAACCTTAGCAAAATATTATAATATTATATTTACTATTGTCCAGTAAAATATGGCATCTTAGCAAAATATATTGGGTAGAAAGCCAAGGCATCCACCCACAACTCTATTGATATTGGATTCAGGTCCATTTGTTTAAAACCAAATACCTGGGCGGGAGGGGCTTTTAGGTTAAATTCTTTAAATTTTATAGTCTGACCCAAAATTATACAACATTGTAAAGTACCACAACAGAAGATAGATGGAATCATGAAAATGGTTTTTATGTTGATTCTTTTCCAACTACATGAAACTATCATTTTGAAACTGGAAAATTTTATTATTTATTATTTGTCATTGCTGCAAGAAATAGTAAATCTACTATACAACTGAAAAATATTGCATAAGAGATCTGCTGAAAGGTGCTTAATAGTGAGGTGGTTAGGAGACATACAATTTTACTTGCAGTTAAAAAATTGATGAACATAATGATTACATTACTTCTAATGAAACCTAACTAAGAATGTGCTCAGCAAAAAAAAAAAAAAAAAAACAACTTTTAACCTCCAAAACCATCTAGGCACATTCAGACTATAGGACTTATCCTAAATTACTCTTGTAAGCTCATTCATCACTACGGCAAATAAAACTGGACTCAATGTAGATCTTTGATGCAATCCAATAGTAATCGAAATACCACTTGCTAGATCACCATAAGTTCTGTCACTTGCCAATAATCATCTTAATAATGTTAACCTTCTTTATCAATGTCCACCATTGCACCTTTTCTCGGTACCTTTCATAGGCTTTTTCGAAATCAATAAAAAGCATATGCAAATCTTTACTTCTTTCTCAAAATCAGTTATTGACTTAACGAAGCAAACGAGCAGGTTCTAATGACAATCTCAAAGGCATGAATCCAAACTGGTTTACAAACCAAGAGAGTTGAAAGATCATCATCAATATCCAAATTCGGGAACAAATATTCAACCCATGCTTTCTGCATGACACCTTGATTTCTCAGTTTGGTCATCTGGCCACAGATGTGAAAAATGCAGTGTTCTAAAAAACGCCCTATACGGGCACATAATCGCCCGCATAGGCGTTTGTGGTTCCCAAATGCAAACAAAACCAACAATTCACCCTATCCGCATGGACAGGGGATTATGCAGTTGCATAATTGATTATGCGGAATATGCGCCTACGTAATCCGCATAACCGATTATGCTGTTAAAGGGTTATTGGGTTTCAAATGTTAAAAAACTGCCCGGCCGGCACCTAAAAACCCAAAATGTTAAATAAATTTCTCGATCCCTTTCTCCCCCAAAACCCGATCATTAACCCTAACCTCTCGTTCCCCTTTTCTCCCGATCGAAACCTGATTTGATTCGAGCACAGTTCTATGTGGGAAGCTTGCGACAACCTTTCTGAGCTTTTTTTCGGTGGTGGCGAGCCTCCAGTTGAATTAATCAGTAACGGCGACATCTCAGGTAAGTTTTTTGTTTGTTTTTCTATTTCCATTCAAAATTTCCATCATTTTTAGGTTTTAGTGATTTTTTTTTTTTGTTTTTTTTCTTCTTTCACTGGTTTAGTTATTTAATTTGATAAAAGCAAAGCCCGATTGAAATTCAACTTGAATCTAGGGTTTTGTAAATATGGTCACCCCTTAATTGGAAATTTAATTGAATAATTTGTTCAAGGATCAATGATAGTTTGGATTTCTTTTTAGTAGATATAATGCTATATATGTTTTTGCTTGTGCTACCGTTTGTGTTGCTGCTACCGTTTGTGTTGCTGCTCTTATTTGTGTTGCTGTTCCTGTGTGTGCTGCTGCTATTTAATATTTTTTTAAACCTTACCATTTTAATTGTGTGGATTATTTATGTTTGCTGTAGACTGTAGCATTGCATTTGTGTGGGTTCTTGTAGGCTGTAGCATTGCACATGTCCATAATCCATCACAAAATTTTTACAAAAATTCGATTAATTTGGAATGGCATGTCACATGTGCTCTAGAATTGAGGTCCATATATGAATAAAATTGATCAATTTGGTGGACCCAAAAGGTGAATACAAAATACATTGGGAGTCAGAAGTTAGTATTTCCTCGAACTTGTGAACTTGATTTCTCACTCCCTTTTTTTTCTTTTTGTTAAAAAATTATGACAAGGAAATGGTTGATATTTGAAAAGATTTAGCCATCATGTTTACTCTGTTATTTCTTTTCATCTATTTAATATAAATTTTTTTGCCATTTCTTAATTATTTATTGAGTAATAATTATTTGTTTCCTCAATGGTGATGTAGGAATTTCTGTAAGACAATTAGTTGAATTTCTATGTCATTTATGGCTTCCAATTCTAGTAGTTGTGGACAGCCAAATCTATCGAGTGAGAAAGATAGTCAGATTCCATCCAAACCTCCTGGATCAAATTATATTGGGTGGAATTATGGAAAGTTGATAAAGAAAGGATCTTACATGGATGTCAAATGCATAAAGTGTAACTAGATTGTGGAGGGGGAATTAACATATGGAAACAACATATTGCAGGAGTTGGAGGAGTGTTAGCAGTGTGCTTGCTACTTATGAAGAGAGGCACATAGGCAGAGAGGACTTGGTGGAATAAAGAAGAGAAAAGTTGACAAGCGAAAACTGATTATGAGTTTCGGGAAGAGGTGCAGATATCAGTAGGAAGAGAGACAACTAAACTTGAACTTGCGGGCGAGCATAGGCCTCGTGTTAGTGGTCCATTGAACAAACTAGTAAACGAAGCTAAATGGAAACAAGCAGTTATCAATGAAGGAAAGAGAAAGAAGTGGAAGGAGTTGGC
This sequence comes from Dracaena cambodiana, assembly GCA_036321105.1. Lineage (NCBI taxonomy): Eukaryota > Viridiplantae > Streptophyta > Magnoliopsida > Asparagales > Asparagaceae > Dracaena > Dracaena cambodiana. The sequence continues at coordinate 20,357,156 of JAYEPQ010000013.1, read as the reverse complement.
GCATGATTATACCGCCATGTGGGCATATGCCAAACGCATACCTTTTAACAATTTTGACTATGAGGAGTTCGATCTGTTTTGCGAGGCTGTCGACAAGCACGGTTTAGGGTACAAGGGGCCCTGCCAATATCAATTAAGAGTACCTCTTTTAAATAAAGGATACAAGAAGATTGAAGACATACAATGGGAATGCAAGTTTAGCTATACCACTGATCACCGGCTAAATGCCATCTTAAGCCTGCTTCCAAAAGTAAAAGATACTATAATAAAAATTTCAAAAGTATAAATCATATATATTAATCACGATATACCAATTAAAAAGATTGATCTGATCTAATTAGTGCACCCAAAACATGTGGATTTCATAATTTTCTAGAAATTTTACAGCATATACAAGTATTTTTCATGACTAAATTAATAGGTGTCTAAATACAATGATCATGTTTTAACCATCAAATGATAGATAACATGTACACATGCATACCATTAATTCAAGTAAATTACTAGCTATAAACTGGACGAGTAAAGGCTATGCCCCTCCATACGAAATCTGAAAAGGTTCCTGTTTAAAACTAGTCCCTCCTTGTGATGGAAATTTTCAGATACCCTAAAAACATTGTGTTCTTCAAGTTCATGGTAGGATAATTTTTGGATGAAGAATTGAAAACACAGTTTAACTTCAGTAAGACATACCGACCCACCTAGGCTGCAACAATACATCCATATTACTATAAAAGCACCATTAAGAGTGGTTTCTGTCCATTTTAAATCTTAGACATTAAATCTTATAATTAAATCTACACCATTCATTTTTTTTATAAAATCTATCAGCAGTTTGGCCCATTGCTCTGATCCAGCCCGATTGCAATCCAGAGTTCCTTTGGGGGTTCAACTGTAGTCCTGAGATTGAGTTTGAGGATCGGTCTGGACTCAAGGAAACTTTAACCTGATTCCACTCGAGGGAAAATAAAATTTCTCTTCCACTATATTTCAACCTGGCTCCTCTCCAGTTGTTTATGAGAGAGAATGGACATTCTCGTGGGGTTTGCTCGGTGACGGTGGCTACCAAACTGACTTGCATCGTGCAATTGTTGCTATTGGTAAATTTTTTCTTTCCCTTGTCAATTATTCTAATTCTGTAAATGTTGCACTTAAAGTTTTCATTCTTTTATTGTCTGTCCCAAGTCAAGATAAAGGAGGATTATGGTAGGTCCGTGACAGCATAAAATATTGCCACATATTATCTGCCAACTGATCTATCTGCTAACAGGAGAAAGGAAAAGAATTACTTTAGACTTGAGGCCCCTCTTCTATTCATTTCCTCATTCCACAATACTGCTCTCGATTTTCTCTAAGTTCCAGTATATTGAATTTTCCATACATGAATTCTAAAAATTATTAGCTTATCCAGATCTTTTGGGCTGAAAAGACACTTGAATATGTAATATAAACATGCACTTGGAGGATGGTAATTCCCAACCAGTATATTCAAACACCTAAAAAAGATTCTGGAGACTGGCAGCAATTGAGAAATGTTATGGAAACTCTTTGCTGGTAAGAAACAATTGCAGATAAATCAAACCAGCCTACTGAATTGACCCAATTGTGAAATGCAATCAGTGTACTTCCCATAAAACAAATTAAACGGTCAACATATGATTTGACTTACTTGCATTCAATTGTGATTATAAGCTATAATCAGCATTAGTTATATCCTGCATAAGAATTTAGTCATTGTAATGAGAAATTTATATCAACATTACATGTAGAGTACCTCGTTCACATCAGTTATATCATGGGTGTGAATTTAACCATTGTAGGAGATTACAAGTGCATTATGAGCATTAACTGAAAAATACCTTGCTCATTATTGTGGAACGTTTGCTTAACCTGGATTGATTGCTCACTGGAGAAAATTCCATAAACTCAAGCATAATTGTTTTTTTTCCTTTCTTAGAAACTTATATGAAATAGTACAAATAGTTTATTGTATACGACTATTAGCTTTGTTATCAGTAACAGCTTGGCTAGTATGTTTATTGTGTTGAAGAAACTAAGATCTCACATATGATAAATTGTAAAATTTTTATTGAGAGCATGGGGTACTAAAGAAAAATACCTCCAAAGCAGGCTTGAATGAGGTTTCATGGTTGATAAAGTATTATTATCCGTAGGCATCACGTTCCAGCTTCGCCTACTTAAACCTTCCGATATGACATCCTTTACACTTATGTTTCTCATTAATATGTTATCTTCTCCATTGTCATCCTCTCTCATTGAAGCGAGGACCATTCAGAGCATGCAAAGAAATGGTTGATCACTGTCCAACAAATGATAAAGCGCTGCCATTCCCCCCATTCCAGTACTTGATCCACCACCAATGCCAAGACCACCACCAAGTGCGCATTCATCTAATAGAAGTGACTAGAGCATAGTAACCGACTTCTTCACTAGTGGAAGTTCTATCCAGGTACCATTAGAATCTTTTTCCAAAGTAGAACTCCAGGCTTCCCAGCCATTCCCACCTCCACCAAAAACACACGTCTTTGACAGAAGGCCAAATCCATACCACATTCTGCTCCTGTGCTTCCAACCTTCAAATAGATCTAAAATATAGCTGCCATAAGATACAAATGCACACCGCACAGATTCATAAGGCTCAGCTGCAGCTGCTGCAGCAAGACGCTCCATAACAGCTGCAGAAATTTGCCCATTTGCATCAGCCATAGAAGCAAGAACCTGATAAAGACAAAATAGTAATGAATGCAGCAACTATATGGACATAATATCATATGCTCAACATATAAAAAAAAAAAAACATCTATATTGCATACCAGTCATGTCCATTTTTTTTAAAGGATTAGAGTACATCCATGAACATAAAAGTCTTGCGGTATTGAATATGAACAGTGCACTAGGAAACTATGACCATGAGGTTGAGAAGATGGTATTGACGATTAGGCTTCAATTAAACAACAGTAAAATACAGCCTAACTCCAAAAAAACTTCTCAGCAACCACACACCAATAGAAGTAATAATCTCTAACCTAAACTAAGAATACTTATCATACGCTCCATACATTTGGCTTTAGAATTTATGCATAGTGCCATGATACTGACAATCAATAGCACATACTACAAGAGTCTAAAAAACAACAGATATGTGATGATCTTATTATGCATATACATATCAGATGTACATAACTAAGCAACCATGTTGAATCAAAAATGCAGTTTCCTATCCCTCATAAATGCATTTTCCTCCCAAACTAATATTGCAAGGCAAAGTCCCAGCCAGAGTAGGAAAAGTTTGTCTCTATGATATAAAATCCATAAAAATTTGAATGAAGGCTGGCAAGAATTAGAGTAGCCACCTAATTTTCCAGAAAAGCATATCAATGGATTTACAAACTGCATTAGAATGACTGAGTGTTTGCAGATGCATCTACACAATGTATATGTACATATGCATAAATATATAAATAAAATATGCAGATGCAATAGAACAGTAGCTTGAACTATTTACACCTTTCCACTATGTGACTTGCATATATATATATATATATATATATATATATATATATATATATATATATATATATATATATATATATATATATATATATATGAATTCGCAACTGACAATGCATATAAGTACATAAATACAAGTAAATTGGTCCACAAATTAATAACTAAATAGAAATTTGTTAGGTAACATATAAAGTGAATGGAGGGAACACTAATACAGTATACTCCAGCAACTAGCTAAAGCTATAGGATTCTGCCAGTTATTCAATGGGGGTACAGTAATTAATGAAAAGACAACAGTATCAACGATAACAATACCCACATAAATTATCAGATACAAATTATGCACAATAGTTATAGACTTACAGCATTCAGATTCATCTTACAAGACATGGCATGTAGTACTTCAATACAAGTATTTGGGGGGTTCATAAACCTATATACATCAGTGCCACCAGAACTTGGCATCTCTCACTTTTCTGTTAATCACTTAATATCTCAAAATCTTAACTGATCATGAGAACAATTCAACATTAAGAATTTCAAACTTGGAAGCGTGATCCCAAATTCAAAAGTTTAATTAAATGGCCAATTATGCCATGACAGGGGCGAAAAGGTCCATACAGGAGTTTCTGAAAAAATAAACAATTTTAATCAAATCAAAGTCAAAAAACCTTTTATATAGTATGGTGCCACTTTTCCCTCACAAAAATTACTTCTCTTATTGTTGGGGAATAAACCAAACCTTTAGATCATAGGTCCCAATCTCCATGAAACTACATTTATTTCCTAAAAAAGATCCGATTTCAACTTGATTCACTGCTAAACGGGTTAGACAGGTCGAATATGGGTACACAATAAAATGGGTACAAGTGTGAATTCAACTCTTCAACCCATTAAATAAACGAGATAGGTGTGGGTTGCCTTTGGCTGTTTAGCAATTTGCAGAAACCCAGCTACCAAGCCCGATTATTCCCCTACCCTTCAGTGATAGACCTATCAAGTTAATGAATTTTCATAATATATGAGGTCAATGTGTTCCACCTCATGGATAAGTAATGGCAGGATGCAACCAAGATCTTGGTTGAAACATATATTCTTCCACCAAAAAAGCAAAGATCATAGAGCTGATACAGAAATGGCTACAAAATAAAACAAATAAAATCTTATTCTTTCACAAGTAAATAGAATAATATATGCCTTAAAATGAAATACCTGAACCTGAAGCTCCCTGGAAGCAAAATCTAGCAAACCACCAAGGAGTCTTCTCTTGAAAAGAGGCAAAGACTCTTCGCGCCTTCAGATTGACAAGAAAGTAAACAGATCAACAGGATCGTTAACATGGAAATTTAAAATAAAACAAACAAATGAATATATTGTTTGATCAATAACATATAAAGAATGCAAATCAGATAAGCAAATGAATAGATTGTTTGATCAAATAAGCAAATTGTCCAAGGACTAACCAAATTGTTCCCATGCTGAAATTCAGCAATAATATAACTCCATGCAGGTAGAAAAATGTGGAAATTGTTTAAAAAAAAAAAAAGAATGCAAACTAAAAGACTCAAGACACACACACATGTGAATATGTAGGATAGAGCTTAGCATTTCTTTGGAACAGGCTTAAAGTTTGGTAACATCAACCTAACTATACTACGAGCCATCTAAATGTGTGATCTACACTATTCATTTTGATCTATCCATCACAAAACATATACAAAACAAACAATTACGCATAACGAAAGCTTCTAACTTATTTGGTATTCGTTTAATGATTGCAAAATGAACCAGTATTAATGCAATAATGAAAGGGAACCAAACCCTTTGACAAAAGGTGTAGAACTTTTCGAGATGCATAAGCCTTTGTGCACATACAATTGCTGACGTGTAGATCATGATGAACATTGTTGAATGTTGACCACCCATTTTGAGTGGCCCTGACAAGTGGGTACAAACTTTTACTTTGTTATTTGGGAAGAAGAAAGAACTACCAATGATTTGTTTCCTCCACCGTTAATGACTCTAATGTTTAAAGACTTAAACGAGAGCACCATATTCGTGAATACAAATGAGTGTGCACACACACTGATAGAGGTACGAAAACTCACAGAACTCAAGTGACGGGTTGGTTTCACGTACATATGCATACACGTGATTCAAGTGACGTGGTTGTTCATGCACGCACACACATAACTCAAGTGACGGGACTATTTCAAGCACGCACGCCCGCCCGCCACCCTTCCATAGGCATGCACATGCATGCACACTCACACTGAATAGCTGATCTTTCTCTGATGATCTGAACCATTCACCTCATCACTCATCAAGTGGTTGTTATTTGAAGACTATTCAGTTTGAGACCACTTATAGGTATCATTAAATTGTGTGATTTTTTTTTTATATTTATGTTTAAAAAATGGAGGTCAAGATGAAAAAATTTGATCATAAAAAAGTTTACCCATTTAGAGTCAAAGATGATCCTCAAGTTGCTTGGGGTGTTAAGCACACTCATTCACCTCATCACTTATTCACCTCATGCACAGACACTCACACGAAATGGTTGATTTTTCTCTGATAATCTGAACCATTCAAACACTCATCAAGTGGCCGTTATTGGAACACGGTTCAATTTGAAACCACTAATAGGTATCATTAAATTGTGTGATTTTTTTACATTTAATTTTAGAAAATGAAGATCGAGATAAAAATGTTGATCGTACAAAAGATTACCTATTTAGTGTCAAAGATGATCATCAAGTTGCTTGGGGTGTTACCTAACATCTCGTTTCCTCATATCTAAAGATGTATAAGAGGTAGACTTGGCTCCTTTGGGGAAGGATCTTGGATGAAAAGTTTCTCTTTCAATTTCAAATGATGGATGAGTTGAAAATCCATTCCATTTAAGTTGATTTACACTATTTAGAGTACCCATAAACCAAAAATCAAGTGTTCTAAAATTTTTTGGCCTACGCATCAAAAGGGCTACAAAGTCGATAGTCTAAATAGCAAAATGCTTCTTTTAATACTGACAAATTTAAGACCCTACAAAAAGTGGTGTACAAGGGTTTTCAAGTGTCTCAATCATGGTTAGATAAAGAATTTGTATGTCCATAACCATAGATGTATGGAAAGGCAACCTTCATAAGTTCATTTTGTGCCTAGTTACATGGGCAAAAAAACTTCTACCCACTTATTTTTTTTTAGTTTATGCACCACCAATGATGTTGATGAACTTCAATATAATAGATATTTCATTTATATTTCATTTGGACAGCCAAACGTTGGATTTGACTTGAAAGGAGTTGACTCCTTCAAGCAATAGCCAAGTTCACACGTGCGCCACGCACACACACAGAGAGACACACACACACACACACAAATACATACATCACATGTCTGCATATGCATTTTTTGTATGCATTTGTGTGTGTGTGTGTAGAGAGAGAGAGAGAGTAGCTAGGATACTTTTTGTAGTATCTGGGATATGGATGCTTCGCCTTTGATTTGGATAAACCACCTTCTCTCTCTCTCTCTCTCTCTCTCTGTGTGTGTGTGTGTGTGTGTGTATAGAGAGAGAGGGGCAGAAAAAGTAGCTAGGACACTTTTTGTAGTATCCAGGACATGGATGCTTCTACTTTGCTTTGTATAAACCACCTTCCAAATTGAATGATCAACACCACTGGATACCAATTGCTCGTCATCCCCCATATAGAAACAAAATTTCTAAAAGTTCTTGACATGAATCAAAAGTATAGTAAAAATCTTAACATGTTTCAGAACCATCAATTCTCTTTCCGCATGATGCGTGGGTAATTGGTATATCCCTCTCTTCAAGCATACGTGCACACACACACACAACAAACTATCTTATGTTCTGTTGTTAAAAAAAAGAGAACAGTATATTCTGAGGAACTTATCCTATATGTCAAGAAAAAAACATGCTAAGTCATAAAAGATAAAATCGGAAACTCTATAATCTAGCATATTCCATTAAGTGTTTCATTGAAGTACCTCATTCTCTGTTCTCCAGTACTAGATCCCCCAATCACTGATAGCCATTCCACACAATGAATTGTAACTTCTACATCCTACAACGAGGAGAGAAATTTTATATGATGTATTTTAGGCATTAATTTTATATTATAAATTGTTAGCCCACAGCCCACCTTGTGGTTAAACTTTTGGATAAGTTGGTTATCCAACGATATAAATAAGCCAACTATTTGAAATTTGAAAAACACATGATTAATTTATTATCTAAAATCACAGGATATGGCATAGGCTGAGATTTATGCTGAGATTTATAATATGAACGGTATGCAAAATGTAGTTGTTATCAGTATGACTATATGTGCAAAAACAAAAAAAATGGAAAGAAGATGCCTTTTACAAATGAATACTTCTACAGCCAATTGGACAGCAAAGGCGTTACAAGTATATAAACATACTAGCGACAACACATATATGTGAAATGCATTTGCAAAGACAAGAATAAAATGAAAATACTATTTGACTACTGAATCGAGCCAATCTGAAAGGTGGTCAATCAAAATGGAGTGGTGCAAGCATGCTGACTAAGTTTTTTTTAATCATACTGAACTGACAAATCAAGTCTTCTTAGAGGATGTAATAATCTAGTTAGAGAAACATTAATACTATACTGCTGTGCTATCATTGTTAGAAACGTGAAATCACATATTACGTAATTGAAGCCAATTGAAGCCAGACAAAATGTGGATAAAACTTTTAAACCTAGTCCAAGTTTTCATTCAAAAACTCAACATTCCATGCAAACTTGACACTTGATACCAAAAAAATTGGAAATCTCTAATGGGTATAATCTCACTCAATGTTGAAAATAATGCATTATGAAACCCGTTATATTGCGTTACGTATCCTAACAGAACCCCAACGCTATGTAACAACTGGAAATAACTCAATGCACCATAACAGTACATTTTTTATGTTATTTTACGTTATATTACGTAACTTTACGTTAAATTACATTATGATACGTTATTTACAATTATTTTTTAGTAATTTCTATATTGTTGTTGATTATTATTTTGATTGTTAACGAGTTGCTGTAATTTTCTTACTTGATTGGTTGTTAGCATATTTGATTGCTTGTGCAATTGCTAACTTGTTAATTTGCGATTGTTTCCTTATTCGCTTAAATTAATTCCCCTCCGATTGCTAAAATATCTTATTTATTGATCTATTGAATTTTTAACTAAATTGAAATCAATAATTACAAATAAGATAAATTGAACATTACAATATATAAATTACAACAATCATAGTAACTGGAGTCGAAATAAAAAATTAGAATCTTATTTTTTTATTTCAATAATGACTGGAATTATGCTTGCATACTTAATATAATTTGTGAAAATAAATGTAAAAATTATTGTATTATATATTACAAAATGGTTTTATATTCTTTTCTTAGATATTTGTAAATTTATTTTTCAATTTATAAAAATTATTTTATATAATTTTATATTTATTTTTATTAAATAAATAGGAAATTGCATAACCTACGTTATGCGTTACGCTATATGTGACATAACGTAACAAAGGCAAAATGTTACGTTACCGTTATACGCTATTTTAAACATTGATCTCACTCATACATGCACAGACTAAGATTGAAAGGAACCTCTGAGACGACATGCAGCAACTCATACTGATACAACAATGAAAATGCATTGCCTATACAATATGGTTGCTTACAAAAAATTCTCTTGGGAACACATAACTAGTTTCCCCTTCTTTTACATCTTACGTGTTTCAGCATTTCACCTTAGTATTCCAAAAACTAATCTTCACCACAAAATCACAAGATAATTTACGATATTAACAAACCATAGTTCAGCCCAACCTCTATGATGCTTAAGTTGAGAAATAGAGTCCGACTTGGCTAGTGAATATGTTGACAGGTGCACTATAGTCTAGTACCATAAGATCATGACATGATTGTAAAATATTAAAGAATGACAAGGTAGACCCAATGAAATGATTTTCATAATTCATGTTGATAGGTGATGACTTTTCTTTTTTCTGTTTTTTTTTTTTTTTTTTTTGGGTGGAGGGATGTTAGGGTGGGAAGGTGTTGGGGTAGTAAAAGACTGGTGAATGATAATGGCTGCCCTGTTATTAAAACGCATCCCGACTAAGGAGCAAATATGGATGGGTGCACCTGATTTCAGAATCCTGATAACAGCAGCAGAAAAATGGCATGCACTTTTGGAGAAAAACATCCCCTTCATCTACAAACTAAAGGTAAAGGCCACTAAATTTCTTCATAGCACCTACTAAGTAAAGTATCTTTAAAAAAATCTCTCATCTAAAACAGAAGGTTTAGAAGCTGCTACGTTGTAGCTGTCCAGTTCAATGCCTCCAAATGCAAAGAGATTGTAATAAAATAAAAAACAAATGTTGGTAGGGTGGATTGTCATTTCCATGACGATAACAAGATAGGTTTATAGTCAACCTGTTCAGGAGCATAGATCTCAACAATCTACTAGCACAACAGTCTTCTTCATTTCAATTAATTTCCCATAGAACTCCCAACTGCTCATTTACAAAAAGTCAAACACAAGTTAAATTCATAAGTCTAGCCAGATTTCAGAGAAAAAAGTCTTTGCAGCATCCCAACATTACAACGGTCTCTTTAAGAATCATAATCATCATCCACACTTCCATGTAATGAAAAGGAAATTAATGAACATCACATAGTAACAGCAATGAGATTTATCAGTAGTAATGGTCTATAGAACATTGGATAAACTAAGAACTAGAACAGGCAGAATATACAATTTAGATCAGATATGTGAAAAAGAACAGGTTACAAACAGGTAAGCACCATTATAGTTGAAGGAAAACTAACAGAAATACAGTTCTCAAATGTTAACTAGTAATAGAAAAATGAATGCACCTTCCATCCATCTTTTTGTCGCGTCGAGTGTTCTAACATGATAACAAGAAAACTGTGTATGAGGTCCTGTATCTCAACAATACTCTCGCTGCATGAAATTTTGATGGATTCCATCTAAAATGAAAACATAGTTAAGAAATAATAAGTCATGATACAGGGGACAATCATATGTTACTATGAAAAAGGCAGCTCCATCATTAGTAAAATCCCTACCCAGCACACTACAAGTAGTATGTTACCCCCAAAAATAGGAATAGAACTCTGCTATCATGCTGAAAATGAATGACCCACAACAAGAACAAGAAAACAAATTAAAAGCAACATATTTACCTCGTAATTAGATATAAGAACCTCCAATAGCCATTCTGGCCACTCTTCCATAAGGGACAGAGTACTTCTATTTTCCGGATGGCTGCAAGCCAAAAACAGAAGATCCTGAAATAATATAAAAAAATAATTTAGAAATTTAAATATCAAGTACAAATTTCCCATGATAGACACAAAAAAGAAAATCACAAGATTGGGGCATGACATGTTATCAAGCAATCTTTCTCAAAGCATTCACCATGAAGAACGGCAAAACAATCTTCGAGATGATAATGAATGGACAATAATTCAAATGAAAATTTAATTGCTGTACCAATTTTGGAAGCTAACGAGAATAAGGTTGAGAACTGCTGAGCAATTTTTTTTGCCAGTACCGGACTAGCTTTGAGTAACTTGCTGGTGACAACAGATCTTGAGTTTAGATTGTTCCTAAAAATTATGCCAATCTTCAGAAAACCTCGCTGGACACTCAAATGCATCAGTAAATTACAAATCAGTTTTTTGCAGTGAATCAAAATTGGAAGCACATGAATCAATAAACATGATGGTTGATTATCATCCGGATGCCTGTGATTAGTCGTTAATAAGCTAGAAAAGCTGCAACCAACTAAATTACAAATATTATGTATTAGAAGTGACATTGTCAAAATAAAAAGCATAGAGGCATGCACCCAATTGTTTGAGAAATCATATTTCCTTCCTTATGTTTGTCAATCTTCACACTATCTAGAGACACTTCCTAATTCTTGTTTAATATTTATAGATGATATGTTGTCTTCTAAAAAATAACCTTGAGTATCTTTCTAGAATACAAGATGGGGATAAGAATATAAATGATCTTACAGGGCACAAGGACACCTGATCTCTTGATTGTAACAAATTCAATAACATCTTTAATAAGCATATAGCATAGGATATCCCTAAATATAAAACCTTGTACCAACCTCATGAAATAATATTTGCCAACTAATCCTCCAAAGGAAGTTTTTGGGTGTCACAAAAAATTTCTTATAGTCCTTGCTGTCTATTGGAGATAGGTTAAATTTACACCTCATCCAGGCCAACAAAATTCCACTCATTTCACTGAGAACACCTTAGCTCATAACATCCTAGTAAAATTTAAATCACCCCATAGGTTGTGACCTTGCCATAAATAAATAAGTAAACATAATCACTTGAGTCTCAACTAAAACTTGATAGCTCAGTTTCAGTATTGATAACTTCAGAATGCAGTTTTCGTCATATTGTTAAGTTCTCATTTTACTTAATACAAGTCTCAGTCACAGTTTGTTCTTAGTTCCAGCATTAATATTTAAGTTTGATAAATCATTTATCATTTTAACCCGTGTTGAAAAAAACACATTACGTAACGCATTATAACGCATTACGTAACGAAGCGAGAAAATTTCGCTCCATAACAGCTGTAAATAACGCAATGCGTTAGAGCCTACGTTTTTTTGCAAATAACGCACGTTATAACACGTTATTTCGTAACGTGTTATAACGTGAGTTATTTACAAACCATTTTTGAACCGTACCCGCGACCCAAAACCCATTTTAATCGATCCGAAATTCGTTTTAATCGACCCTAAAATTCCCGATCTCTCTCACTCTCAGCCCTAATTCAGTCTCCCACTCTCTCCCACTCTTCCCTCCTCCGTCGTCATTGCCGCAGCCCTTCGCCGCCGCTCTCCCTTAGCCCTAATATCCCCAATCTCTCTCTCCCTCAACCCTAATTCCCTCTCCCGCTCGCACACCCGCTTTCTCCCACTCTGTCCTCCTCTGCCGCCGTCGCCGCAGCCCTTCGCCACCGATCTCTTTCAGCCCTAATATCCCCAAACCCTCTCTCTCCCAACCCTAATTCCCTCTCCCGCTCGCTCCCACTCTTTTCTCCTCTGCCGTCGCTGCAGCCCTTCACCGCTGCTCTCCCTCAGTCCTAATATCCCCAATCCCTCTCTCCCTCAACCCTAATTCGCTCTCCTGCTCTTTTCCGCTCTCTCCAGCTCTTCTCTCCTCCGCTGCCGAACTCAGCTCTAAATCACCTGATTTTTCTCCTGAGCAAAACCCCCCTACCTCCAAAATACATCTCCGAAATCCGATTGAGGTTCCACCGGTCGATTCGCCTGATCCTTCTTCCCCGGCTAAACCTTCTTCTCCGGCTCAACCGTTCAACAGGTAATCGATTCTTTCCCATTTTAATTTTTTTACTGATTAATTAGCAGTGAATTAATTAGAAGTGAACTAATACTGATTCTTCTCCATTTCAATTGGCATTGGGGTTTAAACTTGGGTTAATACTGATTTCTTCCCCATTTTATTTTTTTTATTAATTAATTGGGTGAATTAATACTGATATTGCTTGGGTTTAAGCTTGGATGAATTAATAATGATCTTGCTTGGGTTAATAGTTTCTTCCCCATTTTATTTATTTTTTTACTAACTGACAATACCATTGTTTAAAGAAAAAATGACCATTAATAACTTAATACCATTGTTTGTTATTAGGGAATGGATTGAAGATAGAATATTTTTATCTTTTTAATTATCTTTGTAGACAAGCTTCCGTGACCCATAATGAAACAGCATAGTAGTCTGAAACAGCAAACCAGACGCAAGAATAATCCAGAACTAACCCACCAATGTTCTTCTAATCTAATTGAGCAATTCCCCTAATCTACACCAATAGTATCATCATATTGGTGCTTGTTTGGAGTGACAGTGGAGGAACTGGAGGGAAACAAATCTCTCTAATATAATTTATTTTCTTAAGAAATGTTCATCGGCACATTTAGTCATTAGTTGCAGTTGCAGAAGTGATGACTATTCGTCTTTACTTTCATTTGATTTATATGGTTATTGGACGCCTTTAGTATAATGCCCCTGATCCTTAAGTCCGTCTATTGATTTACTATGTATCATCCGTATTAAATCGGGAGTCTGGATACAAATACAAGTGGATACTGAGTAAATTGAGTTGTATATTTAATCTAGCAATCAATTTCAAACTCTGCAGAGCAGAATTTCTTATCTCATTATTTTGGATTTTTCTATAGTTTTCTTGAATTATTCCGGATCAGCCAATTTTCGGACAAATACACGATTAAAATAATCAAATGAAATCAAGAATTTCAATTTTACACATACACCAACTCCACATTTATCTCTAGAAGCCTTGCAGCCTTCATTGACCAAATTTCAGTTGGAATTGACCCAATAGCAATAATGTAAATAAGATGAAAATTAAGGGTTTTTAACATTGCTGCATACATATATTCCACCAACTGTTTGACCCCCGAAATAAATTCAAAATAATCTGAAACAAATTAAGCTTCTTCCTCACGTTCATCTTTTCATTTTAATTCAGATCTTGAGTGGTAATTTCCTCTTAATTTTTATTAAATAAATTGCCTAATATTCAGATTGTGAGTGGGCTGAAAATTTATTAAATTGCTCTTTGAGCTTTGTTCTTGAGTTTAGCCACTTCAAATCATCTCTAAGCTTCTCCACCAACATGGGAAACCTTCTCTAGCCTATTCCCTTAATCTTTAGTGTGATTATTGAGGATTTCTTCACTTTTAAGGAGCAATTGCATTAATGTCGGTTCATATCCGATTTTAGTTCAACAAGAGGCAAGAATACATTCTCAAACCCTTCAAACATGCAATTTCTTAAAATAATTTCTTTTTATGTGATTTCAGATATATTATTAACTAAATTTCATGATTATAAATACTCAAACTAGCATGTAGCTTGAGTTTTATTGCCCGTATTACCCCGTGCATGTTATGCATGCATAGAACGTAATGCTACCCAGACCCATGCAAAAGTTCACCTTAGAACTGTCATAACTTTTGCATATTAACTCCGATTGATCTCATTCAAGTATCATTAGAAGTATGATCCACTAATCTACATTCTATCCAACTATGGTGGATCCAAATTTAGCCATTTACCCAATCAAAAATAGCCTGGAAGGTCACTACTTGGTATTGATCTGATTAGCAGCACAACAGTAGCAAGCCATAGTAAATTGGCTATAACTTTTGTTTTACGACTCCAATTGAGCTCATTCAAGTTTTATTAGATAGTTAATTGAATTATCTAGGGCTAATGAAAATTTTAGACTCTAAATTTAATGTTATCTTGGTCAAATCAAATCTGAAAGTCATGACTATATCAGGTCTATAGCAGCAGCACCATGCTCATAGTAAAATGACCATAACTTTTACTCTAGAGTTCCAATTGAGCTCATTCAAGATTCATTGGAAAGCTAATTGAGTTCTCTACAACTTTACAAATAAGCCTCTAATTCTATTTTGCGCTCGTCAAATAAGACCTGGAAAGTTTGACTGCCCACTAAGTTGCAGCAACATAAACCCATATATCATGTCCATGCATATACCTCTTGATTTATTGATACGTAGACATGCTCAATCACTCTTGTTATTACCTCTACATGGTGATTCAGACCTTCCATAGCTCATATCTTGGCATACATGGCACATTCGTGCATACACTACTTGATTCAAAACATGACATACATGCACACATGTTAATTTGTACATATTATTCTTTTTACATATTATTCTTACTTGGAAATGATACTTCATGCACGTGAATATGTTCTATCCCTCTTGCATTTGCAAATATTGTCATGCATATTCTTTCATATTCACATGCTATAGATACATGCATCCTATCATATATGACACCTCAATGCATTGATATCGGTATATTACGTTGCGTTAGTTTATAGTCATAACCAAATTCACCTAGAGGCGTTCCATCCTGTATGCATGGAAACTGGTATCATATGATTCTTGTTAAATTCACCTATCGGCGTGCCATCCGGTCTCGGCAGGGCGGGGAGGCCAATGGCAGGGGCCATCTAGACCACCACCGACGAGGGTCAGTGGGGCCAGAGATGCTGGCGGCAGAGGTGCTCTATTTTGTTTAAATAAAATAAACAGCCTACTTTAGGCATTTCACAGTATCAGAGTGGCCTTGGTACCACCTCCACCCAAGCGGCTGCCTAGGCTGCTTATTAAAAAACTGGATTGCATGCATAAGATTTGTTTAGTTAATTGATAGAATCTGGCCTAGTCATTGAAACCAGTGTTTTCATAAACTCTAGTTTAATAAACCATAGTAAAAAAGGACCATTAGTTTTGAGTTGCAGAAAAGGTGCTACCAGATATTAGAATTTCTGCACCTTCAACTACCAAGATATGCGGCTCTATGCAGTATTGAAGTACATATCTTTAGCTCTATATTTATGAAGAAAATTATACCTGAAGCTTCCTAGCCCGATCCTCATGGCTGTGAATCGCAGCCGTAGACTTTTTAACAATCTCCTTTACGTTGCTCAACCTTTGAGACACTTCTGCTTGTAGTAATAATGAATACAAAAATTCAAGTATGAATAAACTTTAAGAAAGCAAGAAAAAGTAATACATAGGATGAAAAAATAGATCATAGGAAAGGATCAAGTCGCATTACCGAACCCCAAACAAATAGATCAGACAATCTGAACTCATACAATTTTTTGAATCAAGCGACAATTCTTTAAATAAATTCTTAAGAGTCTTGTGTCCTAGTGCTCAGGTTCTTGCTGAAAAACTCTGTAGACTCACAGGATGGGCATTTAAGAGACTGACAAGCATGATAGAAATAATATCTTAGAGAAGTTCAATGATTAAAATTTCAGTATGCACAACTAGAACTCAGTAAATGTAACTATACATAGATTTACAAAGATGAAAAAGGTGAGGAAAAGAATCACTATATCAGATGTGAACAAGAATAATGTGCTAAATAGAAGAGGATTAGACCAAACAATAATAAGACAGGATAATTGGCATTTTAACTCAAATTATAGCGAATATATAAGAATATGTAAGTATATATGCAGCTAGCAAGCTTGATGATTAATCTTGTTCACTCTCCCACAAAATCATAAAAAGGAATAAGACTACGCAAGTAAGAGAACTCGGAACAAATGAAAGAAAATATGCACCATGTTAACACGTGTCCACAAAAAATATGGTACAACAGTTCTAGGTTTGGTCATTACATAGTCAAAATTTATGTATAAATTATCCATGCTGCTGCTCCCTCAAGTTAAAATATATAGGTGTACAAAGTGTGAATTTAATTAAGCATTCGCTTAATTACAAAATCAAACCAGGAATGGTGGGAACTTTATGTTCAAAGAGATACTCCTAAACATTAAGCTCTGAACTTAACAAAACGAATATCAAAGTTCCCTTCTACTTCGATTGAACATTCAATAGCCAACTGATTGTAGAAACTACTGAGGTTGATGCATAATGAAAAATGAAAATGTTTCCTGAGGTCAGAATTATGAACTTTTGAAATGACTACAACCACAACAACAACTAAGCCTTTTATCACAAGTACTTGGGGTAGGCTACATGAACCAAAAGAGAATCACGCTGGCTCGACTACACTGATAATCCTTCATCATTCATTACAATTGAGTAATATGTCCTCATTAAACCTCTAGAATCCATATCTTTTCGCATCACCTCCATCCATGTTTTATATGGTTTTCCTTTCATTTTTTTAACTTGTCCTATATTGATAAGCTCCCATCGTCGAACTTTTGAAATGGCTCTTTAAAAATTGCTATAAACTAAGGCACTTGCGTCCCCTAGTATTTTTAGCTGTTTCAATGTTTCTTAAAACGTATCTCCATGTGCGTGGAGACCTTTCTTTCTTTAAAGCTTTATATTGGTAAAATAGACAAAAAAAAATATGAGATCCAAGAGAAAATATGTGAAAGAAATGAAAAGAAATAAGGAAACCGCACAACAATAATTATTCATCCATTTATTGTGCAGTTCATTTGTAAGTATATATTGTGTAGATCAGTACATGTCTTGACCTCACCGGCCAAATCTCGCTATTTGGATATTGAAAGGATGAACAACTATAAAATATGAGCGGCTAGGTTGGAGAGTCGAAAGGTAAGAATGGATAATGAGTATCAGCATATTGATAAAATTTGTCTATGGAGCATGGATACGAATACAGGACATGGATATAATACGGAGCATGGCAAAACCCTAAGAAAGTAGGATAGAGGGACATGCCAATCAATATTTATCATTATTTATAAATATAGATAAATTTATAAATAAAATAAATATTAACTAGCAAACTATTATCATAAGATATTTATCTATAATAAATGCAAGCATGTTTATTTAGTTGCATTTTCTAGCTGTTTAATCAAATAATAGTATGAATATTTAAAGTAGTAAAATATCCCATATCAAATAGTAATAAAATACCGATTAATTAGTCATTGAGTTTCTTTACTTTTAGGTTTTCTATAACCATATAGAACAAGTTAAAATTGACTTACTAGTACAGGAGGAAATGTGGAAATTTTGAATGTACTAATAAACGACTATATAATGACCATAGACCATGGTTGAATTTAGAACACAAACAAATATCTCACTAAAAATCAACAGACCTTTAACTCATTCACACCATTTATTACGATTTCCTATTTTGCTCAAACAATTAACAAAAAATAAGGTTAAAAAACTCTATATATAAATGCTAATTTGCCGCGCATTTCAAATCGACTATTAGTTGGATACAAGCGTTGTGCATTGAAGACAAGTAGGTTACAAACCATTCATGTAAGAGAGGCACATGTGAGCATCATGTAATAGCCTAACCGTTACCCCTTGACAACCCCCAAATCAAAAACACCCAAAAAAATACCCAATCAATCTTGGTTGACAGCAAAATTCTACTATAGTTCCACATAACTTCCTGGTGAAATCTTGATAATTCTCAAGGAAAAAACATAAACAGAGACTGTTGAATTATTGCTATTATAAGCAGCGGTGGACAAGTAAGATGAAGACAGGTTTCAGAAAGAACATCAATAAAGCATTTACATGAGGTAAAGATATCCAAGACTAGGTGGTAAAATTGAAAGTTGTGGCAATATCCATAGTGGTTTTGGTAATGAATAGGAAGTTTAAAAAAACTGCCAAATTTTTGTTCAGTCCATACTCATTGTAACTATATTTCTTTAATAAAAAAACTGCCTTCTTACTTGCACACCATGAAAAAAAATTTAGCAAGATATATATTCAACTGGGACACTTTTTGGGCCCCATCATACAAATAAACCTCCAGAGTTGTTGTACTGCCATAGTGGTTTTGGTGTAAGCAGAAACTTTAAAAGATGTGCCAACCTTCCACTAAGTTCAAGCTTATTGTAACTATAATTTCTTTAATGGCAAAGATGCTATGTTTCTTGCATACCTTGTTGGAAGATCAGCTAGATAGACACTTAATAGCCCCCCCCCCCCCACATTTATACAAATTGATTTCTAGGAGCTGACTTCATTAGCCACGCAGAATGGGCTATAATATACATTATTATTTTTAACCTTGAAGTGTCATAAATTTCCCACATGTTGAGCCTATTAAACATGTCAACTTCAAGAACTGGTCCCATGTGATTGATTCAGTTCAAATATATTAAAAGCCATAGCCGTAGGTATAGAAGTTAGAGCATGTTAGATTAGGGAACAAGTATGGTGAAGGCAAGAGCATTACCATACAGATTACCACAAGGATCGACCTCAAATATGTCCAAATGGTTTTTTTTATGACATCAAGTTGAATAAAAAATGAAGCTAATGACTATCAATAGAAATTATGTGTTGGTTTGTCAAATACAACTTAGCAAAGCTTCTAATCTATACAAAATATCAAATATATAATGAGAATAATTCCATTTGTTAGAGAAACAACTTCAAAGAATATAAAACTTAATATATTAATGAATGACAAATTGCACTAAATCATATACTGATGAGTTCGATATCAGGAAATAGTACTAGAAAGTGAACAATATGTTAAGAATAGGTACTACAGAAAGTCTCTTAAATAGTAAAAATATGGAACCTTAGCACAATATTATAATATTATATTTACTATTGTGCAGTAAAATATGGCATCTTAGCAAAATATATTGGGTAGAAAGCCAAGGCATCCACCCACAACTCTATTGATATTGGATTCAGGTCCATTTGTTTAAAACCAAATACCTGGGCGGGAGGGGCTTTTAGGTTAAATTCTTTAAATTTTATAGTCTGACCCAAAATTATACAACATTGTAAAGTACCACAACAGAAGATAGATGGAATCATGAAAATGGTTTTTATGTTGATTCTTTTCCAACTACATGAAACTATCATTTTGAAACTGGAAAATTTTATTATTTATTATTTGTCATTGCTGCAAGAAATAGTAAATTTACTATACAAATGAAAGATATTGCATAAGAGATCAGCTGAAAGGTGCTTAATAGTGAGGTGGTTAGGAGACATACAATTTTACTTGCAGTTAAAAAATTGATGAACATAATGATTATATTACTTCTGATGAAACCTAACTAAGAATGTGCTCAGCAAAAAAAAAACCAACTTTTAACCTCCAAAACCATCTAGGCACATTCAGACTATAGGACTTATCCTAAATTACTCTTGTAAGCTCATTCATCACTACGACAAATAAAACTGGACTCAATGTAGATCTTTGATACAATCCAATAGTAATCAAAATACCACTTGCTAGATCGCCACAAGTTCTGTCACTTGCCAATAATCCTCTTAATAATGTTAATATATTTGACAGGGAATCCCTTCTTTATCAATGTCCACCATTGCACCTTTTCTCGGTACCTTTCATAGGCTTTTTCAAAATTATTAAAAAGCATATGCAAATCTTTACTTCTTTCTCAAAATCAGTTATTGACTTAACGAAGCAAACGAGCAGGTTCTATTGACAATCGCAAAGGCATGAATCCAAACTGGTTTACAAACCAAGAGAGTTGAAAGATCACCATCAATATCCAAATTCGGGAACAAATATTCAACCCATGCTTTCTACATGACACCTTGATTCCTCAGTTTGGTCATCTGGCCACAGATGTGAAAAATGCAGTGTTCTAAAAAACGCCCTATACGGGCACATAATCGCCCGCATAGGCATTTGCGGTTCCCAAATGCAAACAAAACCAACAATTCGCCCTATTCGCATGGATAGGGGATTATGCAGTTGCATAATTGATTATGCAGAATATGCGCCTGCATAATCCGTATAACCAATTATGCGGTTAAAGGGTTATTGTGTTTCAAATGTTAAAAAGTTGCCTGGCCCGCACTTAAAACCCCAAAACGTTAAATAAATTCCTCGATCCCTTTCTCCCGCAAAACCCGATCGTTAACCCTAACCTCTCATTCGTCTTTTCTCCCGATCAAAACTTGATTCTATTCGAGCACAGTTCTACATGGGAATCTCGCGGCGACCTTTCTGAGCTTTTCTCCGTTGGTGGCGAGCTTCCAGTTGAATTAACCGGCGGCGACGACATCTCAAGTAAGTTTTTTCTTTGTTTTTCTATTTCCATTCAAAATTTCCATCATTTTTAGGTTATAGTGATTTTTTTTTTGGTTTTTTTCTTCTTTCACTGGTTTAGTTGTTTAATTTGATAAAAGCAAAGCCCGATCGAAATTCAACTTGAATCTAGGGTTTTGTAAAAATGGTCGCCCCTTAGTTGGAAATTTAATTGAATAATTTGTTCAAGAATCAATGATAGTTTGGATTTCTTTTTAGTAGATATAATGCTATATATGTTTTTGCTTGTGCTACCGTTTGTGCTGTTGCTACCGTTTGTGCTGCTGCTCCTATTTGTGCTGCTGCTCCTGTGTGTGCTGCTGCTATTTAATGTTTTTTTAAACCTTACCATTTTAATTGTGTGGATTATTTCTGTTTGCTGTAGGTTGTAGCATTGCATTTGTGCGGGTCCTTGTAGGTTGTAGCATTGCATTTGTCCATAATCCATCACAAAAATTTTATAAAAATTCGATTAATTTGGAATGGCATGTCACATGTGCTCTAGAATTGAGGTCCATATATAAATAAAATTGATCTATTTGGTGGACCCAAAAGGTGAATACAAAATACATTGGGAGTTAGAAGTTAGTATTTCCTCCAACTTGTGAACTTGATTTCTCTCTCTCTTGTTTTTCTTTTTGTTAAAAAATTATGACAAGGAAATGATTGATATTTGAAAAGATTTAGCCATCATGTTTACTCTGTCATTTCTTTTCGTCTATTTAATATAAAATCATTTTACCATTTCTTAATTATTTATTGAGTAATAATTAATTTTTTCCTCAATGGTGATGTATGGTGATGTAGGAATTTCTGTAAGACAATTAGTTGAATTTCTATGTCATTTATGGCTTCCAATTCTAGTAGTTGTGGACAGCCAAATCTATCGAGTGAGAAAGATAGTCAGATTCCATCCAAACCGCCTGGATCAAATTATATTGGGGAGAATTATGGAAAGCTGATAAAGAAAGGATCTTACATGGATGTCAAATGCATAAAGTGTAACTAGATTGTGAAGGAGGAATAAACATATTGAAACAACATATTGCAGGAGTTGGAGGAGTGTTAGCAGTGTGCTTGCTACTTATGAAGAGAGGCACATAGGCAGAGAGGACTTGGAGGAATAAAAAAGAGAAAAGTTGACAAGCGAAAACTGATTATGAGTTTCGGAAAGAGGTGCAGATATCAGTAGGAAGAGAGATAACTAAACTTGAACTTGCGGGCAAGCATAGGCCTCGTGTTAGTGGTCTATTGAACAAACTAGTAAACGAAGCTAAATGGAAACAAGCAGTTATCAATGAAGGAAAGAGAAGGAAGTGGAAGGAGCTGGCGCATGATTATACTGCCATATGGGCATATGCCAAACACATACCTTTTAACAATTTTGACTATGAGGAGTTCGATCTGTTTTGCGAGACCGTCGGCAAGTACGGTTTAGGGTATAAGGGGCCCAACCAATATTAATTAAGAGTACCTCTTTTAAATAAAGCATACAAGAAGATTGAAGACAGTTTGAAGAAAACAAAGGAAGTGTGGGATGAATATGATTGCAGTATTTTGACTGACAGATGGACCGACAGAAAGTATAGAAGTGTCATAAATTTATGTGTCCACTTCAAGTAAGGAACAACCTTCATTAAGTCTATTGAAGACTCAGCCAATACACACACCGGCGAATATATACTAATTAGATAGAAAATTGCATTAAGAAAGTTAGAGAGAAGTATGTGCTGCAAGTGGTTACCGATAACTATCCATCCAACATGGCCGCCAAAAATGCGTTAAGGAGGCCTAATATATTTTGGATCAGTTGTGTAGCCCACACTATAAATCTTATGTTAGAAGGTATTAGGAAAATACCAAAATATAAAGCGGTGATTGAGAAGGCAAGATCAATGACAATTTTCCTCTATCGTATCACAATACTGTTACCGAATTTATTTTTTGGATTTAATTTTTTTCATAAAATTCTTAGTGCATCATCCAATTTACTCTCATATCAAATTTCAAATCTAAATTTATTATTTTATTTTTAATTAGATTGATTTATTGAAGAAAATATTTTTTGAATTTTTGTACATTTTTCATATTTTTTTCAGATATTTTTACTTTTTTTAAATTTTTATAATTACCCTAAAAACTATCCAAAGTATAAAATAAAGAAACAAAAAAAAAAATCTAAAAATAAAATAAAAAATTCCTAGAAAAAACTAAAAATCCTAGAAAAACATGAAGACAAATCTCCTAACCCACTCCCCTACACAAAAACTCGTGTATGCCCTCATACACAAAGGGTGGTAAAATAAATAAGAAAACTATTATATAAATATTATACACTATCGTCCATCTACATTATCGTCCATCTACATTATTGTCTCACAAAACACAAAAACTTACTGTGATAAATTTACTGCAAGCACACAGTGTTGTAGTGCAAATAGGTTGTTCCCATAGGAATCTAAGATGTTTTGAAATCTCACTTTTTCTATTATCTTAACAAGTTAACTATTATGATCTAGATGGGTTTTTTTATTATTCTAGAGTTAGCCTAGAATATCGAATTCATTAATTCACAGCTGAGCACTCTTTTTATTATTTTTCTTCTATATTTTTAACAAAAACAATTACGATTATATGAAAAAGAAGATCTTGTTAATTTAACTTTGATTCAAATCGCCTTAAGCATTAATAATCAAGTGTCGTGCAAGCATAACTCATCAAAGTTCATGACTTTCATAAAGGCAAACTATATTTCTACAAATAAAATTCAAAGAAACAATTCCAAACCATAAGCATAGGCCATAAAAAACAAGATTAAGCATAACATATCAAAGTAGTAGATCTACGAATTATTATCTTTTAATTTTATTATAGAAAAATCGTGTCTTTTAATCCTTTTAGGAAGAAGACAAATAAGAATTATACTACAGTCGATCCCTCGCTTTATCTACATCTTAAACTCAGCAAAATTAGTTACTGATATTTTTATTAATCAAGATGATTTTTTTATGCATGAGAACTACTTTTTTAGGCATCAAAAAAACTGGGGCAGAGGCAGCTCAACTTGCCACTGATTTACCAACTTTTGCTACTGATTGGTCGCAAAGCTTAGGATCTTGGCTCCCTATTTTTGCAGTACGTCTCAAATAATCCTCTTGTTTCAATATAACATGAATATGAAAATGCATACATATATAAATACTATCATAACATTAACATTATCACGACCCCCTGAATGGTTACTCCCCTAATTAGTACAATATAAGTCAATTTGACAACTACTATGCCATTTTGTCAGAAAATCCGAATAAAGATAAATAAATGCACATTATTAAATACAAAGGAGTCGCATCACACACTAAGTACAAACCAATAATATTCACATTGAATGCACACGCACACACACACAAATGTAACAAAATTCAAAAGTAATGTTTCAAATTTATGTGTTAGAGATGTTCAAAGCATTAATATCAAACATTAACACAACACTAATCAAAAAGGTATATACGCTATATTTTACCATATTGTTAAGCAATATAATCAATTTTTAGTACATGATCATAACTTTCAACCAACACTCCCCCATGTCATATTAAAAAATTTTATCGAATTTAGTACTTCTCATTTTTTATGAGTCTATACCACATATTAAAATTTTTCTTTCATTCTATATCTCATATTTGATGAGCTTATTCCACTTATATGGTGAAGGTGACTTTCATTCTCATGAAAAATAAACATATCAGAATAAGGGAATCTATTGGTAGTCCATTCTCACTAGGAACTAACAACTTCCTTGAATATTTTTTATTTTCAACACATTGGAGTAAAAAGTACACAAATCACATTTGAAACCAAATACATGCAATGCACTTGGCTACTTTACTATTTATGTCACACATAAAAGTTATCAATAACTGAATGTAAATAAATCTAATGCCAATATATACTAAATTACCCTCAAACGTAGTATGTACTAAAGCATAAGGGTATAACATTCAACAGCACTAGGAAAACGATACCCATAAAATATATCTCCTAGGTTGTAGGTCAATTGTGCTCACACATTTATGAATACCCCTATAGTACTTCTAACAAGAGTAAATTTTTAGATGTCAATGGTTTTAATTTAGATTTTTATCCAAATTTTATTAAATTTCTCTGTATACCAAGTGCACCCCTTTTTTTATTCACTTTTATTTTTCCTTTTTTTATTATTTAAAGGGAGAAGACTTACTCAATCGTTATCATCTTTGTCCTTAACCTATTAAATTATTGTGAAGTGGAAATAGATGTATACTTACTTCAAAATTACTGTTAGCGGTATTTATTTTTCGAATTTTAATGTTTGTCATAAAATTCTGAGTGTATCGTCCAGTCTACTCTCCTATCAAATTTCAAATCTAAATTTGTTCCTTTATCTGTAACTAGATTGATCTATTGATGAAAATATATAAAAATATTTTTTTACTTATTTTTTCAGTTTTAATTGTTTTATTTAATTAGTTAGTTACCCTAAAAACTACCCGTTGTGTAAAATAAAGAAATGCCAAAAATATAAAAATAAAATAAAAATTCTAAAAAAATAAAAATCCTAGAAAAACACGTAGAAAATATCTAACCCACTGCACCCCCACACCTATCTTTTGCTAAGCCTCAAGCAAAACCTAACCCTAAAAAGAAAAAGAAAAATTCTAACTTACTTTCGCAGGAATCACGATTGCACTTAGCACATGCAACAAGCCTTTAAACCCCTAGGTTACCCTAGTGTATGAGATGTGTCTCGTAAGGATTTGCAGTGAATATACCCACAAAATTCATGAAGAAAATAGATTAAGGAGTAAAGAAAAGAAAAATAACGAAAAATAAAAATTTTATACAAAAGAAAGAAAAATCTTTTTTTAATATATTTAATTCAATTAATCTCACTAATATACAAACTCAAGAACGCAGTTAGATTATCAATTTTCAAATCGAGCGTCATATCAGATATACTTGTCATTTTAATCAAAAATTTTAAATCTTATCTTCAATACCAACTAACAGATAATCCATTGGCTCCTATACATCTACATGCATGTGTGATAGTCTGCTTCGGCCTTGAACTCCAACTCTACCTCATGATTCATCTTCTCTCTCATAACATTTTTTTCTTTTTTTCTTTTTTTTTCTTTTTTTAGGAATATTTCACCTTTCATGTGAATATTCACACTTGCTTATGCGCAAAGTACCCGATTACTCGGATCATACTCTTTTTTTAAGAATATTTCACCTTTCATGCGAATATTCACGCTTGCTTAGGCGAATGTACTAGATTACTCGAATCATACTCTTTTTTTTCACTCTTGAGGCTATTACCTTAATACCAGACGCACCCCTTTTTTTATCACTCTCGAGGCTATTGCCTTAATACCAGGCGCACCCATTTTTTTTATCTCTCTTTTATTTTTAATTTTTTTATTGTTTAGCGAGAGAAGACTTACTCAATCGTTATCATCTTTATTCTTAACCTAATAAATTATTGTGAAGTGGAAAATAGATGTATACTTACCTAATTACTGTTAGCGTATTTATTTTTTGGATTTAATTTTTTTCATAAAATTCTTAGTGTATCATCCAATCTACTCTCATATCAAATTTCAAATCTAAATTTATTCTTTTATTTGTAATTAGGTTGATTTATTGAAGGAAATATTTTTTGAATTTTTTTACATTTTTCAGATTTTTTCAGATATTTTTACTTTTTTCAAATTTTTTTTAATTACCCTAAAAACTACCCCAAGTGTAAAATAAAGAAACAAAAAAAATCTAAAAATAAAAAAAAAAATCCAAAAAAAAACTAAAAATCCTAGAAAAACATGAAGACAAATTCCTAACCCACTCCCCCACACCAAAACTCGTGTATGCCCTCATACACAAACAAAGGGTGGTAAAATAAATAAGAAAACTATTATATAAATATTATACACTATCGTCCATCTACATTATTGTCTCACAAAACACAAAAACTTACTGTGATAAATTTACTGCAAGCGCACAGTGTTGTAGTGCAAATAGGTTGTTCTCATAGGAATCTAAGATGTTTTGAAATCTCACTTTTTCTATTATCGTAACAAGTTAACTATTATGATCTAGATGGATTTTTTTATTATTCTAGAGTTAGCCTAGAATATCGAATTCACTAGTTCACAGCTGAGCACTCTTTTTATTATTTTCCTTCTATATTTTTAATAAAAACAATTACGATTATATGAAAAAGAAGATCTTGTTAATTTAATTTTTATTCAAATCGCCTTAAGCATTAATAATCAAGTGTCGTGCAAGCATAACTCATCAAAGTTCATGACTTTCATAAAAGCAAACTATATTTCTACAAATAAAATTCAAAGAAACAATTCCAAACCATAAGCATAGGCCATCAAAAATAAGCTTAAGCACAACATATCAAAGTACTAAATCTACAAATTATTATCTTTTAATTTTATCATAAAAAAATCGTGTCTTTTAATCTTTTTAGGAAGAAGATTAATAAGAATTATACTACGGTTGATCCCTAACTTTATCTACATCTTAAAACTCAGCAAAATTAGTTACTCATGTTTTTATTAATCAAGATGATTTTTTTATGCATGAGAACTATTTTTTTAGGCATCAAAAAAATTGGGGCAGAGGCAGCTCAACTTGCCACTGATTTACCAACTTTTGCTACTGATTGGTAGCAAAACTTAGAATCTTGGCTCCCTATTTTGGCAGTACGTCTCAGTTAATCCTCTTGTTTCAATATAACATGAATATGAAAATGCATACATATATAAATATTGTCACAACATCAACATTTTCACGACCCCCTAAATGGTTACTCTCCCAATTAGTACAATATATGTCAATTTGATAACTACTATGCTATTTTGTCAGAAAAATCGAATAAAGATAAATAAATTCACATTATTAAATACAAAGGAGCCGCATCACACACTAAGTACAAACCAATAATATTCACATTGAATGCACCCGCACACACACACAAATGTAACAAAATTCAAAAGTAATGTTTCAAATTTATGTGTTAGAGATGTTCAAAGCATTAATATCAAACATTAACACAATACTAGTCAAAAAGATATATACGCTATATTTTACCATATTGTTAAGCAATATAATCAATTTTTAGTACGTGATCATAACTTTCAACCAACACTCCCCCTTTTCTTATTCACTTTTATTTTTCCTTTTTTTATTATTTAAAGGGAGAAGACTTACTCAATCGTTATCATCTTTATCCTTAACATAATAAATTATTGTGAAGTGGAAAATAGAGTATACTTACCTTAAAATTACTGTTAGCTTTCGGATTTTAATGTTTTTCATAAAATTCTGAGTGTATCATCCAGTCTATTCTCCTATCAAATTTCAAATCTAAGTTTATTCTTTTATCTGTAACTAGATTGATCTATTGAAGAAAATATTTTTTTGAATTTTTTACATTTTTCAGATTTTTTCAGATTTTTTTACTTTTTTTCAAATTTTTTTTAATTACCCTAAAAACTACCAAAGTGTAAAAATAAAGAAACAAAAAAAATCTAAAAATAAAATAAAAAAATCGTAGAAAAACTAAAAATCCTAGAAAAACATGAAGACAAAACTCCTAACCCACTCCCCCACACAAAAACTCGTATATACCCTCATACACAAACAAAGAGTGGTAAAATAAATAAGAAAACTATTATATAAATATTATACACTATCGTCCATCTATATTATTATCTCACAAAACACAAAAACTTACTGTGATAAATTCACTGCAAGCGCACAGTGTTGTAGTGCAAATAGGTTGTTCCCATAGGAATCTAAGATGCTTTGAAATCTCACTTTTTCTATTATCTTAACAAGTTAACTATTATGATCTAGATGGGTTTTTTTATTATTCTAGAGTTAGCTTAGAATATCGAATTCACTAGTTCACAGCTGAGCACTCTTTTTATTATTTTCCTTCTATATTTTAACAAAAACAATTACGATTATATGAAAAAGAAGATCTTGTTAATTTAACTTTTATTCAAATCGCCTTAAGCATTAATAATCAAGTATCCTGCAAGCATAACTCATCAAAGTTCATTACTTTCATAAAAACAAACTATATTTCTACAAATAAAATTCAAAGAAACAATTTCAAACCATAAGCATAGGCCATCAAAAACAAACTTAAGCATAACATATCAAAGTATTAGATCTACGAATTATTATCTTTTAATTTTATCATAGAAAAATCGTGTCTTTTAATCCTTTTAGGAAGAAGATAAATAAGAATTATACTACGGTTGATCCCTAACTTTATCTACATCTTAAAACTCAACAAAATTAGTTACTCATGTTTTTATTAATCAAGATGATTTCTTTATGCATGAAAACTATTTTTTTAGGCATGAAAGAAATTGGGGTAGAGGCAGCTCAACTTACTACTGATTTACCAACTTTTGCTACTGATTGGTAGCAAAGCTTAGGATCTTGGCTCCCTATTTTTGCAGTACGTCAGTAACAAAATTCAAAAGTAATGTTTCGAATTTATGTGTTAGAGATGTTCAAAGCATTAATATCAAACATTAACACAACACTAGTCAAAAAGATATATACGCTATATTTTACCATATTGTTAAGCAATATAATCAATTTTTAGTACATGATCATAACTTTCAGCCAACACTCCCCCATGTCATATTAAAATTTTTTATCTAATTTAGTACTTCTCATTTTTTATGAGTCTATACCCCATATTAAAATTCTTTTTTCATTCCCCATCTCATATTTGATGAGCTTATTCCACTTATATGGTGAAGGTGACTTTCATCCTCATGAGAAATAAACATAACAGAATAAGGGAATCTATTGGTAGTCCATTCCCACTAGGAACTAACAACTTCCTTGAATATTTTTTATTTTCAACACATTGGAGTAAAAAGTATATAAATCACATTTGAAACCGAATACATGCAATGCACTTGGCTACTTTACTATTTATGTCACACATAAAAGTTATCAATAACTGAATGTAAATAAATCTAATGCCAATATACACTAAATTACCCTCAAATGCAGTGTGTACTAAAGCATAAGGGTATAACATACAACAGCACTAGGAAAAAGATACCCAAAAAATATATCTCCTAGGTTGTAGGTCAATTGTGCTCACAAATTTATGAATACCCCTATAGTACTCCTAACAAGAGTAAATTTTTAGATGTCAACGGTTTTAATTTAGATTTTTATCCAAATTTTATTAAATTTCTCTGTATACCAAGCACACCCCCTTTTTTATTCACTTTTATTGTTCCTTTTTTTATTATTTAAAGAGAGAAGACTTACTCAATCGTTATCATCTTTGTTCTTAACCTAATAAATTATTGTGAAGTGAAAAATAGATGTATACTTATCTCAACATTACTGTTAGCGGTATTTATTTATCGGATTTTAATGTTATTCATAAAATTCTGAGTGTATCGTCCAGTCTACTCTCCTATCAGATTTCAAATCTAAATTTGTTCTTTTATCTGTAACTAGATTGATCTATTGATGAAAATATATAAAATATTTATTTACTTTTTTTTAGTTTTAATTGTTTTATTTAATTAGTTAGTTACCCTAAAAACCACTCGAAGTGTAAAATAAAGAAATTTCAAAATTCTAAAAATAAAATAAAAATTCTAAAAAAATAATAATCCCAGTAAAACACGAAGAAAATAGTCTAACCCACTGCACCCTCTCCTATCTTTTGCTAGTCCTCAAGCAAAACCTAACCCTAAAAAGAAAAAGAAAAATTCTAATTTACTTTCGCAGGAATCGCGATTGCACTTAGCACATGCAACAAGCCTAACCACTAGGTTAACCTAGTGTATGAGATGTGTCTCGTAAGAATTTGCAGTGAATATACCTACAAAATTCATGAAGATAATTGATTAAGGAGTAAAGAAATGAAAAATAACGAAAAATAAAAATTTTATACAAAAGAAAGAAAAATCTATTTTTAATTATTTAATTCAATTAATCTCACTAATATACAAACTCAAGAACACATTTAGATTATCAATTTTCAAATCGAGCATCATATCAGATACACTTATCATTTTAATCAAAAATTTTAAATCCTATCTTTCAATACCAACTAATAGATAATTCATTGACTGCTATACATCTACGTGCACGTGTGAGAGTTTACTTCGGCCTTGGACTCCAACTCTAACTCATGATTCATCTTCTCTCTCATAACAATTTTTTTCTTTTTTTTCTTTTATTCTTTTTTTAAGAATATTTCACCTTTCATGCCAATATCCACGCTTGTTTAGGCGCAAAGTACCCGATTAACCGGAGCATACTCTTATTTTAAGAATATTTCACCTTTCATGCGAATATCCACGCTTACTTATGCGCAAAATACCGATTACTCGGCTCATACTCTTTTTTTAAAGAATATTTCACCTTTCGTTCGAATATTCACGTTTGCTTAGGCCCAAAGTACCCGATTACTCGGATCATACTCTTTTTTTTTTCACTCTTGAGGCTATTGCCTTAATACCAGGCGCACCCCTTTTTTTATCACTCTCGAGGCTATTGCCTTAATACTTGGCGCACCCCATTTTTTTATTCTCACTTTTATTTTTCTTTTATTTATTGTTTTGAGAGAGAAGACTTACTTAATCGTTATCATCTTTATCCTTAACCTAATAAACTATTGTGAAGTAGAAAATAGATGTATACTCAAATTTCATTCCTTTATCTGTAACTAGATTGATCTATTGATGAAAATATATAAAAATATTTATTTAGTTTTTTTTAGTTTTAATTGTTTAATTTAATTAGTTAGTTACCCTAAAAACTACTCGAAGTGTAAAATAAAGAAATTCTAAAAATCTAAAATAAAATAAAAATTCTAAAAAAAAAAATCCTAGAAAAACACGAAGAAAATAGTCTAACTCACTGCACCCCCACCTATCTTTTGCTAGTCCTCAAGCAATACCTAACCCTAAAAAGAAAAAGAAAAATTTTAACTTACTTTCGCAGGAATCGCGATTGCACTTAGCACATGCAACAAGCCTTTAAACCCCTAGATTACCCTAGTGTATGAGATGTGTCTCGTAAGGATTTACAGTGAATATACCCTCAAAATTCATAAAGAAAATATATTAAGGAGTAAAGAAAAGAAAAATAACGAAAAATAAAAATTTTATATAAAAGAAAGAAAAATCTTTTTTTAATATTTTAATTCAATTAATCTCACTAATATACAAACTCAAGAACGCAGTTAGATTATCAATTTTCAAATCAAGCGTCATATCAGATACACTTATCATTTTAATTAAAAATTTTAAATTCTATCTTTCAATACCAACTAATAGATAATCTATTAGCTCCTGTACATCTACGTACATGTGTGATAGTCTACTCCAACTCTAACTAATGATTCATCTTCTCTCTCATAACAATTTTTTTCTTTTCTTTCTTTTTTTTCTTTTTTTAAGAATATTTCACCTTTCATGCGAATATCCACGCTTGCTTAGGTGCAAAGTACCCGATTACTTGGATCATACTCTTTTTTTTAAGAATATTTCACCTTTCATGCGAATATCCATGCTTGCTTAGGTGCAAAATACCTGATTACTCGGATCATACTCTTTTTTTTAAGAATATTTCACCTTTCATGCAAATATCAACGCTTGCTTAGGCGCAAAGTACCCGATACTTGGATCATACTCTTTTTTTCACTCTTGAGGCTATTACCTTAATACCAGATGCACCCCTTTTTTTATCACTCTCGAGGCTATTGCCTTAATACCAGGTGCACCCCATTTTTTATTCTCACTTTTATTTTTCTTTTTTTTATTGTTTTGAGAGAGAAGACTTACTCAATCGTTATCATCTTTATCCTTAACCTAATAAACTATTGTGAAGTGGAAAATAGATGTATACTTACCTCAAAATTACTGTTAGCGGTATTTATTTTTTGGATTTAATTTTTTTCATAAAATTCTTAGTGTATCATCCAATCTACTCTCATATCAAATTTCAAATCTAAATTTATTTTTTATTTGTAATTAGGTTGATTTATTGAAGAAAATATTTATTGAATTTTTTTATATTTTTCAGATTTTTTCAGACATTTTTACTTTTTTACAATTTTTTTTAATTACCCTAAAAACTATCCAAACTATAAAATAAAGAAACAAAAAAAATCTAAAAATAAAATAAAAAATCCTTAAAAAAACTAAAAATCTTAGAAAAACATGAAGACAAATCTCCTAACCCACTCCCCCACACCAAAACTAGTGTATGCCCTCATACATAAACAAAGGGTGGTAAAATAAATAAGAAAACTATTATATAAATATTATACACTATCGTCCATCTACATTATCGTCCATCTACATTGTTGTCTCACAAAACACAAAAACTTACTGTGATAAATTTACTGCAAGCGCACAGTGTTGTAGTGCAAATAGATTGTTCCCATAGGAATCTAAGATGTTTTGAAATCTCACTTTTTCTATTATCTTAACAAGTTAACTATTATGATCTAGATGGGTTTTTTTATTATTCTAGAGTTAACCTAGAATATCGAATTCACTAGTTCACAGCTGAGCACTCTTTTTATTATTTTCCTTCTATATTTTAACAAAAACAATTACGATTATATGAAAAAGAAGATCTTGTTAATTTAACTTTTATTTAAATCGCCTTAAGCATTAATAATCAAGTGTCGTGCAAGCATAACTCATCAAAGTTCATGACTTTCATAAAAGCAAACTATATTTCTACAAATAAAATTCAAAGAAACAATTCCAAACCCTAAGCATAGGCCATCAAAATTCGAAAGTAATGTTTCAAATTTATGTGTTAGAGATGTTCAAAGCATTAATATCAAACATTAACACAACACTAGTCAAAAAGATATATACGCTATATTTTACCATATTGTTAAGCAATATAATCAATTTTTAGTACATGATCATAACTTTCAACCAACACTCCCCCATGTCATATTCAAAAATTTTATCTAATTTAGTACTTCTCATTTTTTATGAGTCTATACCCCATATTAAAAATTTTCTTTCATTCCACATCTCATATTTGATGAGCTATTCCACTTAAATGGTGAAGGTGACTTTCATCTTCATGTGAAATAAACAGATTAGAATAAGGGAATCTATTTGTAGTCCATTCCCACTAGGAACTAACAACTTCCTTGGACTTACCAACCCCGTAGCTTTCACCAACTTTCATTAGACCAACTTTCTTCTGATGTCCGATTCCTTTCTTTGGTGAGTCCTGTTTTGTAGATATTATCATATAAATATAGGGATGTAAGCAAACACAAATAATTCATATTTATATTTTTATCTCGTATTTATATTTTGATGAATATAAATATTTGTTTGTTCAGCTTCAAAATATGGTACTACACCAACTGGAGATGTTTAAATTGGTAGAGAATAAAAATATGACTTAGTTAAAAACAAGGACGGACAGGTTCAAACCCGTGAACCGCATATCGCAATGGAGGCCACTCTTCCTACAGTTTCAAATTCCACAATCATACAACTAATTAAAAATAATGGAGGAATTTTCAAAGTAACCAAGATTAAAATCCAACTTCAAGTTGATAACATTCTCATATGCAATTTTACATATTCAATGCCATTTGCACAACCAAATACCAAAATTTAAATAATTTTGGAAACACCAAACCGAGATAATTCACTATTAACAGTGGATAAGTTCCTTATAATAAAAAAATGTACCCCAAAAATAAATAAATAAATAAATAAATAAATAAAGATGATATTAAATCGAATATCTTAAATTCTAATCATATATAGCACCGACCCACTACACAAACAACAATTAATTAAAGAGAAACAAAGAAGGAGATATTAGAATTAGTACCACTTGGAGGAAGGCCTTCGGAGGAGGAGACGGTGATCTTGCTCTTATCGAGTCTGAGCCTAAATGTCCATAAGGCCCACTTTGAATGGCCCAGTAGTGTCGCAACTCATGGAGAGTCAGAAAAAGAAAAATATCAAGATTTATTAAAATAGAAACACAGGTCTATGAGAAACCCAGACATAAACCCAGATGAGTACACGGAAAACCATACGTCAACCCAGACAGCATCTGTGAGAAACAAAACCAACAACTATAGCTATAGCCAATGAGTTTTGGCTGCTGATTGTTACGACTCCTTCAAGCAGGAAATATGAAGGCAACAATGTGTTCATTGCTGATGCATACAAACCACAGGACATAGTAGCTATAGAGCACAGAAGCTTCTCTAAGGTTGCCGTACCATGTCCAAGATAGTGTCCAGCACATCACAGACACACCAGGGACATGGCATGGACACCGTATCAGATACCTAGCTAGCCTTGTCTAATAAGCCTAAAGTTTGACAATCTCATGTCCAGAGAACAGGATGGACATGGTATCGCCAATTGAATCATGAGATTTTAATTGCTTCAGATTGTAATCCATTTACACATTTACCAACAAGTTTAAGAAAAAAAAGAGATATTAGGTCACATGCGTATTTCAACACTAGTTGACATAGTTTTTTCATTGTGTTATATTGTTAGATTGCCATTGTTATTTTGTTCTCTAAAGCATTGGCATGGCACTGAAGGCAAACAGCAGCAACACCGTAGTAATTAGTGAGAGCCA
Source organism: Dracaena cambodiana (assembly GCA_036321105.1). Lineage (NCBI taxonomy): Eukaryota > Viridiplantae > Streptophyta > Magnoliopsida > Asparagales > Asparagaceae > Dracaena > Dracaena cambodiana. The sequence continues at coordinate 20,321,200 of JAYEPQ010000013.1, read as the reverse complement.
CATATCCCGGCAGGGCAGGGAGGCCAATGGCAGGGGCCATCTAGACCACCACCAACGAGGGTCAGTGGGGCCAGAGATGCTGGCGGTGGCAGAGGTGCTTTGTTTTGTTTAAATAAAAGAAACAACCTACTTTAGACATTTCACAGTATCAGAGTGGCCTTGGCACTGCCTCCACCTAGGCGGCACTTATTAAAAAACTGGATTGCATGCATAAGATTTGTTTAGTTAATTGATAGAATCTGGCCTAGTCATTGACACCAGTGTTTTCATAAACTCAGGTTAAGAAACCATGGTAAAAAAAAGGACCATTAGTTTTGAATTGCAGAAAAGGTGCCAACAGATTTTAGAATTTCTGCACCTTCAACTACCAAGATATGCAGCTCTATGCAGTATTGAAGTACATATCTTTAGCTCTATATTTATGAAGAAAATTATACCTGAAGCTTCCTAGCCAGATCCTCATGGCTGTGAATCGCAGCAGTAGACTTTTTAACAATCTCCATTGCGTTGCTCAACCTTTGAGACACTTCTGCCTGTAGTAATAATAAATACAAAAATTCAAGTATGAATAAACTTTAAGAAAGCAAGAAAAGGTAATACCTAGGATGAAAAAATAGATCACAGGAAAGGATCAAGTCGCATTACCGAGCCCCAAACAAATAGATCAGACAATCTGAACTATACAATTTTTTTAATCAAGCGACAACCCTTTAAATAAATTCATAAGAGTCTTATGTCCTAGTACTCAGGTTCTTATTGAAAAACTCTGTAGACTCACAGGATGGGCATTTAGGAGACTGACAAGCATGATAGAAATAATATCTTAGAGAAGTTTAATGATTAAAATTTCAGTATGCACAACTAGAACTCAGTAAATGTAACTATACATAGATTTACAAAGATGAAAAAGGTGAGGAAAAGAATCACTATATCAGATGTGAACACGAATAATGTGCTAAATAGAAGAGGATTAGACAAAACAATAATAAGTTAGGATAATTGGCATTTTAACTCAGATTATCAATATAATCAGGAGGACGTCAACCCAAAAGTAGCGAATATATAAGAATATGTAAGTATATATGCAGCTAGCTAGCTTGATGATTAATCTTGTTCACTCTCCCACAAAATCATAAAAAGGAATAAGACTACGCAAGAGAACTCGGAACAGATGAAAGAAAATGCACCATGTTAACACGTGTCCACAAAAAATATGGTACATCAGTTCTAGGTTTGGTCATTACACAGTAAAATTTATGTATAAATTATCCATGCTGCTGCTCCCTCAAGTTAAAATATATAGGTGTACAAAGTGTGAATTTAATTAAGCATTCGCTTAATTACAAAATCAAACCAGGAATGGTGGGACCTTTATGTTCAAAGAGATACTCCTGAACATTAAGCTCTGAACTTAACAAAACGAATATCAAAGTTCCCTTCTAGTTCGATTGAACATTCAATAGCCAACTGATTGTAGAAACTATTGAGGTTGATGCATAATGAAAAATGAAAATGTTTCCTGAGGTCAGAATTATGAACTTTTGAAATGACTACAACCACAAAAACAGCTAAGCCTTTTATCACAAGTACTTGGGGTAGGCTACATGAACCAAAAGAGAATCACGCTGGCTCGACTACACTGATAATCCTTCATCATTCATTACTATTGAGTAATATGTCCTCATTAAACCTCTAGAATCCATATCTTTTCATCACCTCCATCCATGTTTTCTACGGTTTTCCTTTCGTTTTTTTAACTTGTCCTATGTTGATAAGCTCCCATCGTCGAACTTTTAAAATAGCTCTTTAAAAATTGCTATAAACTAAGGCACTTGCGTCCCCTAGTATTTTTAGCTATTTCAATGTTTTTTAAAACGTATCTCCATGTGCGTGGAGACATTTCATTCTTTAAGGCTTTAAATTGGTAAAATAGACAAAAAAATATATGAGATCCAAAAGAAAATATGTGAAAGAAATGAAAAGAAATAAGGAAACCGCACAACAATAATTATTCATCCATTTATTGTGCAGTTCATCTGTAAGTATATACTGTGTAGAGTACATGTCTTGACCTCACCGACCAAATCTCGCTATTTGGATATTGAAAGGATGCACTACTAAAAAATATGAGCGGCTAGGTTGGAGAGTCGAAAGGTGAGAGTGGAGAATGAGTGTCAGCATATTGATAAAATTTGTCTATGGAGCATGGATACGAATACAGGACATGGATATAATACGAAGCATGGCAAAATCCTAAGAAAGTAGGATAGAGAGACATGCCAATCAAAATTTATCATTATTTATAAATATAGATAAATTTATAAATAAAATAAATATTAACTAGCAAACTATTATCATAAGATATTTATCTATAATAAATGCAAGCATGTTCATTTAGTTGCATTTTCTATCGGTTTAATCAAATAATAGTATGAATATTTAAAGTAGTAAAATATCCCATATCAAATAGTAATAAAATACCGATTAATTAGTCTTTGAGTTTCTTTACTTTTAGGTTTTCTATAACCATATAGAACAAGTTCAAATTGACTTACTAGTATAGGAGGAAATGTGGAAACTTGGAATATACTAATAAACGACTATATAATGACCATAGACCATGGTTGAATTTAGAACACAAACAAATATCTCACTAAAAACAACAGACCTTTAACTCATTCACACCATTTATTATTATTTCCTATTTTGCTCAAACAATTAACAAAAAATAAGGTTAAAAAACTCTATATATAAATGCTAAGTTGCCGCACATTTCAAATCGACTATTAGTTGGATACAAGCGTTGTGCATTGAAGACAAGTAGGACACAAACATTCTGTGTAATGCAAGATAAGCAACGTGACAACATTCATGTAAGAGAGGCACATGTGAGCATCATGTAATAGCCTAACCGTTACCCCCTGACAACCCCCAAATCAGAAACACCCAAAAAAATACCCAATCAATCTTGGTTAACAGCAAAATTCTACTATAGTTCAACATAATTTCCAGGTGAAATCTTGATAATTCTCAAGGAAAAAACATAAACAGAGACCGTTGAATTATTGCTATTATAAGCAGAGGTGGACAAGTTAGATGAAGACAGGTTTCAAAAAGAACATCAATAAAGCATTTACATGAGGTAAAGATATCTGAGACTATTTGGTAAGATTGAAAGTTGTGGCACTATCCACAGTGGTTTTGGTAATGAATAGGAAGTTTCAAAAAACTGCCAACTTTTCGTTCAGTCCATGCTAATTGTAACTATATTTCTTTAATAGAAAAACCGCCTTCTTACTTGCACACCATGGAAAAAAAATCAGCAAGATATATATTCAACTGGGACACTTTTTGGGCCCCATTGTACAAATAAACTTCTAGAGTTGTTGTACTGCCATAGTGGTTTTGGTATAAGCAGGAACTTTAAAAGAAGTGCCAACCTTCCACCAAGTTCAAGCTTATTGTAACTATAATTTCTTTAATGGCAAAGATGCTATGTTTCTTGCATACCTAGTTGGAAAATCAACTAGATAGACACTTAATAGCCCCCCCCCCCCCCAAATTTATACAAATTGATTTCTAGGAGCTGACTTCATTAGCCACGCAGAATGGGCTATAATATACAATATTATTTTTAACCTTGAAGTGTCGTAAATTTCCCACATGTTGAGCCTATTAAACATGTCAACTTCAAGAACTGGTCCCATGTGATTGATGCAGTACAAATATATTAAAAGCCATAGCCGTAGGTATAGAAGCTTGAGCATGTTTAGATTAGGGAACAAGTATGGTGAAGGCAAGAGCATTACCATACAGATTACCAAAAGGATCGACCTCAAATATGTCCAAATGGTTTTTTTTATGATAGCAAGTTGAATAAAAAATGAAGCTAATGACTATCAATAGAAATTAAGTGTTGGTTTGTCAAATACAACTTAGCAAAGCTTCTAATCTATACAAAATATCAAATATATAATGAGAATAATTCCATTTGTTAGAGAAACAACTTCATAGAATATAAAACTTAATATATTAATGAATGACAAATTGCACTAAATCATACACTAATGAGTTCGATATCAGGAAATAGTAATAGAAAGTGAACAATATGTTAAGAATAGGTACTACAGAAAGTCTCCTAAATAGAAAAAATATGGAACCTTAGCAGAATATTATAATATTATATTTACTATTGACTATTGTGCAGTAAAATATGGCATCTTAGCAAAATATATTGGGTAGAAAGCCAAGGCATCCACCCACAACTCTATTGATATTGAATTCAGGTCCATTTGTTTAAAACCAAATACCTGGGCGGGAGGGGCTTTTAGGTTAAATTCTTTAAATTTTATCGTCTGATCCAAAATTATACAGCATTGTAAAGTATCACAACAGAAGACAGATGGAATCATGAAAATGATTTTTATGCTGATTCTTCTCCAACTACATGAAACTATAATTTTGAAACTGGAAAATTTTATTATTTATTATTTATCATTGCTGCAAGAAATAGTAAATCTAGTATACAAATGAAAGATATTGCATAAGAGATCAGCTGAAAGGTGCTTAATAGTGAGGTGATTAGGAGACATACAATTTTACTTGTTAAAAAATTGATGAACATAATGATTATATTACTTCTGATGAAACCTAACTAAGATGTGCTCAGCAAATAATTATACAAAGTTGTAAAGTAGCAAATGCATACCTTGCATCTATCGCAGACATGAATTGGCTGAGCCTGTTCTTCTGCAGTAAGAGCAATTCTACCCTGGGTACACTTGTCATAGAAAATATCACCACAAGTCCTGCCATGATGCTCGGTAATCATCGACATTGTCAGTAACATGTTACATAGGTGAGTCTAGAAAAAAAATTCAGCCAGTCAATATTAATTCATGAGAGCCATCATCTTTAACACAAATGCTAAAAAATCTGTAGCACATGATATGCATTTGTGACTGCTTCATCTGGAACCTGAATACATAAATATCAAATAGGCACTTAGAACTAAAAAAAAATTAAAAATGAAAAGTAGCAGACAAGTTAGTCAAATGAATACTAGCCAACCTTTCTCCCAGATACTGGGTGAAGAACATCAAGATCATAACAAGACATTCAAATGCCAAGATCTAAAACCAAAGAATTATATTTCCAACTTAAGAGTAAACAAAGAAATGGAAGCAATGGATAAAGGCTAATTTTAAGTAATCAAGGTATTCAAAGTTTCTTCCAAGAGTGAGAATCCAAAGAATATATGAGATAGGACTTCAATACAATATTTTTAGTAGCATGTGAAGGGTTTATACATGGGGCTCTCGTCCTATGATTTTATTAGCATATGAATGCCTTATATAGCATATGAAGCCATATGTAGCATATGAAACTTTAACTATTAGAATTTACTATGCATTGCCTGTAATTTCTAACTGGCAAAAGGCTTTCAACAGTAATTTTATCAATTTTAAGGCTTGGGGATGGCAACAGTAAAGCCTGAATTGAAGAAACTAGAAGTACTTGTGAGATCTGAATCTTAGCAGGCATGTTGGAATCACTCTTCCTCACACTACTTGCAGCAAACGAGCTCTCATATTATAATACTAATAATAAAATATTATGCAAATCGGCCAGGCATGTGTAAGCACCAAGCTGAACAAAAAAAAAAAAAACCAACTTTTAACCTCCAAAACCATCTAGGCACATTCAGACTATAGGACTTATCCTAAATAACTCTTGTAAGTTCATTCATCACTACGGCAAATAAAACTGGACTCAATGTAGATCTTTAATGCAATCCAATAGTAATCGAAATACCACTTGCTAGATCGCCACAAGTTCTGTCACTTGCCAATAATCCTCTTAATAATGTTAATATATTTGACAGAGAATCTCTTTATCAATGTCCACCACTGCACCTTTTCTCGGGATCAGGATTTGATTTGGGAATAGACTAGATTTGATTTTATTTGGATCATGTTAGGATTTTAGAATATTTGATTGGATTCTAATTTTATTAGAATTCTAATTTTATTAGGATTTGAAGTCTATTAGGATTTGGCTTGTTAGAGTTTTCCTATATATATGGGTTTATATGGAGAATTAAAAAAGATGAATAATATTTTGAGAAAATTCTTGAGAAATTTCTGGCGTGGAATTCGCTAAATCAAAATCTTTCCTCGTGGATTCGTGGAGAGTGGGCGTGGGCCTGGGTGGATTTTCAAATCCCGTAAGTTTCCCTAATCTATCTTTTCTTCACTAATTCCTCTAGAAAAAACCCTAATTTCAAAACCCTAACCCTAATTTCGCCTCCGTCCTGCGTCAATAGGCTTTTTCGAAATCAATAAAAAGCATATGCAAATCTTTACTTCTTTCTCAAAATCAGTTATTGACTTAACGAAGCAAACGAGCAGGTTCTATTGACAATCGCAAAGGCATGAATCCAAACTGGTTTACAAACCAAGAGAGTTGAAAGATCACCAGCATCATCCAAATTCGGGAACAAATATTCAACCCATGCTTTCTGCATGACACCTTGATTCCTCAGTTTGGTCATCTGGCCACAGATGTGAAAAATGCAGTGCTCTAAAAAACGCCCTATATGGGCACATAATCGCCCGCATAGGCGTTTGTGGTTCCCAAATGCAAACAAAACCAACAATTCGCCCTACTCGCATGGACAGGGGATTATGCAGTTGCATAATTGATTATGCGGAATATGCGCCTGCATAATCCGCATAACTAATTATGCTGTTAAAGGGTTATTGGGTTTCAAATGTTAAAAAACTGCCCGACCCGCACCTATAAACCCAAAACGTTAAATAAATTTCTCGATCCCTTTCTCCCCCAAAACCCTATCGTTAACCCTAACCTCTCGTTGCCCTTTTCTCTCGATCGAACCCTAATGTGATTCGAGCACAGCTCTATGTGGAAAGCTTGCAACGACCTTTCTGAGCTTTTTTCCGGTGGCGGCGAGCCTCCAGTTGAATTAACCAGCGGCGGCGACTTCTCATGTAAGTTTTTTGTTTGTTTTTCTATTTCCATTCAAAATTTCCGTCATTTTTTAGGTTTTAGTGATTTTTTTTCGTTTTTTTCTTCTTTCACTTGTTTAGTTGTTTAATTTGTTAAAAGGAAAGCCCAATCGAAATTCAACTTGAATATAGGGTTTTGTAAAAATGGCCGCCCCTTAATTGGAAATTTAATTGAATAATTTGTTTAAGGATCAATGATAGTTTGGATTTCTTTTTAGTAGATATAATGCTATATATGTTTTTGCTTGTGCTCCTGTTTGTGCTGCTGCTCCTATTTGTGATGCTGCTATTGTTTGTGCTGCTGCTCCTATTTGTGCTACTGCACATGTGTGTGCTGTTGCTATTTAATATTTTTTTTTAAAGCTTACCATTTTAATTGTGTGGATTATTTCTGTTTGCTGTAGGCTGTAGCATTGCATTTGTGTGGGTCCTTGTAGGCTGTAGGATTGAATTTGTCCATAATCCATCACAAAAATTTTACAAAAATTCGATTAATTTGGAATGGCATGTCACATGTGCTCCAGAATTGAGATTCATATATGAATAAAATTGATCAATTTGGTGGACACAAAAGGTGAATACAAAATACATTGGGGGTCAGAAGTTAGTATTTCCTCCAACTTGTGAGCTTGATTTCTCTCTTTTTTTTTCTTTTGGTTAAAAAATTATGACAAGGAAATGGTTGATATTTGAAAAGATTTAGCCATCATGTTTACTCTGTCATTTCTTTTCGTCTATTAGATATAAAATCATTTTACCATTTCTTAATTATTTATTGAGTAATAATTATTTTTTTCCTCAATGGTGATGTAGAATTTCTGTAAGACAATTAGTTGAATTTCTATGTCATTTATGGCTTCCAATTCTAGTAGTTGTGGACAGCCAAATCTACGAGTGAGAAAGATAGTCAAATTCCATCCAAACCCCCTGAATCAAATTATATTGGGTGGAATTATGGAAAGCTGATAAAGAAAGGATCCTACATGGATGTCAAATGCATAAAGTGTAACTAGATTGTGAAGGGGGAATAAACATATTGAAACAACATATTGCAGGAGTTGGAGGAGTGTTAGCAGTGTGCTTGCTACTTATGAAGAGAGGCACATAGGCAGAGAGGACTTGGAGGGAATAAAGAAGAGAAAAGTTGACAAGCGAAAGCTGATTATGAGTTTTGGAAAGAGGTGCAGATATCAGTAGGAAGAGAAACAACTAAAGCTGAACTTGCTGGCGAGCATAGGCCTCGTGTTAGTGGTCCATTGAAAAAACTAGTAAATGAAGCTAAATGGAAACAAACAGTTATCAATGAAGGAGAGAGAAGAAAGTGGGAGGAGCTGGCGCATGATTATACCGCCATGTGGGCATATGCCAAACGCATGCCTTATAACAATTTTGACTATGAGGAGTTCGATCTGTTTTGCGAGGCTGTCGGCAAGCACAGTTTAGGGTATAAGGGGCCCAACCAATATCAATTAAGAGTACCTCTTTTAAATAAAGCATACAAGAAGATTGAAGACAATTTGGAGAAAATAATGGAAGCGTGAGATGAATATAATTGCAGTATTTTAACTAACAGATGGACCGACAGAAAGCATAGAAGTGTCATAAATTTATGTGTCCACTTCAAGTAAGGAACAATCTTCATTAAGTCTATTGAAGACTCAGCCAATGCATACACCGGCGAATATATACTAATTAGATAGAAAATTGCATTAAGAAAGTTAGAGAGAAGCGTGTGCTGCAAGTGGTTACTGATAAACTATCCATCCAACATGGCCGCTAAAAATGCGTTAAGGAATGGCATCATTTCAGATGAAGAAACATCTTCAAAAGTAATGTCTATCTTTATCGACCATAACTGACTGTCTATCCCCAAAAGTAATGTCTATAAAATTATTAAAAGAAGGTAACGAACAAAAAATACTTTATTTTCTTTATCATACTTAAAATTCATCTTAATGGTGAAGGCAATAAGAGATAATTGGTGTACCATGAATGGTATGAAGAGAATGGCATCATTTCAGATGAAGAAACATCTTCCATGATGAAACAATCATCTTCACGAAAGAAGATTCATCCAAATCTTTGTTTGCCTGAATTAGAAATAGATCACCTAAATCCTTTTTTGTATCTTCATAAAAATTAATTTACTTCTCCATCCCTAAAAGTGTCTTCTTCAATACTCACTGGGTCATAATGGATTTTATACTTATATATTGATAAAAAATGATTAAAACCTAGAACCTCTCGAAATTGATCTTGACCACAGATATCTTAATGCTAAAAATCCTACAAACAAATCTCGAACTAAAACCTAAAGATACTGAGAGGAAATAAAGGGCATGCAGCGGAACTGAGTCGACGATCAAGCACAAGAACTTGAGAAATCAAGAAGATAAAATACACAAACACGAAAAATACAAATATAACATAGTTCCACCTGCCTAATTGACTGATATACTACCACGGGTGGAGGAGTTTACTAAATCTTGAAGTATAGAACTAAGACTCTCACAAAAGATCCAAAACCCCAAGTTACATCCATAGTACTCAAGAGAAAAGTAGAGAAGAAATCCTAGATGGGTGTACAAGAAAATTCTCTCTAAAATCTCATCTTAATAGTTTTTTATAATTTTATCTCACCTATGAGCAATATATAATGAAGATGACTAAAAAGTATCAACATAGAAAGTACATGCAGTTTTGTACCGGCTCGACAGTTTCCACAAAAATTGGGTCAAATCTTTTATAATCAACACCCTTACACCTTACATCAGTCGCATGTGGTTATATGATTAGAAGGTTTTAGCTGAACAATGCTTACTCTACTACTAAAGCATAGACAAATGATGCTAATAGAAGTTATTCAGGATAGCAATTTGATGTTAGATACATCCACAGAAATGGTTTACTATGATAGAGTGCTATGAATTTGGCTAAGGGCAATCAAATCAAGGGCAAAAATTAGGTGTCAACTAATGTCAGTTCACTCTATAGTTAGGTCATAAAGTTTTTTTAGCTAAATTACAAGTCATAAAGTTGAGAACATGAGCATTGTAAACAAGCTAGCTAATATGAATACACCTGTACCTTTCACAACTTAAACATACAACTGACTGGTGCTTCATTAAGTTCCTAATTTGTGTAATTCAATATGAAAGTTTTTTGTTAATTATATAACCTGCATGGTTAAACATGGTAGAAACAAAAAATTTAATTTGTTGACCTTCAAATACATCATACCATGATGCTACAGGTACTGTGATGGAAAACACAATCCAAACTATTAGTGGGAGTATCAATAATATTAGGAGATATTATCTAAAGCATGCAACAAAGTGAAAGATAAATTCTATACCAAGTTGAGAATGCTATTCTCTAAAATCTTTATACGATATTGTATTTATAAACAATAATTGATACCAATCATGTACTTGCCCAAGTACCCAAAAAATTCTTATGTTAGAAAGTTATTCACAAGAGAAAAACCCACTACCTTCTATATGTAGGAAGCCGTAGATAAACCAACTTAGTTTTGTTTGTCATAATCAAGCTTATAAGGTGCACATTGCAGTGTTCTAAAAAGCATTTTATGTGGACGATTATGCATCCGCATGATCGTATGCAGACTTGAAATGCATGTAGAATTAAGAAATCGTCCTATCAATGTGGACAAGTTGAATAATCATTCTGAATGTGGATTATGCGGGTTATGTGCCCGCATAACCCATATAAGCCGCATGTGGATTAAAACCCCTTTCCTAAGCTCCTATGGCATCCAAATTCAATCCCTTACTTGATCTCTATCCTCTCTTGCTATCGTCTCTAGTCCTTAATCAATCTCCGGTTCGTTGTCTTCGGTCATTGCTCGCCTCACGTTACCTCCTATCGTCTCTCATCTAATTGTCCACGTCATACAATCTTCCTCTCCTCTTCAATTTTTGATCGCCTAACCTGATTCTAACCATACCAACATCCAACTCTCTCTCCCTCTTCTATTCAATTTCTGATTGTTGACTGGTCCCATTCTAATCTAAACCTAGTTACCACACCCTAACCTGGCTCTCTCCTCTTTAATTTTTGATCACTAACTCTTTCTCCTCTTCAATTTTTTATTCTTTTTAATTTCTGATCATCATCTCTTAGCCTCAACTGGACCTAGTAATACTCAACTGCAGCAAAATTCTTTGTCAAACAACATGTAGATTGTATGGTCACAGTGAAGGTACTTCATCTCTTCAATCTTGATGAACAAATTCTTTTAGATTAGTGTGATGTTTAAGTTTTGAGTAATTTTTTTAATCTTATTTTAGATCGGTTGATTCTATTCAATGTGAACCGTTGATAGTTCACTGCAAGCCTGTTAATTTTTTATCTTTTTTAGATCAGTTCATATTGTGAACTTGTGATAGTGTGATGTTTATTTTTTGTAATTAAGTAGTGATTAGGTGTTTATGTTGTTTTCAAAAGAGAAGTAATGACATTCAAGAAACACTATGGGAAAATAACAAACGAACACAAAAGAAAAAACATCAAATTGAACACTGTAAATAAATTCAAGTTAGGTGATTATGTTATTATAATTTTGTTATGCTTTTTCCTAATGTTCTTGAATTTTATAGCACTCAATATATGCATTTCCAAGTATTAATATATATTAAAATATTAATATTCTGCATAATCCATTTAATCTTCGTAGAATCCGCTTATGGATTATTCACTTCCGAGCCACACGCATAATGAAAACGTATTTTAGAACATTGGCACATTATTTATTAATTGCAACTAGCATCAAATATAGAGATAGTATAATGCTCAACTATTATCTTTTGTATTAAGGGGAGAAACAATGAATGGCTCTTCCAAAGGATATGAACTGATGCTCGATTCTCGAGAGCTCCCAAAACCAAACATATTATTAGCTGCTACAAGGAAGATGAGAATTAAGTCACTGATGACTCTCATTAGCTTTCTCTTACTATCCAATTCTGAGACCTAGGAGGATCTACATGCTGAGGTTCCAACAAAAATCTAATTTTCAGCAAAAGTAGATAATAAAGTAGATGGACTTTTTTGTAGATGCATCATTTATATACAAAAATGGATAGGATGAGAGATATAAATATGCAACATATGACACTCATCACATCCCCACACCTACCTTTTACTAGTCCTCGAGCAAAACCTAGACCTAAAAAGAAAAAAAATTCATAACTTAGCACATGCAACAAGCCGTTAAACCCCTAGGTTACCCTAGTGAACTTGTATCTTGTGAGAGCTTACAAAGATATTACCCACAAACATCGTGAAAAAAATAGATTAAGGAATAAATAAATGAAAAATAAAGATAACCAAAAATCAAGAAAATCAAATGTTATTTATAAAAGAAAGAAAGCTCTTTGACTTTTTCTCCAATTAATCGACTAATCTACAAAATCAAAAATACATTTAGATTACTGATTTTTCAAATCATGCTTCATTTCAAATACATTTATTATTTTAATCAAAAATTCAAATCCTATCTTTCAATACCCACTAATAAATAATTATTCAGCTTCTATACATCTACGCGCATGTGTAACGATTTATTTTGGTTTTAGACTCAAACTCTAACTTTCGATTCATCTCTCTCTAAATATTTCAATTTTTCATCTTTTCTTTTTTTTTTTTAAATATTTCACCTTTCATGTGAATATTCACATTTGCTTAGGTGCAAATACCTTATTACTCGGATCATACTCTATTTCTTAAAAATACTGTTCATGTGAATCTTTAAGCTTATTTAGGCGCAAAGACCCATCTACTTAGTAATTCTTAAGAAATTTATAATTTTTCTTCTTTTTTTAGGTGCAAATACCCAATTACTCAAATCATAGTCTATTTCTTAAAAATATTATTCGTGTGAATCTTCACGCTTACTTAGGCGCAAATACCTAATTACTTAGTAACTTTTAAGAAATTTATTTATCTATAAAGGATCATTGCTATAAAACTAGGCTCACCTCTTTATTTTTTTTATTTTTTCTTCTTTTTAGAAAGAATGACTACTCAATTGTTATTATTTTTATCCTTAACCTAATAAACCATTGTGAAGTGGAAAATAGATGTATAATTACCACAAAATTATCATTAGTGGTACTTATTTTTTGGATTTTAATTTTTTCGTAAAGTTTTAAGTGTATTATCTAATCCACTTTCACATTAAATCTCAAATCTAAATCTATTCTTTAATTTTTGATTGGCTTGATTTCCTGCAGAAAATAATTTTAAAATTTTTTACATTTTTTGAAAATTTCTCTTTTTATAAAGAAAACAAAAAAAAAATCAAATTGAACCTAAAAGCTACCCAAAGTGAAAAATAAAACAACCCAAAAATACTAAATGAATAAATGAAGGAGCTGGGCTGGGCTGTATCTGTATGGATCAATTCTAGACAGAGCTTATAAATAATATTAATAATTATAACAACACAAATCGCTAAACTGTTGGGTCGAGTTTTTACTTCCAAGTCTGCAGGAACAGGATAATTTTTAATACTAGCCAGCACACATCAATTTAGTAATAAGCTCAAGTATAATTAATCAGGAGCTTAGTAGGCATGTACAGCCCACCCAGACTCGCCAGTCTCACCGTTGTACGTACCGGCAGAAATGTATCCATCAGTATACATGCAATGCAAGGAAGGTTGTATATATATATATATATATATATATATATATATATATATATATATATATATATATATATATATATATATATATATATTAATTAGCTGTGAGATGACAGCGTACATAATGGGCAAGTCCCAGCTCATACTGCTTCCTTCCCTGCAAATTATTAAGTGTTGGTGATGGGCAGATGGGAGTTAATTGTAATATCATAAAATTCGAGCTATCTGTATTGTTCTCTTGAGACCAGTCTTGTCGAAAAAATCCACCAAAATTAATTTTGGACACCGAAATAAGATTCGGTGAACGTAACTTTAAATCTACAAATCCAAATGACATTCAGTCTGTGCGATTATTAGTTTTGTAATATTTAAGATTTTTGGTGATTTTTCTTAGGAGGCCAAAAAATACTCATAAAATTACTAATTTAATAATATTAAAATCATCCTTTTAATTATTTCAAAATTTTGGTTTATTTAGTTCGGCTATCGAAACAACAAACGGATAATTTTGTAGCATTCTTCTCATCTCATTGAAAACAAAAAAAAGAAAATAAAGAAAATAAAAATAGACTGGGCCGGTCCAGCCCAGTCCAGTAAGCAAAAGAAAAAAAAAATTGCAATGGGCCTGAGCCGGACAGAAAAGAAAAGGAAAAATAAAAATAAAATAAAAATATGAGTAAGTGGGAATTTAGTGGGTTTTGACTTAATGGATTGAATGATTGAGGGATTGGAGTTGGACTTGGCTTGGATTAATTGGAAATAATTGATAGATTGGAAATAAAATAAAAATAATAATAATAGTAATAAAATTAAATAATAAATAATTGATGGGTTAGGCTTGGATTTTAATTGGAAGTTAATCAAAGAGAAATATATATCAATATATATGACTGAGCCTAGAAATATAATAAATGCATAAGTTTGGGTTTAAAAATAATACAGTATTATTATATGATGCACTTGGTTTCCAAATTGGGCAATTGATTGGTATTGAGAATTGAATCAGATTATTGAAATAATTTTGATGATATGCATTGTGATACAATTATGCACTAACATTTATCATGCTACATGTCATGTGCCTTGATGTTACAAATTATGGGTTATATTACTACATGTCATGTACAGTCATGGAAATGCAAGCATATTATCATGAATTGAAAAACAATTAAAAAGGCAAAGGACAAGTAAACAAATAAATATAAAATAAATTTTTTATGAGCATAATGTATTATGAATACGGGGATGGGAGAAACTATATGATCGATAAGAGTTTTACCGTATAAAAATTGATTGTAATGCTAGGATCGTGATTCTTTTACTGCAACGATCTGGTTGATTACTGGATCACCAATTGATAATTGTTATCCAGAATGGTATGTCCGTTACTGTACTACAGTACGAAAATTGATTGTAGTGTCTAGCGACATGTCATAGTGTAGTGCCATGAATATTGAGGTCAGGTCCCGGATATGTACGGGCACTTATACGATAATGGAGAATAGCACTATCTTGTCCATTAGTACAGTTTCTGCAATTAAATTGGACGGTGACTGAAACCAATAGAATATATGATTAAATAGATAGATCACTTATTGTCGTGTTTGTTTATTTATTTATGATTGCTTTCATTTTTAATTTATATGTACACGAATAACACTGACATAAACATGCTCATGCACACTGATATTTCTATACTATGATAGTACACAATTTCCTTTTTAAAATATGTTACTTACTGGGTTTAATTCCTTGGGTTTTGAATCCAGATTTAAAAGGTGAAGAAGGGGATCCAGTCCTAGTTGAAAACCCGTACTTCGTTGAACTGATCGAGTGATAATAGGCAAGCGAAATACACTCTGGAGAACCCTTGTATATTTTGTTTATATTTTATTTTTTCTGGGCACTGCTTTCTCTTTTGATTCTTTTGTATTCATATTTAAAGTAGTGTGTCATTTTATGTAATGAACTCTTTATATAAATGAAATCCTTTCAGTTTTAGATATATTATTTACTCATTTGATTGTGGCAGTAATTACGGTTATTCTAAGATCTTGTGATTGTTGGATTGTCTAGTGTAAGTATTAAGTAGCGTCCTCCGTTAAGGGAAGCAGCTGAAAATCGGGGGCGTTATATTAATGCTTATTACAATAGTTCGACTGTTGATCAAAACATCAATCCAACGATCTATTACTTAGAATTATAATGAACTGTACTTATGCCTATATAGACATGCATATGCATGGAAGGGAGAGTTGTGGAGTGTCTAGCTAGCTACCATTTTGGCGAGGCTAGCTCTCTGCTGGTGGTAGGAGGCAGAGCGTGATGCAAGCCCGTCAAGGCCTTGCCTTGGCACCATTAATGAATTGACTCGTTAATTGTGGGAACCAAGCTTGCAGTGGAACCAAACCCTCAACTCATTGGTTAATTAGATTCCATCAATCAGCATTCGAGACTTCATTTATACATGGTGGGCTCAGACTGAGAGTGCAGACATATATATATAACCTTGTCAACTCTGATGCTGCTGTTGCTGCTGCTGCTCGGCAAGAACATCCACCCTCTTTGGTTGTGGATGGGTACAGGGTCTCCTCAAAGAGAATATTGGCGCTGGACACATACTTTCTGAGGCCTGCAGGGGCCAAAATCCAGTAGGTTCTGCACTATGCCTGGTGGCTGGCCTACGTGTTCTCTAGCCTGACAGACGTAGGCTAGCCTCTTCCAGCTGCAGGTTGCGTTTGACTCTGTCCATGGCCAGGATCCCACGACACGGAGGGGATGCAGTTATTTCCTAAAAGCATGTACATTTCAGATGTTAAGATATATGGAACTATGCATGAAGGACTGGATTCATCAGAAGCAGAAAAACAGAAAGCTTGTGGCACGTCACCGCATTTTTTACAGGCTCATTGGCATAGGATAGTGAAGAATGCAGCATGCAGTGTGTGATCAGATGGTAACATATGCCGAGGGGTGGCAAAGGGACTAAGTTCCCTTGAGTCATTCAGGTGTGTGTGTGTGTGTGTGTGAGAGAGAGAGAGAGAGAGAGAGAGAGAGTCTTGTTTTTTAAAGTAATCGAGTCAGTAGACAGAATCAAGGAGCTCTGCTCTCGTCTGTTCCCTTCTCTGTGTTTGCGTTGACGAAATTACGGGGCACAGGGTCCTTGTTAGTCATTGGTGCTGCTGTATTTAATTATAGGACTAGTTACGAGCAAAGAGATATATGGCCACATCCAGCCACAGCTAGCAGAGATATTACCAATTTCTAATTTCTTTTCTTGCTATTTACTCTATTTATTGTATTGTATTTGAGGAAATAATAATTATAAATTTACAGTACACAGAGAGCGGGAAGTCAATTCAGTGCTCATTGTTTCAGACGTCTTGCATGAGGATTGAGATTGACAATGGAGATGACACCGAGAGAGACTTGCGATTCTCTATTCTCAAGGAAAATGCGGAAGAACAAATATTTTTTCAACATGCTAACGACGGCCAGATAAATTCCAGATCAGATGCCTCTATGGACTTGGGATCCCAGAAATAATATAAATAAACAAATAAATAGAGGAGGAAGCAACACCAGAAGCTATTTATACATTTGTGTTTTGATCAGCAAAATGCCTGTAAGATATGGAAATCACTAGCTACAAACATCGCTTACCCATCTCAAGTACCTGATGGACATCAACAACAAGTTACACACCCCTTTCCTTCTTTCAAGTGAAAACAAAATTGACTAGGAGTTTTAAAATAAGCACTTGGATAAACTACAAAACATGATATGAGCTTTTCTTGCAGTAACTGTGAGGTCATAACTGGCTCTCACCCAGCTTCAAACAATTGATTCGCGATATAGCTAACTTTACTTCAAATAAGTAGAAGCTATCCACAGAAGCACATAGCTGATGAGAGAAGTTGCGACTCCAAAACTTCTTGGACCTTTCAGTAGAAACCATCAAGAAGGTACCCAACAACCATGATCCAAAGAAAATCGCTAATATGAAGAATGGCAGCATCAGAAGATAATTATTGAGAAGAAAAAAAAAATAGTGTAATGCAGTACGGTAGAACTTCAAAAATCTGAAATGCCTTTATGATTACAGGTTTTATAGCATAACATCACAGGAAAAATTTTTTTAATTCTTGTGGCCATTTTTTCGGATCTCTTGAAAAAGAACAGTGCTAAATGCATCAACTATTCTTCTTATTCTAAATGTTTGCTTCAGGTGCACAGTTACATAGTAAAGCAGATCTTTGAAAATTCTCAAGGCACACTTGTTACCAGTAATCACAACCGCTATCATTTAGTACCCATGTGCATTCCCTATCTTCATATTCTTGTCTTTTGTGTTCTACCTTCAGCCAAGAAACAGAACTGCGTCTTACCTGACAAGCTCAATAACTCACAACTTCTATGAGTTTAAAGAAACAACAGCAATATTGGGCATGTGTTCCCACATCCTAACACCAGATGCTTCTTTTCCTGTTTTCCCTTCCAATATGAGAATTTATATAAGAAACTGGAGACCAAAACAGAGATAAGGATATATTAATTAGGCTTGTCAAGATGAAAGATAGGACGAAAGACCTAGTTTGTGAGTATCAAGAGTGACCATCAAAGAAGTTAAATAAGAATCACATTAGAAAACATACAGTAGAACCAAATGATTCTAACTAGTTTATAAACTATAAGTATTGCAGAAAAGTTAGGCTTAGCGAAATTAAAGCTGTTATCAAGAAAAGAGTAGTACAGAGAGTTGTAGAACCAGATAACATCTCCATTGGGACTAGAAGCATTTGGGAGATACAGGCTTAGCATAGTTAACTAGGGATACATATGGTTGCAACATCGTTGAAAAAATAAATCTTGTTAGTTAATATATAATATCCTAATCACGAAATTCAAATTTTGACTTGGAATAGAAGTTTAAATATTATGATATTTCGGTAAGATCTTGATTTTGTAAATTTAGATTTTGCCAACCAAAAATATTTTCTTACTTATGGATTTTAAATATTTAAAGTATTAGGATATTTCGTGACAATCATGGTTGTCCAAACATGCTTAATTTAATCAAGAAAAGTATAGATTTTAAAAAAAATGCCCAACAAAAAAAGAATGAGCAGTTTAGTTTGTATATATAAAAATAAAATGAACCTAAGAAGATTATACAAAGTTGTTCAAACTATCATGAGATCAAATTTATGAGTTATGAGCTACGCATGGAACTTGGAAAGAGAATATTAATGAGTAAAAGCTAAGAAACGAAGCATTTTGTCAGAAATTTTTTAGTTTTATGCTAGGGAGATCGACTATGAAGTCTACTTCTCTATTAATATGATTGACATGAAGATATAGGAAAGCAAAGAAAAATCCACGGAGTTTTCATTGAGTAAGAAAAGACAAGGAAAAACTTAAGGTAAGGTCCTTAGAGAGAGACTGTGGTGGGTTTAAGAGAAGAAACAAGAATTTATTAGGTATATTAATATGATGAAAGATATGTAAAATAGAGTAGTAACTAAGACCAACATTGTTGGGAATGGAGGCTGTTTCAAAACAATGTTTCCTCAATATGTGAAGGAGGGGGAAAGTATGCAGAGGCATATATTAATGGAGGTAATTTGTGACATTGTGTCACTTGTGGGCATGGATACAGTCAGCAATCAAGGCCACTTGCAGATGTAAATAAGTAACCAGGAATGGTGGGACCTTTATGTTCAAAGAGATACTCCTGAACATTAAGCTCTAAACTTAACAAAACGAATATCAAAGTTCCCTTCTAGTTCGATTGAACATTCAATAGCCAACTGATTGTAGAAACTACTGAGGCTGATGCATAATGAAAAATGAAAATGTTTCCTAAGGTCAGAATTATGAGCTTTTGAAATGACTACAACCACAACAACAACTAAGCCTTTTATCACAAGTACTTGGGGTAGGCTACATGAACCAAAAGAGAATCACGCCGGCTCGACTACACTGATAATCCTTCATCATTCATTACTATTGAGTAATATGTCCTCATTAAACCTCTAGAATCCATATCTTTTCGCATCACCTCTATCCATGTTTTCTACGGTTTTCCTTTCGTTTTTTGAACTTGTTCTATGTTTATAAGCTCCCATCGTCGAACTTTTGAAATGGCTCTTTAAAAATTGCTATAAACTAAGGCACTTGCGTCCCCTAGTATTTTTAGATGTTTCAATGTTTCTTAAAATGTATCTCCGTGTGCATGGAGACCTTTCCTTCTTTAAGGCTTTTTATTGGTAAAATAGACCAAAAAAATATGAGATCCAAGAGAAAATATGAGAAAGAAATGAAAAGAAATAAGGAAACCGCACAACAATAATTATTCATCCATTTATTGTGCAGTTCATCTGTAAGTATATATTGTGTAGATCGGTACATGTCTTGACCTCACCGGCCAAATCTCGCTATTTGGATATTGAAAGGATGCACTACTATAAAATATGAGCGGCTAGATTGGAGAGTCGAAAGGTTAGAGTGGAGAATGAGTGTCAGCATATTGATAAAATTTGTCTATGGAGCATGGATACGAATACAGGACATGGATAAAATACGGAGCATGGCAAAATCCCAAGAAAGTAGGATAGAGGGACATGCCAATCAATATTTATCATTATTTATAAATATAGATAAATTTATAAATAAAATAAATATTAACTAGCAAACTATTATCATAAGATATTTATCTATAATAAATGTAAGCATGTTCATTTAGTTGCATTTTCTAGCTGTTTAATCAAATAATAGTATGAATATTTAAAGTAGTAAAATATCCCATATCAAATAGTAATAAAATACCAATTAATTAGTCATTGAGTTTCTTTACTTTTAGGTTTTCTATAACCATATATAACAAGTTCAAATTGACTTACTAGTACAGGGGGAAATGCAGAAACTTGGAATGTACTAATAAACGACTATATAATGACCATAGACCATGGTTGAATTTAGAACACAAACAAATATCTCACTAAAAAACAACATACCTTTAACTCATTCACACCATTTATTACGATTTCCTATTTTGCTCAAACAATTAACAAAAAATAAGGTTAAAAAACTCTATATATAAATGCTAAGTTGCCGCGCATTTCAAATCGACTATTAGTTGGATACAAGCGTTGTGCATTGAAGACAAGTAGGACACAAACCATTCATGTAAGAGAGGCACATGTGAGCATCATGTAATAGCCTAACCGTTACCCCCCGACAACCCCCAAATCAGAAACACCCAAAAAAATACCCAATCAATCTTGGTTGACAGCAAAATTCTACTATTGTTCAACATAATTTCCTGGTGAAATCTTGATAATTCTCAAGGAAAAACCATAAACAGAGACCATTGAATTATTGCCATTATAAGCAGAGGTGGACAAGTTAGATGAAGACAGGTTTTGAAAAGAACATCAATAAAGCATTTACATGAGGTAAAGATATCCAAGACTAGGTGGTAAGATTGAAAGTTGTGGCACTAGCCACAGTGGTTTTGGTAATGAATATAAAGTTTCAAAAAACTGCCAACTTTTCGTTCAGTCCATGCTAATTGTAACTATATTTCTATAATAGAAAAACCGCCTTTTTACTTGCACACCATGGAAAAAAAATTAGCAAGATATATATTCAACCGGGACACTTTTTGGACCCCATTATACAAATAAACTTCCAGAGTTATTGTACTGCCATAGTGGTTTTGGTATAAGCAGGAACTTTAAAAGAAGTGCCAACCTTCCACTAAGTTCAAGCTTATTGTAACTATAATTTCTTTAATGGCAAAGATGCTATGTTTCTTGCATACCTTGTTGGAGGATCAGCTAGACAGACACTTAATAGCCCCCTCCCTTCCCCCCACATTTATACAAATTGATTTCTAGGAGATGACTTCATTAGCCACACAGAATGAGCTATAATATATAATATTATTTTTAACCTTGAAGTGTCGTAAATTTCCCACATGTTGAGCCTATTAAACATATCAACTTCAAGAACTGGTCCCATGTGATTGATGCAGTTCAAATATATTAAAAGCCATAGCCGTAGGTATAGAAGCTTGAGCATGTTTAGATTAGGGAACAAGTATGGTGAAGGCAAGAGCATTACCATACAGATTACCACAAGGATCAACCTCAAATATGTCCAAATGGTTTTTTTTATGACAACAAGTTGAATAAAAAATGAAGCTAATGACTATCAAAAGAAATTATGTGTTGGTTTGTCAAATACAACTTAGCAAAGCTTCTAATCTATACAAAATATCAAATATATAATGAGAATAATTCCATTTGTTAGAGAAACAACTTCAAAGAATATAAAACTTAATATATTAATGTATGACAAATTGCACTAAATCATATACTGATGAGTTCGATATCAGGAAATAGTACTAGAAAGTGAACAATATGTTAAGAATAGGTACTACAGAAAGTCTCTTAAATAGGAAAAATATGGAACCTTAGCAAAATATTATAATATTATATTTACTATTGTGCAGTAAAATATGGCATCTTAGCAAAATATATTGCGTAGAAAGCCAAGGCATCCACCCACAACTCTATCGATATTGGATTCAGGTCCATTTGTTTAAAACCAAATACCTGGGCGGGAGGGGCTTTTAGGTTAAATTCTTTAAATTTTATAGTCTGATCCAAAATTATACAACATTGTAAAGTATCACAACAGAAGATAGATGGAATCATGAAAATGGTTTTTATGCTGATTCTTTTCCAACTACATGAAACTATCATTTTGAAACTGGAAAATTTTATTATTTATTATTTGTCATTGCTGCAAGAAATAGTAAATCTACTATACAAATGAAAGATATTGCATAAGAGATCTGCTGAAAGGTGTTTAATAGTGAGGTGGTTAGGAGACATACAATTTTACTTGCAGTTAAAAAATTGATGAACATAATGATTATATTACTTCTGATGAAACCTAACTAAGAATGTGCTCAGCAAAAAAAAAAAAACTTTTAACCTCGAAAACCATCTAGGCACATTCAGACTATAGGACTTATTCTAAATTACTCTTGTAAGCTCATTCATCACTACGGCAAATAAAACTGGACTCAATATAGATCTTTGATGCAATCTAATAGTAATCGAAATACCACTTGCTAGATCGCCACAAGTTCTGTCACTTGCCAATAATCCTCTTAATAATGTTAATATATTTGACAGGGAATCCCTTCTTTATCAATGTCCACCATTGCACCTTTTCTCGGTACCTTTCATAGGCTTTTTCGAAATCAATAAAAAGCATATGCAAATCTTTACTTCTTTCTCAAAATCAGTTATTGACTTAACGAAGCAAACGAGCAGGTTCTATTGACAATCGCAAAGGCATGAATCCAAACTAGTTTGCAAACCAAGAGAGTTGAAAGATCACCATCAGTATCCAAATTCGGGAACAAATATTCAACCCATGCTTTCTGCATGACACCTTGATTTCTCAGTTTGGTCATCTGGCCACAGATGTGTAAAATGCAGTGTTCTAAAAAACGCCCTATACGGGCACATAATCGCCCGCATAGGCATTTGCGGTTCCCAAATGCAAACAAAACCAACAATTCACCCTATCCGCATGGACAGGGGATTATGCAGTTGCATAATTGATTATGCGGAATATGCGCCTGCCTAATCCGCATAACCGATTATGCTGTTAAAGGGTTATTGGGTTTCAAATGTTAAAAAACTGCCCGGCCGGCACCTAAAAACCCAAAATGTTAAATAAATTTCTCGATCCCTTTCTCCCCCAAAACCCGATCGTTAACCCTAACCTCTCGTTCCCCTTTTCTCCCGATCGAAACCTAATTTGATTCGAGCACAGTTCTATGTGGGAAGCTTGCGACAACCGTTCTGAGCTTTTTTCCGGTGGTGGCGAGCCTCCAATTGAATTAATCAGCAGTGGCGACATCTCAGGTAAATTTTTTGTTTGTTTTTCTATTTCCATTCAAAATTTCCATCATTTTTAGGTTTTAGTGATTTTTTTTTTTCTTCTTTCACTGGTTTAGTTGTTTAATTTGATAAAAGCAAAGCCCGATCGAAATTCAACTTGA
Source organism: Dracaena cambodiana (assembly GCA_036321105.1). Classification (NCBI taxonomy): domain Eukaryota; kingdom Viridiplantae; phylum Streptophyta; class Magnoliopsida; order Asparagales; family Asparagaceae; genus Dracaena; species Dracaena cambodiana. The sequence continues at coordinate 20,297,418 of JAYEPQ010000013.1, read as the reverse complement.
ATCTAGGGTTTTGTAAATATGGTCGCCCCTTAATTGGAAATTTAATTGAATAATTTGTTCAAGGATCAATGATAGTTTGGATTTCTTTTTAGTAGATATAATGCTATATATGTTTTTGCTTGTGCTACCGTTTGTGCTGCTGCTACCGTTTGTGTTGCTGCTCCTATTTGTGCTGCTGCTCCTGTGTGTGCTGCTGCTATTTAATGTTTTTTTAAACCTTACATTTTAATTGTGTGGATTATTTTTGTTTGCTGTAGGCTGTAGCATTGCATTTGTGTGGGTCCTTGTAGGCTATAGCATTGCACTTGTCCATAATCCATCACAAAATTTTTACAAAAATTCGATTAATTTGGAATGGCATGTCACATGTGCTCTAGAATTGAGGTCCACATATGAATAAAATTGATCAATTTGGTGGACCCAAAAGGTAAATACAAAATACATTGGGAGTCAGAAGTTAGTATTTCCTCTAACTTGTGAACTTGATTTCTCTCTCTTTTTTTTCTTTTTGTTAAAAAATTATGACAAGGAAATGGTTTATATTTGAAAAGATTTAGCCATCATGTTTACTCTGTCATTTCTTTTCGTCTATTTAATATAAAATCATTTTGCCATTTCTTAATTATTTATTGAGTAATAATTATTTTTTTCCTCAATGGTGATGTAGGAATTTCTGTAAGACAATTAGTTGAATTTCTATGTCATTTATGGCTTCCAATTCTAGTAGTTGTGGATAGCCAAATCTATCGAGTGAGAAAGATTCCATCCAAACCTCCTGGATCAAATTATATTGAGTGGAATTATGGAAAGCTGATAAAGAAAGGATCTTACATGGATGTCAAATGCATAAAGTGTAACTAGATTGTGAAGGGGGAATAAACATATTGAAACAACATATTGCAGGAGTTGGAGGAGTGTTAGCAGTGTGCTTGCTACTTATGAAGAGAGACACATAGGCAGAGAGGACTTGGAGGAATAAAGAAGAGAAAAGTTGACAAGCGAAAACTGATTATGAGTTTCGGGAAGAGATGCAGATATCAGTAGGAAGAGAGACAACTAAACTTGAACTTGCGGGCGAGCATAGGCCTCGTGTTAGTGGTCCATTGAACAAACAAGTAAACGAAGCTAAATGGAAACAAGCAGTTATCAATGAAGGAAAGAGAAGGAAGTGGAAGGAGCTGGCACATGATTATACTGCCATATGGGCATATGCCAAACACATACCTTTTAACAATTTTGACTATGAGGAGTTCGATCTGTTTTGCGAGGCTGTCGGCAAGCACGGTTTAGGGTATAAGGGGCCCAGCCAATATCAATTAAGAGTACCTCTTTTAAATAAAGGATACAAGAAGATTGAAGACAGTTTGGAGAAAACAAAGGAAGCGTGGGATGAATATGATTGCAGTATTTTGACTGACAGATGACCGACAGAAAGTATAGAAGTGTCATAAACTTATGTATCCACTTCAAGTAAGGATCAACCTTCATTAAGTTTATTGAAGACTCAGCCAATACACACACCGGCGAATATATACTAATTAGATAGAAAAATTGCATTAAGAAAGTTGGAGAGAAGCGTGTGCTGCAAATGGTTACCGATAACTATCCATCCAACATGGCCGCTAAAAATGTGTTCAGGAGGCCTAATATATTTTGGATCAGTTGTGCAGCCCACACTATAAATCTTATGTTAGAAGGTATTAGGAAAATACCAAAATATAAAGCGGTGATTGAGAAGGCAAGATCAATGACAATTTTCCTCTATGCGTATCACAATACTAGTTACTCGGTTTTTGGACACGTGATGCATGCAAAACAAAATTCACATGGCATACAAGCTTTAACAGGAAAAAAAATGGCACATATGCATCAAAATACAAATGATCGGTACAAATCAAAGAAAAATTAAACTGAAAATTTCAAGAATGAATGTCCATGAAGAGAAGTATACAAAGAGGAATAGATAAGCAACCAGATATTTAAGTACAACAAGCATATGAAAATAACCTTAAAACCTGCATGCATAAAACTGTGTTTATATAGAAGTGTTATGCAAGGTATCAATAGAAGGGGCGTGTAGGTAATATATATAGATTTTATTGCTAATGAGATTTCAGAAAGAAACCCCTTTTAACCTAACACACTGACTTGTTGGGTATAGAAATAAACAATATACTCCATGTGAACTCTGTCCATGCACCTTCCTGTCTTCCCATCTTCCCAATCTAGCCTCTGTTAGTTTCTCAAAACATCTTTTTTTTTTTTTTTGAGTTACAACGGCAGGTCTATACTTAAGCCAAGGTCCATGGCCAAGAACATGGCATGGGCACAAATGGCTAACTTCTTTTGACAAAAGACCGACAATAAATAGTTAAATTTTTGCATGGAACCTTTTGAAATAGCTGTCATCCATGATCCATAATAAAGCCCCACTTGAGGGAGAAAGGTACAGATTCTTCCATAGTTCTTTACGATAGGATTGTCTTTAACCAAGATTATTTGGTTAGTCTTATTAACGTATCCCCTTCTACTTGGCATCCAGACATCTGTAGAGCTTAAACTGGCTAGCAAAAAACACTTCCTCCCGATTTTTGTGGGGGTCCAGTGACAGGATGTGTAGGTATGCCGGGCTGTTCAGATAAAGGTTTTTTTTTGCAAGTAATAAGGGGTTCTAGTGGGGTAGTATTTTGCTGAAGGAGGATTTGAAAAGAATGGATAGTTTATGTTCTGCAGTTTTGATATTAGTTTCCGGCAAGCAAAATTAATTTAAAACTCTAATGGCTACCCTAGAAAAAGACTAATTGATCAATGAGTCCAGTAAATTTGCCATACATGGGTATGAGAGTAGCACGAAAGTTAACATAGATATTTAGAACAGCTAATTGAGTGTTTCCTAATGACTAATTCTCCCATTCTAACAATATTTATAGCATACTTTTGAAACAAGTATTAAAAATTAAATAATCATCATGACAGCATAGCAATAAACTAATTTATAATCCAATCATCATCAGTGACTGCAAAGCTGATGAGAACCCACATTTCATCCTACATATCAATAATGTCCGTAATTCACATTCTGTTCATCATGTTTTTTTCATCTGCTGGCTTTTCCTATACAGCCTAACTAGAGAATAATTCTTCTTAGAGGCGACTTCACACAAAGAAGATAAATTCAATATGTTAATGCATAAAATAGTTTTCTTTAAAAGCTCAGCAGTGCTTGAGCATTTATTGCAAATACAGGATAATTTTGTTACTGACAATGAATTACGAGTTGATCATAACGAAGGTAGACTGTTAAAAGTGACTATTGAAAAACTTACTTCCATGCAAAAAAAAAAAGAAGAAGTAATTGATATGGAGGCAAAATATCACCTCAAGGGCAGTGAATCAGCTGCCAGAGCACGATCTTCAACAATGAGGGGATTTAGTCCATCTGGAGATGCAAGGTCATGAAAACCCGCCAAAAGGGGTTGCCACCACCTTAGGATTGCAATATACGGTGGTAAGATTGCTTCAAGGTACTGTTTACGGGGAGGAATGCCATACCTGCATCATCATACAAAATGGATAATGGTTTTATCCAGATAACCAAACAATATAAAAGAATCAGAAGTAGAAACTATGTATATGAAAGATACTGTGTATGTCTGCATACGTGTACATGTATGTATGCGTGTGCGAGTGAGAGAGAGAGAGAGAGGGTTAAAATATCATAAAAATCAAATAAAAAAAATGTAAGTGGGGTGAATATGGGTGTAATCCATTAAATAGATTGCCCTCAGATAAACAAACCAAAATAAAGAGAAATATGAATTCTACGACCAGAAAAAAAAAGAAGTAACAAACAGACTAGGGAATATTCATAGTAAATTTGAACAGTGGTACTCACTGCAACAAAGTTCCTCTGTAAATGTGTAAGCCTTTTCCATCACAAGTGAATCAAAACCAGAGGATAAATCTAAACAGGTAAAGCTTGAGAAAATGATTGACCAAATTTTACATTGACAACCAAACATGTGTCTTCCTAGCAAAAGAAACTATGGAAAGAGAGAGCAATTGCAACAAATCTAGAAGCCTAGTTGCCAGCATCAATACCAATAGCCAAATGCAAGTTACATGAGAAAAAAAAGAGAGAAAATACAAATTGCCAAATTCAAATGGCAACTCTCTCCCATAAATCGCTGACATCTTCTCCAAGCAATCTGACAACATATTGGTTCATTGTTTTACTTTGAACGAGGGATAGGGAGGGTTATGTCCTATGTTCAACCAAAACAAACAAAAATTTAAGTAATCTTTTACTTTTTTTTTTTTTGCTTTTTTTGCTAATGAGGGCATTTGCGCCAGTTTAAGCACCCTACTAACGCCTCAGGCATGTGACATCCCTCTTCACCCTATATTGGTCAATTACAAGGAAATTAGTCTCTTGGTGCGCCTCCAACGTGATGTCCCTCTCCATGATCAATTAAAGAAAGAAACATCTTGAAATTTCAATTATTGCTCAATTTTGTATAATTTTCTCGGTGCTTGCAGTTGACGTCAATTTTCCAATGGCAAAATAATGGAACAGGGAAAAGTTAAAAGTATTTCTTTGTTTCAAAAAGGCATTTAATTGATGGACCCAAAAGTAACACTTAGAAAATCATAGAGTATTATGCGAAAAAAGGCATTTCTTTGCACACTTCAGGTTTAATGTGCCAGAGAGTTGAAGAACAATGCTCTATTGAAAATCAATCATATTATCACTAATCAGAGTATAAGAGAGAAGTTGGAAAACAGCCCTCTGTTGAAAGAACTTAAACTGTGTTACATGGTTTTTCTTACCCACCAACTAACATTCAAGGATTCATGTCAAATCCTTATCTCGCCCACAGATTCCTTGTCCAGAAAATTGGCACCAATCCAGAGGATTGATATCAACTTAACACGCAACCATAAAATTTGGTCAATCTTATATAGGAAACCGTGTGCTCCACAAACACCATTCCCACAGAAAAAAGCTTAATTGAAGATAATGATGATCATGATGACTTCTGAAAGGAGCTGCATTTCTTTTTTCCTTTTTCTTATATTTGTTAGGGGTGCAAGAGTAAAGGTTAGGTTTCATTATAAATCTCTAATAGTAGATATCAGACACAAGGAAAAAAAAGGATATAAAGATAATAACTAAGAAAGATCAAATATTTGCTAACAAAGCAGAATTAAATGTATCCCTAGAGTAGGTGAAGGATAAAAGTTTGTTCATACTGCTTTACAGGAGATGCATTTCTCAATTTTGAGAAACGACATTTGACATAATTAAGTATTGAAACGCAAACACATAGCATTCTAGTAACAAATTAAAAGATAAACATAGTGATATATTCTATGTCAAGGAGTACCATATTCATGTTATTAGGTAATTTTAACTGAACTACCAAGATAAAAAGCATGAATCTTGATTCCAATATCCCTCTCGTGTACATGGTTTACCATGCTTGTGTCTATTGATTTGCTTGCATCTGAAGGATAGTCAATTTGGATGAACTTCAATGGTAAGAAAGGGCAATTGTCAAGGCACTCAATGTGCAAGTATAGTTCCGAGAGAGGGGGGAGGGGAGGTTGTCATACCTAGTGATGGTCTAAGAGAAAGTACATGGAAATGAGGGTTAGTAAGACAATGCAAGGACAAGAGTTCTTGATAATGATCAAAACGCTCAATGAAATCTCAGACTGCAAGAATGTGGCCCACTTTAATAGCAAGAAAAAATATAAGGTGAGTTTTCATTACTTACCTTCAAATATATCTACTTATCGATCAAGGACGAGCAAAGAATGAGGATTGACACAAAAGTATATACAATATGATATGACACAGTGACTAATTTGGAACAAATATCCTAACCATCTCTCCTTGCTCAATTATTGTTTTACTTACGATCACTACAGTCCAAAGAAAAGGAAGCAAAAGGGAAGACAGCTAATCCTTCTACTCTCAATTCAGAAACACATATCACACTCAACGTAACTATAATGGTCACTTGTGCAAAATGGATTTATTTTGGCTTATGCTCCAACTTGTGCAGCAATGTGAGCCTGACAGGTTGCAACTATACTAAAACTTTCATATGCAACTCACTGACAACAGCAAATTACACAGTATTCCATGTGAACGTGTCAGCCTCAGTTACATGATCTAATTTTAAGTAGTGCATTGAATCATTTTGTACAGTTTTAAATAATCAATCGGTTGTAACACAATAAATATATTGTGCGCATATGTCAAATGAAAATTAAACAGGCCAAATTTGATGTCTATTACCATGAAAACAACATTTCATACAAGAGATTAATGGGTATCAATTGTCATTGGACCAAAATGAGGGTCCTTGGCTGCCATAACTTCAAAACCACCACCTCCTCCTCCGATCGGCTGTCATCGTGTTGATTTCTACCTCAGACAGTTCACTCATACCAAATTTCACGGGTTAAAGTTTTGGTTTGCAAATCGATCAAGCGACGGTTTACTAAAAGAATAACATTTTATAGCCTCTTGATTGAGGGGTAAAGCAACATTAATCCCCTTACCTTGAAATTGGGTATTGAAATTGGGTATGAGTGAACCCTAGGAGGTAGAGGAATGCCGTAGTGGCTATCGAAAATGGAGATTGCGGTTGTGGAGTCACTGCTGCCAAGAACATTCATTTTGGCTCTATGATGGTTGATAACCATTAATATTTTCGTACAATTATGAATGAGATAACGAATAATACCTAAAGATAAATTTTCCTCTAATATCTTCTATAACAAAAATAGAAAAGTGTTTGCCCTCAATTAGAATGCCAGGGAAAGAAAAGGGAGAGAGCAATTAACAACTAATGTAACATTAGAAAGCACAACAAACATTTTTGATAAATTCACTTTTAAAGAAAAGTTATATGATTCTATTTCCATTTCCAATCTTTATGATGATTTCACACTTCATTAGTGTGATACAGTACAACCTTGTATTAGGCAATTAGAATGAAAATACAGCTTTATTATTATTAACAACCTGAAACAGGAGGTTTGTATCCCAGTATGTATTGTATTGGCTGACTATTATTTTACAACACCCAAAAAAAAATGTTAACAGTTAAGACTGGCAAGGAGGAGAGAAATAAAATTTACAAACCTCAACATATAATATACAAGATGCAACCAGCACTCTGTCTCTTTGATTCAGATATTGGCATGTTAAGGATGGGTGCAAGCACACTGCAAATATGGAACAGTCTCGAGTCCAAATAGTTGAAAGTAGCAAACAAACGAACCTAAATGAAAACAATGGGAATGCAAGTTTAGCTATACCACTGATCACCGGCTAAATGCCATCTTAAGCCTGCTTCCAAAAGTAAAAGATACTATAATAAAAATTTCAAAAGTATAAATCATATATATTAATCATGATATACCAATTAAAAAGATTGATCTGATCTAATTGGTGCACCCAAAACATGTGGATTTCATAATTTTCTAGAAATTTTACAGCATCTACAAGTATTTTTCATGACTAAATTAATAGGTGTCTAAATACAATGATCATGTTTTAACCATCAAATGATAGATAACATGTACACATGCATACCATTAATTCAAGTAAATTACTAGCTATAAACTGGACGAGTAAAGGCTATGCTCCTCCATACGAAATCTGAAAAGGTTCCTAATTAAAACTAGTCCCTCCTTGTGATGGAAATTTTCAGATACCCTAAAAACATTGTGGCCTTCAAGTTCATGGTAGGATAATTTTTGGATGAAGAATTGAAAACACAGTTTAACTTTAGTAAGACATACCGACCCACCTAGGCTGCAACAATACATCCATATTACTATAAAAGCACCATTAAGAGTGGTTTATGTCCATTTTAACTCTTAGACATTAAATCTTCTAATTAAATCTACACCATTCATTTTTTTTTATACAAAAACTAATTCTAGTAAAATCTATCATCAGTCTGGCCCATTGCTCTGATCCAGCCCGGTCGCAATCCAGAGTTCCTTTGGGGTTCAACTGTAGTCCTGAGACTGAGTTTGAGGAACTAAGATCTCACATATGATAAATTGTAAAATTTTTATTGAGAGCATGGGGTGCTAAAGAAAAATACCTCCAAAGCAGGCTTGAATGAGGTTTCATGGTTGACAAAGTATTATTATCCGTAGGCATCACGTTCCAGCTTCGCCTACTTAAACCTTCCGATATGACATCCTTTACACTTATGTTTCTCATTAATATGTTATCTTCTCCATTGTCATCCTCTCTCATTGAAGCAAAGACCATTCGGAGCATGCAAAGAAATGGTTGATCACTGTCCAACAAATGATAAAGCGCTGCCATTCCCCCCATTCTAGTACCTGATCCACCACCAATGCCAAGACCACCACCAAGTGCACATTCATCTAATAGAAGTGACTGGAGCATAGTAACCGACTTCTTCACTAGTGGAAGTTCTATCCAGGTACCATTAGAATCTTTTTCCAAAGTAGAACTCCAGGCTTCCCAGCCACTCCCACCTCCACCAAAAACACACGTCTTTGGCAGAAGGCGAACTCCATACCACATTCTGCTCCTGTGCTTCCAACCTTCAGATAGATCTAAAATATAGCTGCCATAAGATACAAATGCACACCGCACAGATTCATAAGGCTCAGCTGCAGCTGCTGCAGCAAGACGCTCCATAACAGCTGCAGAAATTTTCCCATTTGCATCAGCCATAGAAGCAAGAACTTGATAAAGACAAAATAGTAATGAATGCAGCAACTATATGGACATAATATCATATGCTCAACATATATAAAAAAAAAAAACATCTATATTGCATACTAGTCATGTCCATTTTTTTAAAGGATTAGAGTACATCCATGAACATAAAAGTCTTGCGGTATTGAATATGAACAGTGCACTAGGAAACTATGACCATGAGGTTGAGAAGATGGTATTGACGATTAGGCTTCAATTAAACAACAGTAAAATACAGCCTAACTCCACAAAAACTTCTCAGCAACCACACACCAATAGAAGTAATAATCTCTAACCTAAACTAAGAATACTTATCATACGCTCCATACATTTGGCTTTAGAATTTATGCATAGTGCCATGATACTGACAATCAATAGCACATACTACAAGAGTCTAAAAAACAACAGATATGTGATGATCATATTATGCATATACATATCAGATGTACATAACTAAGCAACCATGTTGAATCAAAAATGCAGTTTCCTATCCCTCATAAATGCATTTTCCTCCCAAACTAATAATGCAAGGCAAAGTCCCAGCCAAAGTAGGAAAAGTTTGTCTCTATGATATAAAATCCATAAAAATTTGAATGAAGGCTGGCAAGAATTAGAGTTACCACCTAATTTTCCAGAAAAGCATATCAATGGATTTACAAACTGCATTAGAATGACCGAGTGTTTGCAGATGTATCTACACAATGTATATGTACATATGCATAAATATATAAATAAAATATGCGGATGCAATAGAACAGTAGCTTGAACTATTTACACCTTTCCACTATGTGACTTGCATATATATATATATATATATATATATATATATATATATATATATGAATTCGAAGCTGACAATGCATATAAGTACATAAATACAAGTAAATTGGTCCACAAATTAATAACTAAATAGAAATTTGTTAGGTAACATATAAAGTGAATGGAGGGAACACTAATACAGTATACTCCAGCAACCAGCTAAAGCTACAGGATTCTGCCAGTTATTCTGTAACAACCTAATTTCATCATAAGTTACATTCTTGATATCAGATTAATCCCAAAATAAATGCGTTGTGTTTGACTCATTTTTCTATATTTTTGTGATTTTCTTGAAATTTTTAAGATACTCATTTAAAATAATATTATTTTAATCACCGGTGAGTCCTACACATATTTTTACTAGTCTTTCTTCTTTGACTTGTAAAGATGAAGTTTGACTTTTTTAGATTAGTTTAATTTGAAATTATAATCTTAAACAACTCTAATAACCTATTATTAGTATTCATTTGTCCTATACTTATATTATTTTATTCACACCCATACCTTACTTTACCATACTTGTCCTTTGGACAAGCATGACAACCATCATCTAATCCCCCATATCCCTCCTTTATTATATTTTTTCTTCCCTTTCATTTGTTTTCTCTCCTTCATTTTTCATTCATCTCCTTTTTAATTTTTTTTACTCCAACTCAAGAGAAGAAGAAAATAGAAGAAGAATAAGAAAAGAGAAGAAAAAGAGAAGAAGAATAAGAAAAGAGAAGAAAAAGCAAAGAAGAAGAAGTTCTCTAGTCTCAAGATAGGCTTACCTTCTCTAACCAATCAAGGCAAGTAAAATCACATCCCCTCTCATGTTTTATTTCTAATTCTAATTGTTTATGGTTAACTTAGAATCTTGATTTGTTAAAACTTAAAAACATAATATCTCTATACAAAAATCTCTATGATTATTCTAGAAAAATAAAAATATGATTTTTTATACTTTACCCTATGATTATTGTAACAACCTAATTTCATCATAACTTACATTCTTGATATCAGATTAATTCCAAAATGAATGTGTTGTGTTTGTCTCATTTTTCAATATTTTTGTGATTTTCTTAAAATTTTTAAGATAGTCGCTTAAAATAAAATTATTCTAATCACCGGTGGGTCCTACACATATTTTTACTAGTCTCTCTTCTTTGACTTGTAAAGATTAAGTTTGACTTTTTTTTTGGGTTAGTTTAATTTAAAATTATAATATTAAATAACTCTAATAACCTATTATTAGTATTCATTTATCCTATGCCTAATTTGTTTTATTCACCCATACCTTACTTTACCATGACAAACCATCTAATCCCCCATATCCCTCCTTTATTATATCTTTTTCTTCCCTTCCTTTCATTTATTTTCTCTCCTTCATTTTTCATTTATCTCTTCCTTTTATTTTTTTTTACTCGAACTCAAGAGAAGAAAAGAGAAGAAGAAAAGAGAAGAAGAAGAAGAAAAGAAGAAGAAATTATTTAACCTCAAGATAGGCTTACCTTCCCTAACCAATCAAGGCAAGTAAAATCACATCCCCTCTCATATTTTATTTCTAATTCTAATTGTTTATGGTTAACTTAGAATCTTGATTTGTTTAATTTTAGAAATGTGATATTTTTATACAAAATTCTCTATGATTATTTTAAATATAAAAATATGATTCTTACACTCTACTCTATGTTTATGTATTAAATTTGTGATTTTATTTAAGGTCTCCTATGCTTAAACTATAAGTTACAACTTAAACTATATGTTTTATTTTGAAATTACAAAGAAACCACCTTTTATGAATGTTCATCATATTGGTTATACATTTGAATTTTTCCATATAAGTTCTTCATGTATAATGCAATGATTTTAAAATCATTTTCCACTTGCCATTAGAAAATATGTATATATATGCATTTATTTATTTATTCATTATCATGTTTTAAAGAGAGAATTTCATATAAGTATTACATTAAATTTACTAAAATATTTCTTTTATGCAAGCTATTATATTAGGTCATAATTCCTTTATGCTAATTCATGTTTACTTGAAACATATATACATTAGTAAGGTTTAACAAATTTGCTACTTTTCACACTATGAAATCATACTAGAATTTAGAAAATCAATATGTTGTTAAACTAATTGTTATAAAGGTGTTAAGCTAAATTAATTCCTATCCTTACAAATTTAGTACCCACTTGCCTAATGTTTTTATATGCATAATTGTATTGTGTGGTTTACATACATGATCATTATTTTCATAACACATTTTAATATTCTATGACTATCATGCTTGTCTTAACATATACATACTAGTAACTTGTACAACATACATGAAATCATATATGTGTTTATAGGCATAATTGTATATGCATGATTCACATATATGATTATCCTAGGTATCTTTACATCTTAATACTCACATACGTATTTATATGTATACTTGTATTTATGTATAGTTTACATACATGATCATTTTCATAACATTCATTCTAACATTCTATAGTCCATCATACTTGCATTGACACATACATACTAGTTACTTGTACAACATATACGAAATTATGCCGGAATTTCCTTATTAGTACATACACGTCTTGATAGTGCCATGGATCTTGACTTGCCTGTTAACTTGATTTTGACATTCCATCATATTTACTTCGACATATACATACTAATTACTTGTACAAGATACATAAAAATATTCCAGATTTTTCTTGTTAGTATATACACATGTCTTGATGGTGCCATGGATTCTAACTTGCCTGTTAACTTGATTTTGACATGGACCACATCTTGCTTGTTACTAGACATGTATATGTATTAATCTTGACATGATTAGTTTATCATATTCCGGATTGATTTGCATGTAATATAACTTGAAATCTTGGGTTATGGGAGAACTAAAGGGTGGACAAATATTGTATCGTGAAAGGTTTAGGATAGGTTGCGCAACCGAAATAGGGGCCCATCCGCGGGGGCGCCCGGATGGTACTGAGCCATCATCTCTTGTTTAGTCCATGTTGATGGGACGACCGATTACTCAGTAATCGGTATCTGCTTGAGTGCTTAGCGGCACGGCTGGTTCAGCGCCAGCATCTTGGCCGGGTCCCGGATATGCACGGGTACTTTCACGATACGAGTCATTTCTTTACCACTTAGTTCAAAATATAAAATAAAATATGATATTAACCTAGACTTGATATGTATTAGTCTCCGTACTTGATATCGATCACATACGATATAGATCTATTTCTTCACCAATTAATTCACCATGCATGTGCATATGATTTTTACATCAATTCATATTTTACTTATTAGTACATATTGCATGCTCCCTACCATACAAGTCTATTTATTCACCATTAGTCTCCATACTTGATAGCATGTACATTCTTTCTTGATATCATTACTTGATTATTTAATATTTTCCACACATGCGCATAGTTTCATATCTACATCCATATCTTACCTATTTGTTTATATTACACGGTTCGTATTTCTTATTATTTTACTTACCGGGTTTGACCCTGAGCTCCCCCACACGCTCAGGTACTGAAAATGTGAGCGAAGATCCGCCACTGCGTGATCCGTACTTTCTAGAGTAGACCGAGCAACAATAGATTTATAGGCCTCCGTTTTTGTATTTTTGGTTTGGTATGTATCACCCCTTTGGGAGTTTATTTCTAACTTTTGTATCAGTATTGTACTTATTGTTGCTTATTTTAGACATGTATATCTTCTCTTTTATATGGCAGTAGACTAACTTTTAAGATCCTGGTTGATGATTAGTATTCAGTTCAATTCATTTTTTTCTTTTACATACTTATAGATCTCGTGCACGTCGACTTACACGTGCCCGCCGGTAACGCACTCTGTTTTCTTGTCCCTCCAAAAAATGGTGCGTTACAGAGTGGTATCAGAACTCTAGGTTAATTTAGGATGTCTTTAGGACTACTGCCATATATAAATATGTCCAAATTTTTCTTTGATCTGAAATCTTATCTTGGTCCTATTATTAGTTAATTTTCTATCTTGCCTTCTTCTTTCATCCATACCATATATATCTTTTGATTTTCTATGTACCTAGTCTTGTACTTCTGCTGTTCGAGTCCTATTGAGTTGACGTGGTAATTATAGAGGTTTATTCTCAATCGACAACAATTACACTGATTCATTAGAACTATAGCAAGCGGATTTATGAGATACTCCATAATTGATTTTCGACAAAATTCATATGCTTTCGCTATAATGAGTCTTATTTATTGGCGTGGCAATAATTGATTTGCAGGTAATTATTGCAGCTATTCGCAAGGATCTTAAAAAAGTGAGACTTATGATATTTTTTTTCCATCATATATCTTTGATTATTTATCCCACTAGTTTAAATAGTATGACAAGTTAGTTTTCAATTATATTCTGATTGGAACTATTTTCTCAATAATCAAATTCTTATCAATTGATTGATATCTTACTACTCCAATCAGTAAAAAAAAAAATTTAATTTCGAGGACGAAATTTTTTTGTAAGGAGGGTAGGATGTAACAACCTAATTTCATCATAAGTTACATTCTTGATATCAGATTAATCCCAAAATAAATGCGTTGTGTTTGACTCATTTTTCTATATTTTTGTGATTTTCTTGAAATTTTTAAGATACTCATTTAAAATAATATTATTTTAATCACCGGTGAGTCCTACACATATTTTTACTAGTCTTTCTTCTTTGACTTGTAAAGATGAAGTTTGACTTTTTTAGGTTAGTTTAATTTGAAATTATAATCTTAAACAACTCTAATAACCTATTATTAGTATTCATTTGTCCTATACTTATTTTGTTTTATTCACACCCACACCTTACTTTACCATGCTTGTCCTTTGGACAAGCATGACAACCATCATCTAATCCCCATATCCCTCCTTTATTATATTTTTTTCTTCCCTTTCATTTGTTTTCTCTCCTTAATTTTTCATTCATCTCCTTTTTATTTTTTTTTTACTCCAACTCAAGAGAAGAAGAAAAGAGAAGAAGAATAAGAAAAGAGAAGAAAAAGAGAAGAAGAATAAGAAAAGAGATGAAAAAGCAAAGAAGAAGAAGTTCTCTAGTCTCAAGATAGGCTTACCTTCTCTAACCAATCAAGGCAAGTAAAATCACATCCCCTCTTATGTTTTATTTCTAATTCTAATTGTTTATGGTTAACTTAGAATCTTGATTTGTTAAAACTTAAAAACATAATATCTCTATACAAAAGTCTCTATGATTATTCTAGAAAAATAAAAATATAATTTTTTATACTTTACCCTATGATTATTGTAATAACCTAATTTCATCATAACTTACATTCTTGATATCAGATTAATTCCAAAATGAATGTGTTGTGTTTGTCTCATTTTTCTATATTTTTGTGATTTTCTTAAAATTTTTAAGATAGTCACTTAAAATAATATTATTTTAATCACCGGTGGGTCCTACACATATTTTTACTAGTCTCTCTTCTTTGACTTGTAAAGATTAAATTTGACTTTTTTTTGGGTTAGTGTAATTTGAAATTATAATATTAAATAACTCTAATAACCTATTATTAGTATTCATTTGTCCTATGCCTATTTTGTTTTATTCACCCATACCTTACTTTACCATGACAAACCATCTAATCCCTCATATCTCTCCTTTATTATATCTTTTTCTTCCCCTCCTTTCATTTGTTTTCTCTCCTTTATTTTTCATTTATCTTTTCCTTTTATTTTTTTTACTCCAACTCAAGAGAAGAAAAGAGAAGAAGAAAAGAGAAGAAGAAGAAGAAAAGAAGAAGAAATTATTTAGCCTCAAGATAGGCTTACCTTCCCTAACCAATCAAGGCAAGTAAAATCACATCCCCTCTCATGTTTTATTTCTAATTCTAATTGTTTATGGTTAAGTTAGAATCTTGATTTGTTTAATTTTAGAAATGTGATATTTTTATACAAAATTCTCTATGATTATTTTAAATATAAAAATATGATTCTTACACTCTACTCTATGTTTATGTATTAAATTTGTGATTTTATTTAAAGTCTCCTATGCTTAAACTATAAGTTACAATTTAAACTATATGTTTTATTTTGAAATTACAAAGAAACCAACTTTATGAATGTTCATCATATTGGATATACATTTGAATTTTTCCATATAAGTTCTTTATGTATAATGCAATGATTTTAAAATCATTTTCCACTTGCCATTAGAAAATATGTATATATATACATTTATTTATTTATTCATTATCATGTTTTAAAGAGAGAATTTCATATAAGTATTACATTAAATTTACTAAAATATTTCTTTTATGCAAGCTATTATATTAGGTCATAATTTCTTTATGCTAATTCATGTTTACTTGAAACATATATACATTAGTAAGGTTTAACAAATTTGCTACTTTCCAGACTATGAAATCATACTAGAATTTAGAAAATCAATATGTTGTTAAACTAATTATTATAAAGGTGTTAAGCTAATTTAATTCCTATCCTTACAAATTTAGTACCCACTTGCCTAATGTGTTTTTATGCATAATTGTATTGCGTGGTTTACATACATGATCATTATTTGCATAACACATTTTAATATTCTATGACTATTATGCTTGCCTTAACATATACATACTAGTAACTTGTACAACATACATAAAATCATATATGTGTTTATATGCATAATTGTATATGCATGATTCACATATATGATCATCCTAGGTATCTTTACATCTTAATACTCACATACGTATTTATATGTATACTTGTATTTATGTGTAGTTTACATACATGATCATTTTCATAACATTTATTCTAACATTCTATAGTCCATCATACTTGCATTGACACATACATACTAGTTACTTGTACAACATATACGAAATTATGCCGGACTTTCCTTATTAGTACATACACGTCTTGATAGTGCCATGGATCTTGACTTGCCTGTTAACTTGATTTTGACATTCCATCATATTTACTTCGACATATACATACTAATTATTTGTACAAGATACATGAAAATATTCCTGATTTTCCTTGTTAGTATATGCACATGTCTTTATGGTGCCATGGATTCTAACTTGCCTGTTACCTGTTAACTTGATTTTGACATGGACCACATCTTGCTTGTTACTAGACATGTATATGTATTAATCTTGACATGATTAGTTTATCATATTCCGGATTGATTTGCATGTAATATAACTTGAAATCTTAGGTTATGAGAGAACTAAAGGGTGGACAAATATTGTATTGTGAAAGGTTTAGGATAGGTTGCGCAACCGAAATAGGGGCCTATCCGCGGGGGCGCCCAGATGGTACTGAGCCATCATCTCTTGTTTAATCCATGTTGATGGGACGACCGATTACTCAGTAATCGATATCTGCTTGAGTGCTTAGCGGCATGGCTGGTTCAGCGCTAGCATCTTGGCCGGGTCCCGGGTATGCACGGGTACTTTCACGATACGAGTCATTTCTTTACCACTTAGTTCAAAATATAAAATAAAATATGATATTAACCTAGACTTGATATGTATTAGTCTCCGTATTTGATATCGATCACATACGATACAGATCTATTTCTTCACCAATTAGTTCACCATGTATGTGCATATGCTTTTTATATCAATTCATATTTTACTTGTTAGTACATATTGCATGCTCCCTACCATACAAGTCTATTTATTCACCATTAGTCTCCATACTTGATAGCATGTACATTCTTTCTTGATATCATTATCTGATCATTTAATATTTTCCACACATGCACATAGTTTCATATCTACATCCATATCTTACCTATTTGTTTATATTACACGCTCCGTACTTCTTATTATTTTACTTGCCGGGTTTGACCCTGAGCTCCCCCACACGCTTAGGTACTGAAAATGTGAGCGAAGATCCGCCACTGCATGATCCGTACTTTCCAAAGCAGACCAAGCAGCATTAGATTTATAGGCCTCCGCTTTTGTTTTTTTGGTTTGGTATGTATCACCCCTTTGGGACTTTATTTCTAACTTTTGTATCAGTATTGTACTTGTTGCTGCTTATCTTAGACAAATATATCTTCTGTTTTATATGGCAGTAGACTAACTTTCAAGATTCTGCTTGATGACTAGTATTCAGTACCATTCATTTCTTCTTTTACATACTTATAGGCCTCGTGCACGTTGACTTACACGTGCCCGCCGGTAACGCACTCCGTTTTCGTATCTCTCTGGAAAATGGGGCGTTACATATTCAATGGGGGTACATTAATTAATGAAAAGACAACAGTATCAACGATAACAATACCCACATAAATTATCAGATACAAATTATGCACAATAGTTATAGGCTTACAGCATTCAGATTCATCTTACAAGACATGACATGTAGTACTTCAATACAAGTATTTGGGGGTTCATAAACCTATATACATCAGTGCCACTAGACCTTGACTCTCTCACTTTTCTGTTAATCACTTAATATCTCAAAATCTTAACTGATCATGAGAACAATTCAACATTAAGAATTTCAAACTTGGAAGCATGGTCCCAAATTCAAAAAATTAATTAAATGGCCAATTATGCCATGACAAGGGCGAAAAGGCCCATACAGGAGTTTCTGAAAAAATAAACAATTTTAATCACATCAAACAAATGCCAAAATGACAAACAGTTACCATCCCCAGAAAAAGCAAAAATGAAACAGGCAGAACATACATCTAATGGCAGCCCTCCAGTCTCGCTAGATACTGATGACGTCTTGGAGCCCATACCCTCAAAAGAGTTTCCACCAAT
Source organism: Dracaena cambodiana (assembly GCA_036321105.1). Lineage (NCBI taxonomy): Eukaryota > Viridiplantae > Streptophyta > Magnoliopsida > Asparagales > Asparagaceae > Dracaena > Dracaena cambodiana. The sequence continues at coordinate 20,279,057 of JAYEPQ010000013.1, read as the reverse complement.
TTTCCCTAAAGAACCAGAACGAGAAACAACAGATGAGGTAGATGAAGCAGGAGATCCACAACCATCTCCCAAGCATAAAGAACAGAAAAGCTGTCCACGTGATCTCAGATGGTCTTCAACAAGCATTAAGATGACAATTGCATTTTCAGCTAAAGCCACAGAAAGCTGAGCAACATTTATTGCTTCAGCTTTAGCTTCTTGGGGTGACAAACCCTCCGCAGCTACACCAGCAGCTGCTGCTGCAATAAGTTGAGTCTGGTACAAAAGAAGGATGAAAAAATTGTCAAGGTTCACATCTCAAATAATAGAAAAAGGGCATATACAATCATTACCAATAACAGACTAGTAATTAATTTTTAATGAAGCCAAATGATTAAGAACTTAAAATGTACTTCCTTCAAAGAACAAAAAAATATAAGTTGCAATTTTTGACAAATAAAGAAAGAAATCAGAAATTGTTTTTGCGATACCAGTAGGGAATATTGTCGAATGTGTAACTAAAAGATGCTGAAATATAACGAATAAAAGTCTAATCTGAACAAAGTAGTCATGCAAAGTAGTAATGACATAAAAGAAATTTTGTCAGCTTTTGTGCTTGTAAATATATAGGCTAGTTGGAACCATAAGGTAATAGGGTTGAGATTTAAATACCGAGTGAACAGGAAGAGAATACCATATATGTATTATCTGCTCAAAGGAACTCTAGCTGAATTCGGTAGCAGTGAACGACCACAATTCGAAGTGTGTAATACATAGAGGACCAGGTACTTACGTACCGATAGATAAAATGCATATGCTATGGAAAACCCATTTTCAACAACTTCCTATGGACCACATGATTCAAGTTAGGGATATTGTGGACACAACAAGAACAAGAGCTTAATACCAAACTTTTCAGTCGGCTTCATGAATCTTTTCTCCATTATACTCCCCTTAAGGATAAAGTCCGATATTAGGTTAGCAATAATCATATCTTTATTTACTTCATTGATCCACACTCACTGATGCTACCTAATGGGTTTGGCCCTTAAACCCTTTCGACCCGTTGTGACCTTATTAGTTATTATATGTATTTCTAAAAAAGTCAAAAAACCTTTTATATAGTAAGGTGCCACTTTTCCCTCACAAAAATTACTTCTCTTATTGTTGGGGAATAAACCAAACCTTTAGATCATAGGTCCCAATCTCCATGAAACTACATTTATTTCCTCAAAAAGGATCCGATTTCAACCTGGTTCACTACTAAACGGGTTAGACAGGTCGAATATGGGTACACAATAAAACGGGTACAAGTACGAATTCAGCTCTTCAACCCATTCAATAAACGAGATAGGTGTGGGTTGCCTTTGGCTATTTAGCAATTTGACAGAAATCCAGCTACCAAGCCCGATTATTCCCCTACCCCAGGTCCTAGCTTCTTCTTCAGTGATAGACCTATCAAGTTAATGAATTTTCATAATATATGAGGTCAATGAGTTCCACCTCATGGATAAGTAATGGCAGGATGCAACCAAGATCTTGGTTGAAACATATATTCTTCCACCAAAAAAGCAAAGAATAGAGCTGATACAGAAATGGCTACAAAATAATACAAATAAAATCCTATTCTATCACAAGTAAATAGAATAATATATGCCTTAAAATGAAATACCTGAACCTGAAGCTCCCTGGAAGCAAAATCTAGCAAACCACCAAGGAGTCTTCTCTTGAAAAGAGGCAAAGACTCTTCGCACCTTCAGATTGACAAGAAAGTAAACAGATCAACAGGATCGTTAACATGGAAATTTAAAATAAAACAAACAAATGAATATATTGTTTGATCAATAACATATAAAGAATGCAAATCAGATAAGCAAATGAATAGATTGTTTGATCAAATAAGCAAATTGTCCAAGGACTAACCAAATTGTTCCCATGCTGAAATTCAGCAATAATATAACTCCATGCAGGTAGAAAAAATGTGGAAATTGTTTTAAAAAAAAAAAGAATGCAAACTAAAAGACTCAAGACACACACACATGTGAATATGTAGGATAGAGCTTAGCATTTCTTTGGAACAGGCTTAAAGTTTGGTAACATCAACCTGACTATACTACGAGCCATCTAAATGTGTGATCTACACTATTCATTTTGATCTATCCATCACAAAACATATACAAAACAAACAATTATGCATAACGAAAGCTTCAACTTATTTGGTATTCGTTTAATGATTGCAAAATGAACCAGTATTAATGCAATAATGAAAGGGAACCAAACCCTTTGACAAAAGGTGTAGAACTTTTCGAGATGCATAAGTCTTTGTGCACATACAATTGCTGACGTGTAGATCATGATGAACATTGTTGAATGTTGACCACCCATTTTGAGTGGCCCTGACAAGTGGGTACAAGCTTTTACTTTGTTATTTGGGAAGAAGAAAGAACTACCATTGATTTGTTTCCTCCACCGTTAATGACTCTAATGTTTAAAGACTTAAACGAGAGCACCATATTCGTGAATACAAATGAGTGTGCACACACACTGATAGAGGTACGAAAACTCACAAAACTCAAGTGACGGGTTGGTTTCACGTACATATGCATACACATGATTCAAGTGACGTGGTTGTTCATGCACGCACACACATAACTCAAGTGACGGGACTATTTCAAGCATGCACGCCCGCCCACCACCCTTCCATAGGCATGCACACACATGCACACTCACACTGAATGGCTGATCTTTCTCTGATGATCTGAACCATTCACCTTATCACTCATCAAGTGGTTGTTATTTGAAAACTATTCAGTTTGAGACCACTTATAGGTATCATTAAATTGTGTGATTTTTTTTTATATTTATGTTTAGAAAATGGAGGTCAAGATGAAAAAATTTGATCATAAAAAAGCTTACCCATTTAGAGTCAAAGATGATCCTCAAGTTGCTTGGGGTGTTACACACACTCATTCGCCTCATCACTCATTCACCTCATGCACAGACACTCACACGAAATGGTTGATTTTTCTCTGATAATCTGAACCATTCAAACACTCATCAAGTGGCCGTTTTGGAACACGGTTCAATTTGAAACCATAATAGGTATCATTAAATTGTGTGATTTTTTTACATTTAATTTTAGAAAATGAAGATCGAGATAAAAATGTTGATCGTACAAAAGATTACCTATTTAGTGTCAAAGATGATCATCAAGTTGCTTGGGGTGTTACCTAACATCTCGTTTCCTCATATCTAAAGATGTATAAGAGGTAGACTTGGCTCCTTTGGGGAAGGATCTGGATGAAAAGTTTCTCTTTCAATTTCAAATGATGGATGAGTTGAAAATCCATTCTATTTAAGTTGATTTACACTATTTAGAGTACCCATAAACCAAAAATCAAGTGTTCTAAAAATTTTTGGCCTAGCATCAAGAGGGCTACAAAGTGGATAGTCTAAATAGCAAAATGCTTCTTTTAATACCGACAAATTTAAGACCCTACAAAAAGTGGTGTACAAGGGTTTTCAAGTGTCTCAATCATGGTTAGATCAAGAATTTGTATGTCCATAACCATAGATGTATGGAAAGGCAACCTTCATAAGTTCATTTTGTGCCTAGTTACATGGGCAAAAAAACTTCTACCCACTGAATTTTTTTTAGTTTATGCACCACCAATGATGTTGATGAACTTCAATATAATAGATATTTCATTTGGACAGCCAAACGTTGGATTTGACTTGAAAGGAGTTGACTCCTTCAAGCAATAGCCAAGTTCACACGTGCGCCGCGCACACACACACACAGAGAGACACACACACACACAAATACATACATCACATGTCTGCATATGCATTTTTTGTATGCATTTGTGTGTGTTTGTGTGTGTGTGTAGAGAGAGAGAGAGAGAGTAGCTAGGATACTTTTTGTAGTATCCGGGATATGGATGCTTCGCCTTTGATTTGGATAAACCACCTTCTATTTCTCTCTCTCTCTCTCTCTCCCTCTCTCTCTCTCTGTGTGTGTGTATAGAGAGAGAGGGGCAGAAAAAGTAGCGAGGACACTTTTTGTAGTATCCAGGACATGGATGCTTCTACTTTGCTTTGGATAAACCACCTTCCAAATTGAATGATCAACACCACTGGATACCAGTTGCTCGTCATCCCCCATATAGAAACAAAATTTCTAAAAGTTCTTGACATGAATCAAAAGTATAGTAAAAATCTTAACATGTTTCAGAACCATCAATTCTCTTTCCGCATGATGCGTGGGTAATTGGTATATCCCTCTCTTCAAGCATACGTGCACACACACACACCACAAACTATTTTATGTTCTGTTGTTAAAAAAAAGAGAATAGTATATTCTGAGGAACTTATCCTATATGTCAAGAAAAAAACATGCCAAGTCATAAAAGATAAAATCGGAAACTCTATAATCTAGCATATTCCATTAAGTGTTTCATTGAAATACCTCATTCTCTGTTCTCCAGTACTAGATCCCCCAATCACTGATAGCCATTCCGCACAATGAATTGTAGCTTCTACATCCTACAAAGAGGAGAGAAATTTTATATGATGTACTTTAAGCCTTAATTTTATATTATAAATTGTTAGCCCACAGCCCACCTTGTGGTTAAACTTTTGGATAAGTTGGTTAGCCAACGATATAAATAAGCCAACTATTTGAAATTTAAAAAACACATGATTAATTTATTATCTAAAATCACAGGATATGGCATAGGCTGAGATTTATAATATGAACGGTATGCAAAATGTAGTTGTTATCAGTATGACTATATGTGCAAAAACAAAAAAAATGGAAAGAAGATGCCTTTTACAAATGAATACTTCTATAGCCAATTGGACAGCAAAGGCGTTACAAGTATATAAACATACTAGCAACAACACATATATGTGAAATGCATTTGCAAAGACAAGAATAAAATGAAAAAACTATTTGATTACTGAATCGAGCCAATCTGAAAGGTGGTCAATCAAAATGGAGTGGTGCAAGCATGCTGACTAAGTTTTTTTTAATCATACTGAACTGACAAATCAAGTCTTCTTAGAGGATGTAATAATCTAGTTGGAGAAACATTAATACTATACTGTTGTGCTATCATTGTTAGAAACGTGAAATCACATATTACGTAATTGAAACCAATTGAAGCCAGACAAAATGTGGACAAAACTTTTAAACCTAGTCCAAGTTTTCATTCGAAAACTCAACATTCCATGCAAACTTGACACTTGATACCAAAAAAATTGGAAATCTCTAATGGGTATAATCTCACTCAATGTTGAAAATAATGCGTTATGAAACCCGTTATATTGCGTTACGTAACCTAGCAGAACCCCAACGCTACGTAACAACTAGAAATAACTCAATGCACCATAACAGTACATTTTTTTATGTTATTTTACGTTATATTACGTAACTTTACGTTAAATTACATTATGTTACGTTATTTATAATTATTTTTTAGAAATTTCTATATTGTTATTGATTATTATTTTGATTGTTAACGAGTTGCTGTAATTTTCTTACTTGATTGGTTATTAGCATATTTGATTGCTTGTGCAATTGCTAACTTGTTAATTTGTGATTGTTTCCTTATTCGCTTAAATTAATTCCCCTCCGGTTGCTAAAATATCTTATTTATTGATCTATTGAATTTTTAACTAAATTGAAATCAACAATTACAAATAAGATAAATTGAATATTACAATATAAATTACAACAATCATAATAACTGGAGTTGAAATAAAAAATTAGAATCTTGTTTTCTTATTTCAATAATGACTAGAATTATGCTTGCATACTTAATATAATTTGTGAAAATAAATTTTAAAATTATTGTATTATATATTACAAAATGATTTTATATTCTTTTCTTAGATATTTGTAAATTTATTTTCAATTTATAAAAATTATTTTATATAATTTTATATTTATTTTTATTAAATAAATAGGAAATTGTATAACCTACGTTATGCGTTACGCTATATATGACATAACGTAACAAAGGCAAAATGTTACGTTACCGTTATCGCTATTTTAAACATTGATCTCACTCATACATGCACAGACTAAGATTGAAAGGAACCTCCGAGACGACATGCAGCAACTCATATTGATACAACAATGCAAATGCATTGCCTATACAATATGTTGCTTACAAAAAATTCTCTTGGGAACACATAACTAGTTTCCCCTTCTTTTACATCTTACGTGTTTCAGCATTTCACCTTAGTATTCCAAAAACTAATCTTCACCACAAAATCACAAGCTAATATAGGATATTAACAAACCATAATTCAGCCCAACCTCTATGATGCTTAAGTTGAGAAATAGAGTCCGACTTGGCTAGTGAATATGTTGACGGGTGCACTACTAGTCTAGTACCATAAGATCATGACAAGATTGTAAAATATTAAAGAATGACAAGGTAGACCCAATGAAATGATTTTCATAATTCATGTTGATAGGTGATGACTTTTCTTTTTTCTTGTTTTTTTTTTTGGTGGAGGGAGGTTAGGGTGGGAAGGTGTTGGGGTAGATATAAAAAGTCTGGTGAATGATAATGGCTGCCCTGTTATTAAAATGCATCCCGACTAAGGAGCAAATATGGATGGGTGCACCTGATTTCAGAATCCTGATAACAGCAGCAGAAAAATGGCATGCACTTTTGGAGAAAAACATCCCCTTCATCTACAAACTAAAGGTAAAGGCCACTAAATTTCTTCATAGCACCTACTAAGTAAAGTATCTTTAAAAAAATCTCTCATCTAAAACAGAAGGTTCAGATGCTGCTACGTTGCAGCTGTCCAGTTCAATGCCTCCAAATGCAAAGAGATTGTAATAAAGTAAAAAACAAATGTTGGTAGGGTGGATTGTCATTTCCATGACGATAACAAGATAGGTTTACAGTCAACCTGTTTAGGAGCATAGATCTCAACAATCTACTAGCACAACAGTCTTCTTCATTTCAATTAATTTCCCATAGAACTCCCAACTCCTCATTTACAAAAAGTCAAACACAAGTTAAATTCATTAGTCTAGCCAGATTTCAGAGAAAAAAGTCTTTGCAGCATACCAACATTACAACGGTCTCTTTAAGAATCATAATCATCAGCCACACTTCCATGTAATGAAAAGGAAATTAATGAACATCACATGTAACAGCAATGAGATTTATCAGTAGTAATGGTCTATAGAACATTGGATAAACTAAGAACTAGAACAGGCAGAATATATAATTTAAATCAGATATGTGAAAAAGAATAGGTTACAAACAGGTAAGCACTATTATAGTTGAAGGAAAACTAACAGAAATACAGTTCTCAAATGTTAACTAGTAATAGAAAAATGAATGCACCTTCCATCCATCTTTTTGTCGCATCGAGTGTTCTAACATGATAACAAGAAAACTGTGTATGAGGTCCTCTATCTCAACAATACTCTCGCTGCATGAAATTTTGATGGATTCCATCTAAAATGAAAACATAGTTAAGAAATAATAAGTCATGATACAGGGGACAATCATATGTTACTGTGAAAAAGGCAGCTCCATCATTAGTAAAATGCCTACCCAGCACACTACAAGTAGTATGTTACCCCCAAAATAGGAATAGAACTCTGTTATCATGCTGAAAATGAATGACCCATGACAAGAACAAGAAAACAAATTAAAACCAACATATTTACCTCGTAATTAGATATAAGAACCTCCAATAGCCATTCTGGCCACTCTTCCATAAGGGTTAGAGTACTTCTGTTTTCCGGATGACTGCAAGCCAAAAACAGAAGATCCTGAAATAATATAAAAAAAAAATTTAGAAATTTAAATATCAAGTACAAATTTTCCCATGATAGACACAAAAAAGAAAATCACAAGATTGGGGCATGACATGTTATCAAGCAATCTTTCTCAAAGCATTCACCATGAAGAACAGCAAAACAATCTTCGAGATGATAATGAATGGACAATAATTCAAATGAAAATTTAATTGCTGGACTACTTTTGGAAGCTAACGAGAATAAGGTTGAGAACTGCTGAGCAATTTTTTTTGCCAGTACCGGACTAGCTTTGAGTAACTTGCTGGTGACAACAGATCTTGAGTTTAGATTGTTCCTAAAAATTATGTCGATCTTCAGAAAACCTCGCTGGACACTCAAATGCATCAGTAAAATACAAATCAGTTTTTTGCAGTGAATCAAAATTGGAAGCACATGAATCAATAAACATGATGGTTGATTATCATCCGGATGCCTGTGATCAGTCGTTAATAAGCTAGAAAAGCTGCAACCAAGTAAATTACGAATATTATGTATTAGAAGCGACATTGTCAAAAAAAAAGCATAGAGGCTTGCACCCAATTGTTTGAGAAATCATATTTCCTTCCTTATGTTTGTCAGTCTTCACACTATCTAGAGACACTTTCTAATTCTTGTTTAATATTTATAGATGATATGTTGTCTTCTAAAAAATAACCTTGAGTATCTTTCTAGAATACAAGATGGGGATAAGAATATAAATGATCTTACCGGGCACAAGGACACCTGATCTCTTGATTGTAAGAAATTCAATAACATCTTTAATAAGCATATAGCATAGGATATCCCTAAATATAAAACCTTGTACCAACCTTATGAAATAATATTTGCCAACTAATCCTCCAAAGGAAGTTTCTGGGTGTCACAAAAAATTTCTTATGGTCCTTGCTGTCTATTGGAGATAGGTTAAATTTACACCTCATCCAGGCCAACAAAATTCCACGCATTATCTTCAATGAGAACACCTTAGCTCATAACATCCTAGTAAAATTTAAATCACCCCATAGGTTGTGACCTTGCCATAAATAAATAAGTAAACATAATCACTTGAGTCTCAACTAAAACTTGATAGCTCAGTTTCAGTATTGATAACTTCAGAATGCAGTTTTCGTCATATTGTTAAGTTCTCATTTTACTTAATACAAGTCTCAGTCACAGTTTGTTCTTAGTTCCAATATTAATATTTAAGTTTGATAAATCATTTATCATTTTAACCCGTGTTGAAAAAACACGTTACGTAATGCATTATAACGCATTACGTAATGGAGCGAGAGAATTTCGCTCCATAACAGCTGTAAATAATGCAATGCATTAGAGCCTACGTTTTTTTGCAAATAACGCACGTTATAACACGTTATTTCGTAACGTGTTATAACGTGAGTTATTTACAAACCATTTTTGAACCGTACCCGCGACCCGAAACCCATTTTAATCGATCCGAAATCCATTTTAATCGACCCTAAATTTCCCAATCTCTCTCACTCTCAGCCCTAATTCAGTCTCCCACTCTCTCCCGCTCTTCCCTCCTCCGTCGCCGTCGCTGCAGCCCGTCGCCGTTGCTCTCCCTTAGCCCTAATATCCCCAATCCCTCTCTCTCTCAACCCTAATTCCCTCTCCCGCTCGCACTCCCGCTCTCTCCCACTCTGTCCTCCTCTGTCGCCGTCGCCGCAGCCCTTCGCCACCGATCTCCTTCAGCCCTAATATCCCCAATCCCTCTCTCCCCCAACCCTAATTCCCTCTCCCGCTCGCTCCCACTCTTTTCTCCTCTGCCGTCGCCGCAGCCCTTCACCACTGCTCTCCCTCAGCCCTAATATCCCCAATCCCTCTCTCCCTCAACCCTAATTCGCTCTCCAACTCTTTTCCACTCTCTCTAGCTCTTCTCTCCTCCGCTGCCGAACTCAGCTCTAAATCACCTGATTTTTCTCCTGAGCAAAACCCCCCACCTCCAAAATACATCTCCGAAATCCGATTGAGGTTCCACCGGTCGATTCGCCTGATTCTTCTTCCCCGGCTCAACCTTCTTCTCCGGCTCAACCGTTCAACATGTAATCGATTCTTCCCCATTTTAATTTTTTTACTGATTAATTATCAGTGAATTAATTAGAAGTGAACTATTACTGATTCTTCTCCATTTCAATTGGCATTGGGGTTTAAACTTGGGTTAATATTGATTTCTTCCCCATTTTTTTTTTTTTTTTATTAATTGGGTGAATTAATACTGATCTTGCTTGGGTTTAAGCTTAGATGAATTAATAATGATCTTGCTTGGGTTAATAGTTTCTTCCCCATTTTATTTATTTTTTTACCGACTGACAATACCATTGTTTAAAGAAAAAATGACCGTTAATAACTTAATACCATTGTTTGTTATTAGGGAATGGATTGAAGATAGAATATTTTTATCTTTTTAATTATCTTTGTAGACAAGGTTCCGTGACCCATAATAAACAACATAGCAGTCTGAAACAGCAAACCAGACGCAAGAATAATCCAAAACTAACCCACCAATGTTCTTCTAATCTAATTGAGCAATTCCCCTAATCTACACCAATAATATCATCATATTGGTGCTTGTTTGGAGTGACAGTGGAGGAACTGGAGGGAAACAAATCTCTCTAATATAATTTATTTTCTTAAGAAATGTTCATCGGCACATTTAGTCATTAGTTGCAGTTGCAGAAGTGATGACTATTCTTCTTTACTTTCATTTGATTTATATGGTTATTGGACACCTTTAGTATAATGCCCCTGATCCTTAAGTCTGTCTATTGATTTATTATGTATCATTCGTATTAAATCGGGAGTCTGGATACAAATACAAGCAGATACTGAGTAAATTGAGTTGTATATTTAATCTAGCAATCAATTTCAAACTCTGCAGAGCAGAATTTCTTATCTCATTATTTTGGATTTTTCTATATTTTCTTGAATTATTTCGGATCAACCAATTTTCGGACAAATACACATTAAAATAATCAAATGAAATCAAGAATTTCAATTTTACACATACACCAACTCCACATTTATCTCTATAAGCCTTGTAGCCTTCATGACCAAATTTCAGTTGGAATTGACCCAATAGCAATAATGTAAATAAGATAAAAATTAAGGGTTTTTAACATTGCTGCATACATATATTCCACCAACTGTTTGACCCCCGAAATAAATTCAAAAAAAATCTGAAACAAATTAAGCTTCTTACTCACGTTCATCTTTTCATTTTAATTCAGATCTTGAGTGGTAATTTCCTCTAAATTTTCATTAAATAAATTGCCAAATATTCAGCTTGTGAGTGGACTGAAAATTTATTAAATTGCTCTTTGAGTTTTGCTCTTGAGTTTAGCCACTTCAAATCATCTCTAAGCTTCTCCACCAACATGGGAAACCTTCTCTAGCCTATTCCCTTAATCTTTGGTGTGATTATTGAGGATTTCTTCACTTTTAAGGAGCAATTGCATTAATGTCGGTTCATATCCGATTTTAGTTCAACAAGAGGCAAAAATACATTCTCAAACCCTTCAAACATGCAATTTCTTAAAATAATTTCTTTTTATCTGATTTCAGATATATTATTAACTAAATTTCATGATTATAAATACTCAAACTAGCATGTAGCTTGAGTTTTATTGCCCGTATTACCCCGTGCATGTTATGCATGCATAGAACGTAATGCTACCCAGACCCAAGCAAAAGTTCACCTTAGAACTGTCATAACTTTTGCATCTTAACTCCGATTGATCTCATTCAAGTGTCATTAGAAGTATGATCCACTAATCTACATTCTATCCACTATGGTGGATCCAAATTTAGCCATTTACCCAATCAAAAATAGCCTGGAAGGTCACTACTTGGTATTGATCTGATTAGCAGCACAACAGTAGCAAGCCATGGTAAATTGGCTATAACTTTTGTTTTACGACTCCAATTGAGCTCATTCAAGTTTTATTAGATAGTTAATTGAATTATCTAGGGCTAATGAAAATTTTAGACTCTAAATTTAATGTTACCATGGTCAAATCAAATCTGAAAGTCATGACTATATCAGGTCTATAGCTGCAGCACCATGCTCATAGTAAAATGACTATAACTCTTACTCTAGAGTTCCAATTGAGCTCATTCAAGGTTCATTGGAAAGCTAATTGAATTCTCTACAACTTTACAAATAAGCCTCTAATTCTATTTTGCACTCGTCAAATAAGACCTGGAAAGTTTGACTGCCCACTAAGTTGCAGCAATATAAACCCATATATCATGTCCATGCATATACCTCTTGATTTATTGATACGTAGACATGTTCAATCACTCTTGTTATTACCTCTACATGGTGATTCAGACATTCCATAGCTCATATCTTGGCATACATGGCACATTCGTGCATACACTACTTGATTCAAAACATGACATACATGCACACATGTTAATTTGTACATATTATTCTTTTTACATATTATTCTTACTTGGAAATGATACCTCATGCACGTGAATATGTTCTATCCCTCTTGCATTTGTAAATATTGTCATGCATGTTCTTTCATATTCACATGCTATAGATACATGCATCCGATCATATATGACACCTCAATGCATTGATACCGGAATATTACATTGCGTTAGTTTATAGTCATATCCAAATTCACCTAGAGGTGTTCCATCCTGTTTGCATGGAAACCGGTATCATATGATTCTTGTTAAATTCACCTATCGGCGTGCCATCCGGTTTGTGTAGAAATCGATATCATTTCCTTCTAAATTCACCTATCGGCGTGTCATCTGGTTTGCGTTGAAATCGGTACCATATGAATCTTGTTAAATTCGCCTAGCAGCATGCCACCCGTTGGTGTTGAAATTTGTGCTTGAACCGTGGTCCTGAGTATTCATGGAATATTAAATTCACTTAGCGACGTGCCATCCGGTTCGTGTGGAAATTGGTACTTGAGCCGTGATCACGGTATATATGGGATATCTAAATTCACCTAGCGATGTTCACTCCGGTTTGTGTGGAAACCAGTACCATATGATTTTTGTTACATTTGACATCTTATATGTAGATGAATTCTAAAGCTCAGTGGAATTATAGAATAATGAAGCGTGCAAATCAAATCAATGAGCACTGACAAGGAAGGGGTGTTGGTATACACTGCATTCTATTGTTTCAAAGCCTGAAGCAGGAACTTGTACCTGTAAATAAAGAAAAAGATTTAATATATATATATATATATTATTAGGTACTAGTCTGAAGGTGGAAGCAGGTACGTGATTGAATGTCAAACAAAAACCAGGACTTATTTATCAGGAGGAAAATAAGAGTGGGGCTGCAAGATAAATTTCTTATCTGAAAGTGTTACTTTCCAAGTTGATAACATTCTTGCTGTCTTCCTTAACCTTTGGGCTAAAAAACCATTGTTCCAGTTGCTAAGGCAAAACTAGCCATCGTAGGCATCATACTTGTTCAACTTTAAAAAAAAAAAAAAAAAGCATACTGTAATTCTTGTCCTAAAAATTAAAAAAATTCAAAAATTCCTAAAAGAAACTGAACTGTTAATTTTTTGCATACTTCAATTGTTTGATATAGATATATAAAACTAATTAAAGCAGAAACATCACAGAAGGATAGCTATCATGAAAAGCCACACCATATGAGTACACGGAAAACCAAAGATCAACCCAGACAACATCTGTGAGAACAAAAACAACAGCTATGCACTGCTGATCGTTACGACTCCTTCACGTAGGAAATATGAAGGCAACAATGTGTTCATTGCTGATGCATACAAACCACAGGACGTAGTAGCTATAGAGCACAGAAGCTTCTCTAAGGTTGTCGTACCATGCCCAAGAAGTGTCCAGCACATCACAGACACACCAAGGACATGGCATGGACACCGTATCAGACACCTAGCCTTGTCTAATAAGCCTAAAGTTTGACATCTCATGTCCAGAGAGCAGGATGGACATGGTATTGCCAATTGAATCATGAGATTTTAATTGCTTCATATTGTAATCCATTTACACAATTACCAACAAGTTTAAGAAAAAAAGGATATTAGGTCACATGCATATTTCAACACTAGTGCCTTCTTCTTGACATAGTTTTTTCATTGTGTTATATTGTTAGATTGCCATTGTTATTTTCTTCTCTAAAGCGCTGGCATGGCACTGAAGGCAAACAACTGCATCACCGTAGTAATTACTGAGAGCCACATATCTCGGTAGGGCGGGGAGGCCAATGGCAGGGGCCATCTAGACCACCACCGACGAGGGTCAGTGGGGCCAGAGATGCTGGCAGCAGAGGTGCTCTATTTTGTTTAAATAAAAGAAACAACCTACTTTAGGCATTTCACAGTATCAGAGTGGCCTTGGCACCACCTCCACCCTAGCGGCTGCCTAGGCTGCTTATTAAAAAACTGGATTGCATGCATAAGATTTGTTTAGTTAATTGATAGAATCTGGCCTAGTCATTGAAACCAGTGTTTTCATAAACTCTAGTTTAAGAAACCATAGTAAAAAAGGACCAATAGTTTTGAGTTGCAGAAAAGGTGCCAACAGATTTTAGAATTTCTACACCTTCAACTACCAAGATATGCGGCTCTATGCAGTATTGAAGTACATATCTTTATCTCTATATTTATGAAGAAAATTATACCTGAAGCTTCCTAGCCAGATCCTCATGGCTGTGAATCGCAGCAGTAGACTTTTTAACAATCTCCTTTGCGTTGCTCAACCTTTGAGACACTTCTGCCTGTAGTAATAATGAATACAAAAATTCAAGTATTAATAAACTTTAAGAAAGCAAGAAAAAGTAATACCTAGGATGAAAAAATAGATCACAGGAAAGGATCAAGTCGCATTACTGAACAATTTTTTGAATCAAGCGACAATCCTTTAAATAAATTCTTAAGAGTCTTATGTCCTAGTACTCAGGTTCTTGCTGAAAAACTCTGTAGACTCACAGGATGGGCATTTAAGAGACTGACAAGCATGATAGAAATAATATCTTAGAGAAGTTCAATGATTAAAATTTCAGTATGCACAACTAGAACTCAGTAAATGTAACTATACATAGATTTACAAAGATGAAAAAGGTGAGGAAAAGAATCACTATATCAGATGTGAAAAAGAATAATGTGCTAAATAGAAGAGGATTAGACCAAACAATAATAAGACAGGATAATTGGCATTTTAACTCAAATTATAGCGAATATATAAGAATATGTAAGTATATATGCAGCTAGCAAGCTTGATGATTAATCTTGTTCACTCTCCCACAAAATCATAAAAAGGAATAAGACTACGCAAGTAAGAGAACTCGGAACAAATGAAAGAAAATATGCACCATGTTAACACGTGTCCACAAAAAATATGGTACAACAGTTCTAGGTTTGGTCATTACACAGTCAAAATTTATGTATAAATTATCCATGATGTTGCTTCCTCAAGTTAAAATATATAGGTGTGCAAAGTGTGAATTTAATTAAGCATTCGCTTAATTACAAAATCAAACCAGGAATGGTGGGACCTTTATGTTCAAAGAGATACTCCTGAACATTAAGTTCTGAACTTAACAAAACGAATATCAAAGTTCCCTTGTAGTTCGATTGAACGTTCAATAGCCAGCTGATTGTAGAAACTACTGAGGTTGATGCATAATGAAAAATGAAAATGTTTCCTGAGGTCAGAATTATGAACTTTTGAAATGACTACAACCACAACAACAACTAGGCCTTTTATCACAAGTACTTGGGTAGGCTACATGAACCAAAAGAGAATCACACTGGCTCGACTACACTGATAATCCTTCATCATTCATTACTATTGAGTAATATGTCCTCATTAAACCTCTAGAATCCATATCTTTTCGCATCACCTCCATCAATGTTTTCTACAGTTTTCCTTTCGTTTTTTTAACTTGTCCTATGTTGATAAGCTCCCATCATCGAACTTTTGAAATGGCTCTTTAAAAATTACTATAAACTAAGGCACTTGCGTCCCCTAGTATTTTTAGTTGTTTCAATGTTTCTTAAAACGTATCTCCCTGTGCGTGGAGACCTTTCTTTCTTTAAAGCTTTATATTGGTAAAATAGACAAAAAAAAAAAAAAAGTGAGATCCAAGAGAAAATATGTGAAAGAAATGAAAAGAAATAAGGAAACCGCACAACAATAATTATTCATCCATTTATTGTGCAGTTCATCTGTAAGTATATATTGTGTAGATCAGTACATGTCTTGACCTCACCGGCCAAATCTCGCTATGTGGATATTGAAAAGATGCACTACTATAAAATATGAGCGGCTAGGTTGGAGAGTCGAAAGGTGAGAATGGAGAATGAGTGTCAGCATATTGATAAAATTTGTCTATGGAGCATGGATACGAATACAGGACATGGATATAATACGGAGCATGGCAAAATCTGAAGAAAGTAGGATAGAGGGACATGCCAATCAATATTTATCATTATTTATAAATATAGATAAATTTATAAATAAAATAAATATTTACTAGCAAACTATTATCATAAGATATTTATCTATAATAAATGCAAGCATGTTCATTTAGTTGCATTTTCTAGCTGTTTAATCAAATAATAGTATGAATATTTAAAGTAGTAAAATATCCCATATCAAATAGTAATAAAATACCGATTAAATAGTCATTGAGTTTCTTTACTTTTAGGTTTTCTATAACCATATAGAACAAGTTCAAATTGACTTACTAGTACAGGAGGAAATGTGGAAACTTGGAATGTACTAATAAACGACTATATAATGACCATAAACCATGGTTGAATTTAGAACACAAACAAATATCTCACTAAAAAACAACAGACCTTTAACTCATTCACACCATTTATTACGATTTCCTATTTTGCTCAAACAATTAACGAAAAATAAGGTTAAAAAACTCTATATATAAATGCTAAGTTGCCGCGCATTTCAAATCGACTATTAGTTGGATACAAGCGTTGTGCTTCGAAGACAAGTAGGACACAAACCATTCATGTAAGAGAGGCACATGTGAGCATCATGTAATAGGCTAACCGTTACCCCCCGACAACCCCCAAATCAGAAACACCCAAAAAAATACCCAATCAATCTTGGTTGACAGCAAAATTCTACTATAGTTCAACATAATTTCCTGGTGCAATCTTAATAATTCTCAAGGAAAAAACATAAACAGAGACCGTTGAATTATTGCTATTATAAGCAGAGGTGGACAAGTTAGATGAAGACAGGTTTCAGAAAGAATATCAATAAAGCATTTACATGAGGTAAAGATATCCAAGACTAGGTGGTAAAATTGAAAGTTGTGGCACTATCCATAGTGGTTTTGGTAATGAATGGGAAGTTTCAAAAAACTGCCAAATTTTTGTTCAGTCCATGCTCATTGTAACTATATTTCTTTAATAGAAAAACCGCCTTCTTACTTGCACACCATGGAAAAAATTAGCAAGATATATATTCAACTGGGACACTTTTTGGGCCCCATTATACAAATAAACCTCCAGAGTTGTTGTACTGCCATAGTGGTTTTGGTATAAGCAGGAACTTTAAAAGAAGTGTCAACCTTCCACTAAGTTCAAGCTTATTGTAACTATAATTTCTTTAATGGCAAAGATGCTATGTTTCTTGCGTACCTTGTTGGAAGATCAGCTAGATAGACACTTAATAGCCCCCCCCCCCCCCACATTTATACAAATTGATTTCTAGGAGCTGACTTCATTAGCCACGCAGAATGGGCTATAATATACAATATTATTTTTAACCTTGAAGTGTCGTAAATTTCCCACATGTTGAGCCTATTAAACATGTCAACTTCAAGAACCGGTCCCATGTGATTGATGCAGTTCAAATATATTAAAAGCCATAGCCGTAGGTATAGAAGCTTGAGCATGTTTAGATTAGGGAACAAGTATGGTGAAGGCAAGAGCATTACCATACAGATTACCACAAAGATCGACCTCAAATATGTCCAAATGGTTTTTTTTATGATAGCAAGTTGAATAAAAAATGAAGCTAATGACTATCAAAAGAAATTATGTGTTGGTTTGTCAAATACAACTTAGCAAAGCTTCTAATCTATACAAAATATCAAATATATAATGAGAATAATTCCATTTGTCAGAGAAACAACTTCAAAGAATATAAAACTTAATATATTAATGAATGATAAATTGCACTAAATCATATACTGATGAGTTCGATATCAGGAAATAGTACTAGAAAGTGAACAATATGTTAAGAATAGGTACTACAGAAAGTCTCTTAAATAGTAAAAATATGGAACCTTAGCAAAATATTATAATATTATATTTACTATAGTGCAGTAAAATATGGCATCTTAGCAAAATATATTGGGTAGAAAGCCAAGGCATCCACCCACAACTCTATTGATATTGGATTCAAGTCCATTTGTTTAAAACCAAATACCTGGGCGGGAGGGGCTTTTAGGTTAAATTCGTTAAATTTTATAGTCTGACCCAAAATTATGCAACAATGTAAAGTACCACAACAGAAGACAGAAGGAATCATGAAAATGGTTTTTATGCTGATTCTTTTCCAACTACATGAAACTATCATTTTGAAACTGGAAAATTTTATTATTTATTATTTGTCATTGCTGCAAGAAATAGTAAATTTACTATACAAATGAAAGATACGGCATAAGAGATCAGCTGAAAGGTGCTTAATAGTGAGGTGGTTAGGAGACATACAATTTTACTTGCAGTTAAAAAATTGATGACCATAATGATTATATTACTTCTGATGAAACCTAACTAAGAATGTGCTCAGCAAAAAAAAAACCAACTTTTAACCTCCAAAACCATCTAGGCACATTCAGACTATAGGACTTATCCTAAATTACTCTTGTAAGCTCATTCATCACTACGGCAAATAAAACTGGACTCAATGTAGATCTTTGATGCAATCCAATAGTAATCGAAATACCACTTGCTAGATCGCCACAAGTTCTGTCACTTGCCAATAATCCTCTTAATAATGTTAATATATTTGACAGGGAATCCCTTCTTTATCAATGTCCACCATTGCACCTTTTCTCGGTACCTTTCATAGGCTTTTTCGAAATCAATAAAAAGCATATGCAAATCCTTACTTCTTTCTCAAAATCAGTTATTTACTTAACGAAGCAAACGAGCAGGTTCTATTGACAATCGCAAAGGCATGAATCCAAACCGGTTTACAAACCAAGAGAGTTGAAAGATCACCATCAGTATCCAAATTCGGGAACAAATATTCAACCCATGCTTTCTACATGACACCTTGATTCCTCAGTTTGGTCATCTGGCCACAGATGTGAAAAATGCAGTGTTCTAAAAAACGCCCTATACGGGCACATAATCGCCCGCATAGGCGTTTGCGGTTCCCAAATGCAAACAAAACCAACAATTCGCCCTATTCGCATGGACAGGGGATTATGCAGTTGCATAATTGATTATGCGGAATATGCGCCTGCATAATCCGCATAACTGATTATGCGGTTAAAGGGTTATTGGGTTTCAAATGTTAAAAAGTTATCCGGCCCGCACCTAAAACCACAAAACGTTAATTAAATTCCTCGATCCCTTTCTCCCCCAAAACCCGATCGTTAACCCTAACCTCTCATTCCCCTTTTCTCCCGATCGAAACCCGATTCTATTCGAGCACAGTTCTTCATGGGAAGCTCGCGGCGACCTTTCTGAGCTTTTCTCCGGTGGTGGCAAGCTTCCAGTTGAATTAACCGACGGCGGCAACATCTCAAGTAAGTTTTTTCTTTGTTTTTCTATTTCATTCAAAATTTCCATCATTTTTAGGTTATAGTGATTTTTTTTTGGTTTTTTTCTTCTTTCACTGGTTTAGTTGTTTAATTTGCTAAAAGCAAAGCCGATCGAAATTCAACTTGAATCTAGGGTTTTGTAAAAATGGCTGCCCCTTAATTGAAAATTTAATTGAATAATTTGTTCAAGGATCAATGATAGCTTGGATTTCTTTTTAGTAGATATAATGCTATATATGTTTTTGCTTGTGCTACCGTTTGTGCTGCTGCTACCGTTTGTGCTGCTGCTCCTGTTTGTGCTGTTGCTCTTGTGTGTGCTGCTGCTATTTAATGTTTTTTTAACCTTACCATTTTAATTGTGTGGATTATTTCTGTTTGTTGTAGGCTGTAGCATTGCATTTGTGTGGGTCCTTGTAGGCTGTAGCGTTGCATTTGTCCATAATCCATCACAAAAATTTTACAAAAATTCGATTAATTTGGAATGGCATGTCACATGTGCTCTAGAATTGAGGTCCATATATGAATAAAATTGATCAATTTGGTGGACCCAAAAGGTAAATACAAAATACATTGGGAGTTAGAAGTTAGTATTTCCTCCAACTTGTGAATTTGAAAAGATTTAGCCATCATGTTTACTCTGTCATTTCTTTTCGTCTATTTAATATAAAATCATTTTGCCATTTCTTAATTATTTATTGAGTAATAATTATTTTTTTTCCTCAATGGTGATGTAGGAATTTCTGTAAGACAATTAGTTGAATTTCTATGTCATTTATGGCTTCCAATTCTAGTAGTTGTGGACAGCCAAATCTATCGAGTGAGAAAGATAGTCAGATTCCATTCAAACCTCCTGGATCAAATTATATTGGGTGGAATTATGGAAAGCTGATAAAGAAAGGTTCTTACATGGATGTCAAATGCATAAAGTGTAACTAGATTGTGAAGGAGGAATAAACATATTGAAACAACATATTGCAGGAGTTGGAGTAGTATTAGCAGTGTGCTTGCTACTTATGAAGAGAGGCACATAGGTGAGAGGACTTGGAGGAATAAAGAAGAGAGAAAAATTGACAAGCGAAAACTGATTATGAGTTTCAGGAAGAGGTGCAGATATCAGTAGGAAGAGAGACAACTAAACTTGAACTTGCGGGGGAGTATAGGCCTCGTGTTAGTGGTCCATTGAACAAACTAGTAAACGAAGCTAAATGGAAACAAGCAGTTATCAATGAAGGAAAGAGAAGGAAGTGGAAGGAGCTAGCGCATGATTATACCGCCATGTGGGCATATGCCAAACGCATACCTTTTAACTATTTTGACTATAAGGAGTTCGATCTGTTTTGCGAGGCCGTCGACAAGCACGGTTTAGGGTATAAGGGGCCCAACCAATATATATTAAGAGTACCTCTTTTAAATAAAGCATACAATAAAATTGAAGACAGTTTGGAGAAAACAAAGGAAGTGTGGGATGAATATGATTGCAGTATTTTGACTACAGATGGACCGACAGAAAATATAGAAGTGTCATAAATTTATGTGTCCACTTTAAGTAAGGAACAACCTTCATTAAGTCTATTGAAGACTCAGCCAATACACACACCGGCGAATATATACTAATTAGATAGAAAATTGCATTAAAAAAGTTGGAGAAAAGTGTGTGCTGCAAGTGGTTATTGATAACTATCCATCCAACTGGCCACTAAAAATGCGTTAAGGAGGCCTAATATATTTTGGATCAGTTGTGCAGCCCACACTATAAATCTTATGTTAGAAGGTATTAGCAAAATACCAAAATATAAAGCAGTGATTGAAAAGGCAAGATCAATGACAATTTTCCTCTATGCGTATCACAATACTGTTAGCGGTATTTATTTTTTGGATTTAATTTTTTTCATAAAATTCTTAGTGTATCATCCAATTTACTCTCATATCAAATTTCAAATCTAAATTTATTCTTTTATTTGTGATTAGGTTGATTTATTGAAGACAATATTTTTTGAATTTTTGTACATTTTTCAGATTTTTTCAGATATTTTTACTTTTTTTAAATTTTTTTTAATTACCCTAAAAACTACCCAAATTGTAAAATAAAGAAACAAAAAAAATCTAAAAATAAAATAAAAAATTCCTAGAAAAAAATAAAAATCCTAGAAAAACATGAAGACAAATCTCCTAACCCACTCCCCTATACAAAAACTCGTATATGCCCTCATACACAAACAAAGAGTGGTAAAATAAATAAGAAAACTATTTATATAAATATTATACACTATCGCCTATCTACATTATGGTCCATCTATATTATTGTCTCACAAAACACAAAAACTTATTGTGATAAATTCACTGCAAGCGCACAGTGTTGTAGTGCAAATAGGTTGTTTCCATAAGAATCTAAAATGTTTTGAAACCTCACTTTTTCTATTATCTTAACAAGTTAACTAATATGATCTAGATGGGCTTTTTTATTATTCTAGAGTTAGCTTAGAATATCGAATTCACTAGTTCACAGCTGAGCACTCTTTTTATTATTTTCCTTCAATATTTTTAAGATTATATGAAAAAGAAGATCTTGTTAATTTAACTTTTATTCAAATCGCCTTAAGCATTAATAATCAAGTGTCGTGCAAGCATAACTCATCAAAGTTCACGACTTTAATAAAAGCAAACTATATTTCTACAAATAAAATTCAAAAAAACAATTCCAAACCCTAAGCATAGGCCATCAAAAACAAGCTTAAGCATAACATATCAAAGTAGTAGATCTACGAATTATTATCTTTTAATTTTATCATAGGAAAATCGTGTCTTTTAATCCTTTTAGGAAGAAGATATATAAGAATTATACTACGGTTGATCCCTAACTTTATCTACATCAATGTTTAAAATAGCGATAACGGTAACGTAACGTTTTGTCTTTGTTAGGTTATTTCGCAAAAAGCGTAATGCATAACGTAGGTTATGCAATTTTTTATTTATTTGATAAAAATAAGTATAAAACCAAATAAAATAATTTTAATAAATTGAAAAATAGATTTAAAATACCTAAAAAATTTAAAATTATTTTGTAATACATAATCTATTCAAACGTTATATTAGGTTTTACAATAAATTTCATATATTTTCATAAATTATATTAAGTCTGCAACCGGAATTCCAATCATCATTTAAATAAAAAAGCAAGATTCCAACTTTTTATTTCAATTCCAATTATTATCATTGTTGTAATTTATATTTTGTAATATTCAATTTATCTTATTTATGATTGTTGATTTCAGTTCAATTAAAAATTCAATAAAATCAACAAGTAAAATATTTTAGCAACCGGACGAGAAATACATCAAGTGAACAAGAAAACAAACTTAAATTATCAAGTTAAAATTCCAAAAGCAATCAAACAAGCCAACAATTAATTAAGAAAATTACAGTAATTCGTTAATAATCAAAATAATAATCAACAACAATATATAAATTACTAAAAAA
The DNA here is from genome assembly GCA_036321105.1 of Dracaena cambodiana. NCBI lineage: Eukaryota > Viridiplantae > Streptophyta > Magnoliopsida > Asparagales > Asparagaceae > Dracaena > Dracaena cambodiana. The sequence goes on along the minus strand of JAYEPQ010000013.1, from coordinate 20,255,997 downwards.
ATTATTGTAAATAACGTAGCATAACGTAATTTAACGTAACGTTATGTAATATAACGTAAAATAACGTATAAAACGTACTGTTACGGTATACTGAGTTATTTCCAGTTGTTACGTAGAGTTGGGATTCCGTTAGGTTACGTAACGCAATATAACGGGTTTCATAACGCGTTATTTTCAACAATGATCTACATCTTAAAACACAGCAAAATTAGTTATTCATGTTTTTATTAATCAAGATGATTTTTTTTATGCATGAGAACTATTTTTTTAGGCATGAAAGAAATGGGGCAGAGGCAGCTCAACTTGCCACTGATTTACCAACTTTTGCTACTGATTGGTAGTAAAGCTTAGGATCTTGGCTCCCTATTTTTGCAGTACATCTCAGTTAATCCTCTTATTTCAATATAACATGAATATGAAAATGCATACATATATAAATACTATCACAACATCAACATTATCACGACCCCCTGAATGGTTACTCCCCCAATTAGTACAATATATGTCAATTTGATAACTACTATGCTATTTTGTCAGAAAAATCGAATACACACAAACAAAATTCAAAAGTAATGTTTCAAATTTATGTGTTAGAGATGTTCAAAGCATTAATATCAAACATTAACACAACACTAGTCAAAAAGATATATACGCTATATTTTACCATATTGTTAAGCAATATAATCAATTTTTAGTACATGATCATAACTTTCAACCAACACTCCCCCATGTCATATTCAAAAATTTTATCTAATTTAGTACTTCTCATTTTTTATGAGTCTATACCCCATATTAAAAATTTTCTTTCATTCCATATCTTATATTTGATGAGCTTATTCCACTTATATGGTGAAGGTGACTTTCATCCTCATGAGAAATAAACATATCAGAATAAGTGAATCTATTGGTAGTCCATTCCCACTAGGAACTAACAACTTCCTTGAATATTTTTTATTTTCAACACATTGGAGTAAAAAGTACATAAATCACATTTGAAACCAAATACATGCAATGCACTTGGCTACTTTACTATTTATGTCACACATAAAAGTTATCAATAACTGAATGTAAATAAATCTAATTCCAATATACACTAAATTACCCTCAAACGCAGTGTGTACTAAAGCAAAAGGGTATATCATACAACAACACTAAGAAAAGGATACTCATAAAATATATCTTCTACGTTGTAGGTCAATTGTGCTCACACATTTATGAATACCCCTATAGTACTCCTGACAAGAGTAAACTTTTAGATGTCAACGGTTTTAATTTATATTTTTATCCAAATTTTATTAAATTTCTCTGTATACCAAGCGCACCCCTTTTTTTATTCACTTTTGATTTTTCTTTTTTTATTATTTAAAGAGAGAAGACTTACTCAATCGTTATCATCTTTGTCCTTAACCTAATAAATTATTGTGAAGTAAAAAATAGATGTATACTAAACAGTTAGCGATATTTATTTTTTGGATTTTAATGTTTTTTATAAAATTCTGAGTGTATCGTCCAGTATACTCTCCTATCAAATTTCAAATCTAAATTTGTTCTTTTATCTGTAACTAGATTGATCTATTGATGAAAATATATAAAAATATTTATTTACTTTTTTTTAGTTTTAATTGTTTTATTTAATTAGTTAGTTACCCTAAAAACTACCCGAAATGTAAAATAAAGAAATTCTAAAAATCTAAAAATAAAATAAAAATTCTAAAAAAATAAAAATCCTAGAAAAACACGAAGAAAATAGTCTAACCCACTGCACCCCCACACCTATCTTTTGCTAGTCCTCAAACAAAACCTAACCCTAAAATGAAAAAGAAAAAATCTAACTTATTTTCGCAGGAATCGCGATTGCACTTAGCACATGCAACAAGCCTTTAAATCCCTAAGTTACCCTAGTGTATGAGATGTGTCTAGTACGGGTTTGCAGTGAAATATCCACAAAATTCATGAAGAAAATAGACTAAGGAGTAAAGAAAAGAAAAATAACGATAAATGAAAATCACGAAAAATAAAAATTTTATACAAAAGAAAGAAAAATCTTTTTTTAATATATTTAATTCAATTAATCTCACTAATATACAAACTCAAGAACGCAGTTAGATTATTAATTTTCAAATCGAGCGTCATATCAGATACACTTATCATTTTAATCAAAAATTTTAAATCCTATCTTTCAATACCAACTAACAGATAATCCATTGGCTCCTATACATCTACGTGCACGGGTGATAGTCTACTTCGGCCTTGGACTCCAACTCTAATTCATGATTCATCTTCTCTCTCATAACATTTTTTTTCTTTTTTTCTTTTTTTAAGAATATTTCACCTTTCATGTGAATATCCATACTTGCTTAGGCGCAAAGTATCCGATTACTCGGATCATACTCTTTTTTTTAAGAATATTTCACCTTTTATGCGAATATTCACGCTTGCTTAGGCGCAAAGTACCCGATTACTCGGATCATACTCTTTTTTTTCACTCTTGAAGCTATTGCCTTAATACCAGGCGCACCCCTTTTTTTATCACTCTCGAGGCTATTGCCTTAATACCAGGCGCACCCCATTTTTTTTGTCTCTCTTTTATTTTTATTTTTTTATTGTTTAGAGAGAGAAGACTTACTCAATCGTTATCATCTTTATTCTTAACCTAATAAATTATTGTGAAGTGGAAAATAGATGTATACTTACCTCAAAATTACTATTAGCGGTATTTATTTTTTGGATTTAATTTTTTTCATAAAATTCTTTGTGTATCATCCAATCTACTCTAATATCAAATTTCAAATCTAAATTTATTCTTTTATTTGTAATTAGGTTGATTTATTGAAGAAAAATATTTTTTGAATTTTTTTACATTTTTCAGATTTTTTCAAGATATTTTTACGTTTTTCAATTTTTTTTTAATTACCCTAAAAACTACCCAAAGTGTAAAATAAAGAAACAAAAAAATCTAAAAATAAAATAAAAAAATCCAAGAAAAAACTAAAAATCCTAGAAAAACATGAAGACAAATCTCCTAGCCCACTCCCCCACACAAAAACTCGTTTATGCCCTCATACCCAAACAAAGGGTGGTAAAATAAATAAGAAAACTATTATATAAATATTATACACTATCGTCCATCTACAATATCATCCATTTACATTATTGTCTCACAAAACACAAAAACTTACTGTGATAAATTTACTGCAAACGCACAGTGTCGTAGTGCAAATAGGTTGTTCCCATAGGAATCTAAGATGTTTTGAAATCTCACTTTTTCTATTATCGTAACAAGTTAACTATTATGATCTAGATGGGTATTTTTTATTATTCTAGAGTTAGCCTAGAATATCGAATTCACTAGTTCACAGCTGAGCACTCTTTTTATTATTTTCCTTCTATATTTTTAACCAAAACAATTACGATTATATGAAAAAGAAGATCTTGTTAATTTAACTTTTATTCAAATCGCCATAAGCATTAATAATCAAGTGTCGTGCAAGCATAACTAATCAAAGTTCATAACTTTCATAAAAGCAAACTATATTTCTACAAATAAAATTCAAAGAAACAATTCCAAACCATAAACATAAGCCATCAAAAATAAGCTTAAGCATAACATATCAAAGTACTAGATCTACGAATTATTATCTTTTAATTTTATCGTTGAAAAATCGTGTCTTTTAATCCTTTTAGGAAGAAGATAAATAAGAACTATACTACGGTTGATCCCTATCTTTATCTACATCTTAAAACTCAGCAAAATTAGTTACTCATATTTTTATTAATCAAGATGATTTTTTTATGCATGAGTTTTTAGGCATAAAAAAATTGGGGCAGAGGCAGCTCAACTTGCCACTGATTTACCAACTTTTGCTACTGATGGGTAGCAAAGCTTAGGATCTTGGCTCCCTTTTTATGCAGTACGTCTCAGTTAATCCTCTTGTTTTAATATAACATGAATATGAAAATGCATACATATATAAATACTATCACAACATCAACATTATCATGACCCCCTGAATGGTTACTCCCCCATTTAGTACAATATATGTCAATTTGACAACTACTATGCTATTTTGTCAAAAAAATCGAATAAAGATAAATAAATTCACATTATTAAATACAAAGGAGTCGCATCACATACTAAGTACAAACCAATAATATTCACATTGCATGCACACGCACACACACAACTGTAACAAAATTCAAAAGTAATGTTTCGAATTTATGTGTTAGAGATGTTCAAAGCATTAATATCAAACATTAACACAACACTAGTCTAAAAGATATATACGCTATATTTTACCTGTTAAGCAATATAATCAATTTTTAGTACATGATCATAACTTTCAACCAACACTCCCCCATGTCATATTCAAAAATTTTATCTAATTTAGTACTTCTCATTTTTTATGAGTCTATACCCCATATTAAAAATTTTCTTTCATTCCACATCTCATATTTGATGAGCTTATTCCACTTATATGGTGAAGGTGACTTTCATCCTCATGGAAAATAAACATATCAGAATAAGGGAATCTATTGGTAGTCCATTCCCACAGGAACTAACAACTTCCTTGAATATTTTTTATTTTCAACATATTGGAGTAAAAAGCACATAAATCACATTTGAAACCGAATACATGCAATGCACTTGGCTACTTTACTATTTATGTCACACATAAAAGTTATCAATAACTGAATGTAAATAAATCTAATGCCAATATACACTAAATTACCCTCAAACGCAGTGTGTACTAAAGCATAAGGGTATAACATACAACAGCACTGGAAAAGAATACCCATAAAATATATCTCCTAGGTTGTAGGTCAATTGTGCTCACACATTTATGAATACCCCTATAGTACTCCTAACAAGAGTAAATTTTTAGACGTCAACGGTTTTAATCTAGATTTTTATCCAAATTTTATTAAATTTCTCTGTATACCAAGCGCACCCCCTTTTTTATTCACTTTTTTTATTATTATTTAAAGGGAGAAAACTTACTCAATCGTTATCATTTTTATTCTTAACCTAATAAAATATTGTGAAGTGAAAAATAGATGTATAATTACCTCAAAATTACTGTTAGCGGTATTTATTTTTCAGATTTTAATGTTTTTCATAAAATTCTGAGTGTATCGTCCAGTCTACTCTCCTATCAAATTTCAAATCTAAATTTATTCCTTTATCTGTAACTAGATTGATCTATTAATGAAAATATATAAAAATATTTATTTACTTTTTTTTCAGTTTTAATTGTTTTATTTAATTAGTTAGTTACCCTAAAAACTACTCGAAGTGTAAAATAAAGAAATTCCAAAAATCTAAAAATAAAATAAAAATTCTAAAAAAATAAAAATCCTAGAAAAACACGAAGAAAATAGTCTAACCCACTGCACCCCCCACACCTATCTTTTGCTAGTTCTCAAGCAAAACCTAACCCTAAAAAGAAAAATTCTAACTTACTATCGCAAAAATCGCGATTGCACTTAGCACATGCAACAAGCCTTTAAACCCCTAAGTTACCCTAGTGTATGAGATGTGTCTCGTAAGGATTTGCAGTGAATATACCCACAAAATTCATGAAGAAAATAAATTAAGAAGTAAAGAAAAGAAAAATAATGAAAAATAAAAATTTTATACAAAGGAAAAATCTTTTTTAATATATTTAATTCAATTAATCTCACTAATATACAAACTCAAGAATGTAGTTAGATTATCAATTTTCAAATCGAGCGTCATATCAGATACACTTATCATTTTAATCAAAAATTTTAAATCATATCTTTCAATACCAACTAACAGATAATCCATTGGCTCCTATACATCTACGTGCTTGTGTGATAGTCTACTTCGGTCTTGGACTCCAACTCTAACTCATGATTCATCTTCTCTCTCATAACAATTTTTTTCTTTTTTTTAAGAATATTTCACCTTTCATGCGAATATCCACGCTTGCTTGGGCGCAAAGTACCCGATTACTCGGATCATACTCTTTTTTTTAAGAATATTTCACCTTTCATGTGAATATTCACGCTTGCTTAGGCGCAAAGTACCCGATTACTCGGATCATACTCTTTTTTTCACTCTTGAGGCTATTGCCTTAATACGAGGCGCACCCCCTTTTTTTATCACTCTCGAAACTATTGCCTTAATACCAGGCGCACCCTATTTTTTTATTCTCACTTTTATTTTATTTTTTTATTGTTTAGAGAGAGAAGACTTACTCAATCGTTATCATGTTTATCCTTAACCTAATAAACTATTCTGAAGTGGAAAATAGATGTATATTTACCTCAAAATTACTGTTAGCGGTATTTATTTTTTGGATTTAATTTTTTTATAAAATTCTTAGTGTATCATCCAATCTACTCTTATATCAAATTTCAAATCTAAATTTATCCTTTTATCTGTAATTAGGTTGATTTATTGAAAAAATTTTTTTTTTGAATTTTTTACATTTTTCAGATTTTTTTCAGATATTTTTACTTTTTTTCAAATTTTTTTAATTACCCTAAAAACTGCCAAAATGTAAAATAAAGAAACAAAAAAAATCTAAAAATAAAATAAAAAATCCTAGAAAAAACTAAAATCCTAGAAAAATATGAAGACAAATCTCTTAACCCACTCCCCCACACCAAAACTCGTGTATGCCCTCATACACAAACAAAGAGTGGTAAAATTAATAAGAAAACTATTACATAAATATTATACACTATCGTCCATCTACATTATCGTCCATCTACATTATTGTCTCACAAAACACAAAAACTTACTGTGATAAATTTACTGCAAACGCACAGTGTTGTAGTGCAAATAGGTTGTTCCCATAGGAATCTAAGATGTTTTGAAATCTCACTTTTTCTATTATCGTAACAAGTTAACTATTATGATCTAGATGGGCTTTTTTATTATTATAGAGTTAGCCTAGAATATCGAATTCACTAGTTCACAGCTGAGCACTCTTTTTATTATTTTCCTTCTATATTTTTACAAAAACAATTACGATTATATGAAAAAGAAGATCTTGTTAATTTAACTTTTATTCAAATCGCCATAAGAATTAATAATCAAGTGTCGTGCAAGCATAACTCATCAAAGTTCATGACTTTCATAAAAGCAAACTATATTTCTACAAATAAAATTCAAAGAAACAATTCCAAACCCTAAGCATAGGCCATCAAAAACAAGTTTAAGCATAACATATCAAAGTACTAGATCTACGAATTATTATCTTTTAATTTTATCATAGAAAAATCGTGTCTCTTAATCAATTTAGGAAGAAGATAAATAAGAATTATACTACGGTTGATCCCTAACTTTATCTACATCTTTAAACTCAGCAAAATTAGTTACTCATGTTTTTATTAATCAAGATGATTTTTTTTTATGCTTGAGAACTATTTTTTTAGGCATCAAAAAAATTGGGGTAGAGGCAGCTCAACCTGCCACTGATTTACCAACTTTTGCTACTTATTAGTAGCAAAGCTTAGAATCTTGGCTCCCTATTTTTACAGTACGTCTCAGTTAATCCTCTTGTTTCAATATAACATGAATATGAAAATGCATATATATATAAATACTATCACAACATCAACATTAACACGACCCTCAGAATGGTTACTCCCCCAATTAGTACAATATATGTCAATTTGAAAACTACTATGTTATTTTGTCAGAAAAATCGAATAAAGATAAATAAATTCACATTATTAAATAAAAAGGAGTCGCATCACACACTAAGTACAAACCAATAATATTCACATTGAATGCGGACACACACACACAAATGTAATAAAATTCAAAAGTAATGTTTCAAAACAAAATGCCATACTAGTTACTCGGTTTTCGGACACATGATGCATGCAAAACAAAATTCACATGGCATACAAGCATTAACAGGAAAAAAAAATGGCACATGCATCAAAATACAAATGATCGGTACAAATCAAAGAAAAATTAAACTGAAAATTTCAAGAATGATTGTCCATGAAGAGAAGTATACAAAGAGGAATAGATAAGCAACCAGATATTTAAGTACAACAAGCATATGAAAATAACCTTAAAACCTGCAGGCATAAAACTGTGTTTATACAGAAGTGTTATGCAAGGTATCAATAGAAGGGGCGTGTAGGTAATATATATAGATTTTATTGCTAACGAGATTTCAGAAAGAAACCCCTTTTAACCTAGCACACTGACTTGTTGGGTATAGAAATAAACAATATACTCCATGTGAACTCTGTCCATGCACCTTCCCGTCTTCCCATCTTCCCAATCTAGCCTCTGTTAGTTTCTGAAAACATCTTCTTTTTTTTTTTTTTGAGTTACAAGGGCAGGTCTATACTTAAGACAAGGTCCATGGCCAAGAACATGGCATGGGCACATATGAATAACTTCATTTGACAAAAGACAGACAAAAATAGTTAAATTTTTGCATGGAACCTTTTGAAATAGCTGTCATCCATGATCCATAATAAAGCCCCACTTGAGGGAGAAAGGTACAGATTCTTCCATAGTTCTTTACGATAGGACTGTCTTTAACCAAGATTATTTGGTTAGTCTTATTAGCGTATCCCCTTCTACTTGGCATCCAGACACCTGTAGAGCATAAATTGGCTAGCAAAAAACACTTCCTCCCGATTTTTGGGGGGGTCCAGTGACAAGATGTGTAGGTATGCCGGACTGTTCAGATAAAGGTTTTTTTGCAGGTAATAAGGGGTTCTGGTGGGGTAGTATTTTGCTAGAGAATTTGAAAAGAATGGATAGTTTATATTCTGCAGTTTTGATATTAGTTTCCGGCAAGCAAAATTAATTTAAAACTCTAATGGCTACCGTAGAAAAAGACTGATTGATCAACGAGTCCAGTAAATTTGCCATACATAGGTATGAGAGTAGCATGAAAGTTAACATAGATATTCAGAACATCTAATTGAGCATTTTTTCTCTCTCTCGCTCTCTTTCTCTCCAGGCGATCCGAGCTTTCCCTCCCCGCGACGAAAAACCCTAATCCCAAATTTTCCCAAAGCAGCCCTAAATCTCTCTCCGATTCTTCTTCTTCCACTCTCTGGCTCTCTCTCTCATTCTCTCCCCGCGATCGTCGGCCGATCGAGCCGAACGGCCCGAACCCTAACCCTAATTTTCCAATCCATCCAAAAATCTCTCTCGTGTTCTCTCTATCTTTCTTCTCCGCTCTCCGATAGCTCTTTTCCTACTCTGGGATTCTTCGAAGAGTGCTCGCCATTCTCCAGTGGGGCAGTGGCCGCCGACCAGGTAAGTGAAGTTTGTTTTTTTAAAGTTAATTTGATTTAGAGCTACAAAATTCGTCAATTTCATTTATAATTGTACTATTTATGTTTAATTGATTGCAATTTATGTTAGATTTTTTTTTATATATAATTTGAGAGGAATTGCTAAGTTGGGAGGTCTGAACCCGCGGGTAGTCTACAGTGATTTCTTGAAGCACTGATTCACACTGAATTAGTGAATTTGTGAATCAGTGAACCGAATCACTGATTCAGTGTGAATCAGTGATTCAAGAAATGATTTTGTGTGTATGAGTTTCATACTAGATAAAATTTGTAAATTTGAGTATTTACTATTTATATATATTCACTATTGTTGCAGATTAACTGTTTCATGCAACAGAATCTTGTCATTATTCTAACTGTTGTTGCAGATTCACTGTTTCATGTATGAGTTTCATGCTAGATTCATTGTTGTTGTGCATGTGGACTGTATCAATATATGTTTTTTTGTGGATGTGTTGTTGAAAAATAATAAAATTTGATAAAGAAAATCCACTAGTTAGCATGATGACTTACTACTCCTATACCTATCTTCATAGAACTTGTTGATAGTGGGTGAAAGATCGACTAAGTGCAAAACCTGAATTCCATTTCTTCTCCAAAACCTCTATTTATTGCTTTAATTCGTGAATGTATTACAACAAATAGGAAAAAAAGCTAAAAAATGAGTTTTCTGTTCATTTTATTCACCAAGTCCCATACCCACCATCTTATTCTTCCTTCATCTTACTAAACAACAACAACAACAACAACTAACCCTTTTATCCCAAGTACTTAGTAGCATATTCAATTTAATACAGTGAATGTAGTAAAGTAGTAGCATATTTAATTTAATACAATTTTCATAGTATAGATGCAAATTGATGTGAAATAATATAAGTTTAGTTTTGTTTACTATTTATACAATTTTCACTAGTGTTGTTGCAGATTCTTTAATTATAGATTCACTGCTTCTTAGGTTTGGTTATGTGAAATAATATAAGTTTAGTTTCATTCATTAAAGTGAAGGATGATTGCAACTGTATATGACACAAATTGATGTGAAATACACGGGATGAGTATGAGACATCACATAGCATGTATTGTAAACATTGACATATATTTGCAGTGTTTTAAAACAGTAAATACAAATAAATACACATAGCATTTATATGATTATTTTTTTAACTTAGATTATATTTATTAACTTTATTTATTTTAGTAAGAGTTTGAATTCTTAAATAGATTAAGTTAATATAAATTAAGTGCAACAATTATTTAGCTATTTAATCAATTAATTGATCAATTAATTGTTTGTTTTTTTTCACTCCACTTTTTTGAGGTCAGAAATAGCTTGAAGAATATCCTCTTCTGGTGCTTCCAATATCCAAGAGAAGCAAGGAGGTAAAGATCCAGTTTGGGAATGGAAAAAAAAGTACCCAATAAGCCCAATAAAATGGAGTGTAATTTCTATAAAAATGAATATGGGGGAGACATTACCCGCTTAAAGGAACATTTAGGTCATGTCAGCGGGAATGTCAGAGGCTGTCCCCTAATCTCAGATGACGTGAAGCAGAAAGCACTGGTAATGCTAAGTAAAACTAGAGAAGTGAAGGAAGGGAAACCAACAGAACTTCAAAATTTGTTAAAACAAGTTCGTGTTGGAAAAGAAGAAGATGAGGAGACAACTCGAGAGGAGTCATCTTCTCGCAAAACAACAGGTCAATTTTCCCGCAAAACAACATGACCGATGGATCAATTTGCTATTCGATCGGTCGAGAAAGCAGTAGAAGCAGCTCAAAGACAGCCTACGTACCATCAGCCTCCAGAAAAAAGGCCAGAGACGATACAATTCGATACATTGCCAGATTTTTTATGAAGGAGGGCTTGCATTCAATATTACTACGCAGCCAGTTTTTATGCAGATGGTCCAAACCATTGGCATGTATGGACCAAACTTACAGACTCCTAACCCATACGAGCTAAGCGAGACTTGCCTCCAAAGAGAGGTCGAGGAGACAAATGCAACTCTTGAATCATTCAAACGGAGTTGCCGAACAAATAGCTGCACTTTAATGATTGATGCGTGGTCAGATCGGAAAGGGAGAAGTTTAATGAATATCGTTGTACATTGTCCGGCCGGTACAGCCTTCTTTTTGTCTCAAGATGCATTTTCTGAGAGACACGATGGCAGTTATATCCACAAATTTGTGGAGAGGGGAATTAACGAGGTTGGCGCGGAAAATGTTATACAGATTGTGACAAATAATGCCTCGAACAATATGGCTGCAGCAAACACATTGGCTCTAACGCATCCAAATATATTTTGGATACCTTGTGCAGCACATACAATTAATCTGATGTTTGCGGATATTGGAAAAATTAAACATATCCGAAGTGCAATTATGATGGGGAGATCAGTCTCCGTGTACATATACAGTTACATCAAATCTTTAGATATAATGAGAAAGGCGATTGGTGGAGAGCTAATAAGGCCGGGTACAACTAGGTTTGCCACGGCATTTCTCTCTTTATCATCAGTCAGAGAGAAAGAGCTGCAACATATGTTTATTTCTGATGACTGGATGGATTGCACTCTTTTCAGAACAGATACAGGTAAGAATGTATTTATTTTAATTAATATAAAAATTATTTTATAATTTTAAATTATATGTTATTCATATTTTTTAATATATTTTTTTATGAATGTTTAGATTGCAGAAATAATTGCTAGCTATAAATTTTGGGATAACACAAACATTACCCTAAAAGTATTCACTCTACTAGTGAAAGTTTTGCGTAGAGTTGATGCGGACAAGGTCCCTTCAATATGCTTTCTGTATGGTGACCTAGAGATTGCTAAAGAGGAGATAAGAGATACTCTAGGGGGTGAAGAGAAGAAATGTCTTCCAATATGGAAGATTATTGATAGGAGATGGGAGGAAAAACTTAAGGGTACTCTGCATAGAGCTGGATATTTCTTAAACCCTTTGTATTACTATGCGAAGCAGCCTGAGATTGATGCTAATGGGTCATTTATGTCGGGCTTCATTGACGTGATGCACAGATTCTATTCAAATGATCATGATAAAATTGATAAGATTGCACAGCAGCTCCCAATGTATCAAAATCAAAATGGATCATTTGAAATGTCTTTTGCAAGGGCAGCAGTAAAGAGAATCATAATCCAGGTATGCATTTCAATTTAAGAAATGTAAAATTCAATTTATTTTTAATTAAATAAATTATTAAATAACTATTTCTAAATATTCATTACTAGCTTAATGGTGGCAATTCTACGGGACAAGATGCTCCCGAATTGAGGATTATGGCAGTGAGGATTTTGATCCTGACAACCAGTTTTTCGAGTTGTGAACGGAACTGGAGCATATTTGAGATGGTATTACAATTTTAACTTTTCTAATTAAATATTTCTTTCTCCCAAATAGATATGTTCTAAACGAAATTCATGTGATTATCTTTTATTTAGGTGCATACGAAGAAAAGAAATAGGCTAAGTTTCAAGAAATTGCATGACTTAATCTTTGTCAAATTCAATGAAAGGCTCAGGAGCAAATTTTCAATCCCAAACAGAGATCCACTAGTAGCATACAATGAAGAGAAAAAGGTCACAAAGTGGTTCATGCCTGAGAAAAAGAATGGTGATCCTTATGAGACTAGTGATGATGAAGTCTTTCCTGGAGAATAATTGACTTTTCGACAGGTGTCAATTGCTATGGGTGCTAATCCGAAGAAGAGAAAGAGTGAGAGTTAAGGCATCTAAGTCGAAAAGTAGTAGAACTTCAAAGGGAGAAGCATCACCATATTCAAAGTCTAATCAGCGACACATATCAGATGATGACGATAAGGAAGAAGTTGACACATTATCATCAGATTCGTCATCAGATGATGAGGAAGGCATACCGTCAAATGAACCAGTCGACTCTGAATCTAGCTAGAAAATATATTGTAAATACTGATATTTAAACTTTTTAGCATGTTTTAAAGGATAATGTTGTAATTTTATAAATTATATCACTTATGTATTGTAAAAACACTTTTCTTTTATTTTGATAACTTATTTTTCTTAATATTATGATTGTATGTCGCTCTGTGCATATGCAAACGTTCTAAACGGTATATGCAAATTCGTAAGTTGAATGTAAATAAGTCAATGTAAGTACTATAAACTAATTTTATGTGTTTTATTATGTTCTATATAACCAATTATATGATTATTCTTTAACTGGTATGACACTGATATGATACTCCGGTATTTAGGGTCATATTGTGATATCCCGCCCGGTATCCGGTAACCGGTATGTAATTTGCTGACCGGTACGAGACCAGAATCCGATATTTAGAACACTGAACATACAACACTGGGAAAAGGATACCCATAAAATATATCTCCTATGTTGTAGGTCAATTGTGCTCACACATTTACGAATACCCCTATAGTACTCCTAACCAGAGTAAATTTTTAGATGTCAACGGTTTTAATTTAGATTTTTATCCAAATTTTATTAAATTTCTCTGTATACCAAGCGCACCCCCTTTTTTATTCACTTTTATTTTTTATTATTTAAAGGGAAAAGACTTACTCAATCGTTATCATTTTTGTCCTTAACCTAATAAATTATTGTAAAGTAGAAAATAGATGTATACTTACCTCAAAATTACTGTTAGCGGTATTCATTTTTTGGATTTTAATGTCTTTCATAAAATTCTGAGTGTATCGTCCAGTCTACTCTCCTATCAAATTTCAAATCTAAATTTGTTCCTTTATCTGTAACTAGATTGATCTATTGATGAAAATATATAAAAATATTTATTTACTTTTTTTTAAGTTTTAATTGTTTTATTTAATTAGTTAGTTACCCTAAAAACTACCCAAAGTGTAAAATAAAGAAATTCCAAAAATCTAAAAATAAAATAAAAATTCTAAAAAAATAAAAATCCTAGAAAAACAAGAAGAAAATAGTCTAACCCACTCCACCCCCACACCTATCTTTTGATAGTCCTCAAGTAAAACCTAACCCTAAAAAGAAAAATTCTAACTTATTTTCGCAGGAATCGCGATTGCGCTTAGCACATGCAACAAGCCTTTAAACCCGTAGGTTACCCTAGTGTATGAGATGTGTCTACGAATCCCTCATTCGCCTCCCAGATCCATCAGAGGACTTTGCACCTAAATGCAGCTAAGCCTGACAGAGACATAATCAAGATTATGTGCTCAAGTAAGGAAGGTCCTAAAGTCTGTAGAGAGTTTACCTGAAGAGGACTTGTGGTTCCTTTCCATTTCCTCCTGTTAAACAACCAACAAATGAGATCAAAAGGCAAAGGAAAAAGTTCCGTATAAGAAGTGCATTCTTTTCTTTTCTTGGTCCAGTAAGGCTAGTAAGAGTGGGGCTGCAAGACAAATTTCTTATTTGAAAGTGCTACTTTCCAAGTTGATAACATTCTTGCAGTCTTCTTTAACCTTTGGGCTAAAAAAACATTGTTCCAGCTGCTAAGGCAAAACTAGCCATCGTAGGCATCATACTTGTTCAACTTAAAAAAAAAAAAAGCATACTGTAATTCTTGTCCTAAAAATTAAAAAAATTCAAAAATTCCTAAAAGAAACTGAACAGTTAATTTTTTGCATACTTCAATTGTTTGATATAGATATATAAAACTAATTAAAGTAGAAACATCACAGAAGGATAGCTATCATGAAAAGCCACACCATATGAGTACACGGAAAACCATAGATCAACCCAGACAATATCTGTGAGAACAAAAACAACAGCTATGGACTGCTGATCGTTACGACTCCTTCAAGCAGGAAATATGAAGGCAACAATGTGTTCATTGCTGATGCATACAAACCACAGAACGTAGTAGCTATAGAGCACAGAAGCTTCTCTAAGGTTACCGTACCATGCCCAAAAAGTGTCCAGCACATCACAGACACACCAGGGACATGGCATGGATACCGTATCAGATACCTAGCCTTGTCTAATAAGCCTAAAGTTTGACATCTCATGTCCAAAGAGCAGGATGGACATGGTATTGCCAATTGAATCATGAGATTTTAATTGCTTCATATTGTAATCCATTTACACAATTACCAACAAGTTTAAGAAAAAAAGGATATTAGGTCACATGCATATTTCAACACTACTGCCTTCTTCTTGACATAGTTTTTTCATTGTGTTATATTGTTAGATTGCCATTGTTATTTTCTTCTCTAAAGCACTGGCATGGCAATGAAGGCAAACAGCAGCATCACCGTAGTAATTACTGAGAGCCACATATCTGGGCAGGGTGGGGAGGCCAATGGCAGGGGCCATCTAGACCACCACCGACGAGGGTCAGTGGGGCCAGAGATGCTGGCGGCAGAGGTGCTCTATTTTGTTTAAATAAAAGAAACATCCTACTTTAGGCATTTCACAGTATCAGAGTGGCCTTGGCACCACCTCCACCCTAGCGGCTGCCTAGGCTGCTTATTAAAAAACTGGATTGCATGCATAAGATTTGTTTAGTTAATTGATAGAATCTGGCCTAGTCATTGAAACCAGTGTTTTCATAAACTCTAGTTTAAGAAACCATAGTAAAAAAGGACCAATAGTTTTGAGTTGCAGAAAAGGTGCCAACAGATTTTAGAATTCTTGCACCTTCAACTACCAAGATATGCGGCTCTATGCAGTATTGAAGTACATATCTTTATCTCTATATTTATGAAGAAAATTATACCTGAAGCTTCCTAGCCAGATCCTCATGGCTGTGAATCGCAGCAGTAGACTTTTTAACAATCTCCTTTGCGTTGCTCAACCTTTGAGACACTTCTGTCTGTAGTAATAATGAATACAAAAATTCAAGTATGAATAAACTTTAAGAAAGCAAGAAAAAGTAATACCTAGGATGAAAAAATAGATCACAGGAAAGGATCAAGTCGCATTACCGAACCCCAAACAAATAGATTAGACAATCTGAACTCATACAATTTTTTGAATCAAGCGACAATCCTTTAAATAAATTCTTAAGAGTCTTATGTCCTAGTACTCAGGTTCTTGCTGAAAAACTCTGTAGACTCATAGGATGGGCATTTAAGAGACTGACAAGCATGATAGAAATAATATCTTAGAGAAGTTCAATGATTAAAATTTCAGTATGCACAACTAGAACTCAGTAAATGTAACTATACATAGATTTACAAAGATGAAAAAGGTGAGAAAAAGAATCACTATATCAGATGTGAACAAGAATAATGTGCTAAATAGAAGAGGATTAGACCAAACAATAATAAGACAGGATAATTGGCATTTTAACTCAAATTATAGCGAATATATAAGAATATGTAAGTATATATGCAGCTAGCAAGCTTGATGATTAATCTTGTTCACTCTCCCACAAAATCATAAAAAGGAATAAGACTACGCAAGTAAGAGAACTCGGAACAAATGAAAGAAAATATGCACCATGTTAACACGTGTCCACACAAAATATGGTACAACAGTTCTAGGTCTGGTCATTACACAGTCAAAATTTATGTATAAATTATCCATGATGCTGCTCCCTCAAGTTAAAATATATAGGTGTGCAAAGTGTGAATTTAATTAAGCATTCGCTTAATTACAAAATCAAACCAGGAATGGTGGGACCTTTATGTTCAAAGAGATACTCCTGAACATTAAGCTCTGAACTTAACAAAACGAATATCAAAGTTCCCTTCTAGTTCGATTGAACATTCAATAGTCAACTGATTGTAGAAACTACTGAGGTTGATGCATAATGAAAAATGAAAATGTTTCCTGAGGTCAGAATTATGAACTTTTGAAATGACTACAACCACAACAACAACTAAGCCTTTTATCAAAAGTACTTGGAGTAGGCTACATGAACCAAAAGAGAATCACGCTGGCTCGACTACACTGATAATCCTTCATCATTCATTACTATTGAGTAACATGTCCTCATTAAACCTCTAAAATCCATATCTTTTCGCATCACCTCCATCCATGTTTTCTACGGTTTTCCTTTCGTATTTTTAACTTGTCCTATGTTGATAAGCTCCCATCGTCGAACTTTTGAAATGGCTCTTTAAAAATTGTTATAAACTAAGGCACTTGCATCCCCTAGTATTTTTAGTTGTTTCAATGTTTCTTAAAACGTATCTCCATGTGCGTGGAGACCTTTCTTTCTTTAAAGCTTTATATTGGTAAAGTAGACAAAAAAAAAAATGAGATCCAAGAGAAAATATGTGAAAGAAATGAAAAGAAATAAGGAAACCGCACAACAATAATTATTCATCCATTTATTGTGCAGTTCTTCTGTAAGTATATATTGTGTAGATCAGTACATGTCTTGATCTCACCGGCCAAATCTCGCTATTTGGATATTGAAAGGATGCACTACTATAAAATATGAGCGGCTAGGTTGGAGAGTCGAAAGGTGAGAATGGAGAATGAGTGTCAGCATATTGATAAAATTTGTCTATGGAGCATGGATACGAATAGAGGACATGGATATAATACGGAGCATGGCAAAATCCTAAGAAAGTAGGATAGAGGGACATGCCAATCAATATTTATCATTATTTATAAATATAGATAAATTTATAAATAAAATAAATATTAACTAGCAAACTATTATCATAAGATATTTATCTATAATAAATGCAAGCATGTTCATTTAGTTGCATTTTCTAGCAGTTTAATCAAATAATAGTATGAATATTTAAAGTAGTAAAATATCCCATATCAAATAGTAATAAAATACCGATTAATTAGTCATTGAGTTTATTTACTTTTAGGTTTTCTATAACCATATAGAACAAGTTCAAATTGACTTACTAGTACAGGAGGAAATGTGGAAACTTGGAATGTACTAATAAACGACTATATAATGACCATAGACCATGGTTGAATTTAGAACACAAACAAATATCTCACTAAAAAACAACATACCTTTAACTCATTCACACCATTTATTACGATTTCCTATTTTGCTCAAACAATTAACAAAAAATAAGGTTAAAAAACTCTATATATAAATGCTAAGTTGCCGCGCATTTCAAATCGACTATTAGTTGGATACAAGCGTTGTGCATCGAGGACAAGTAGGACACAAACCATTCATGTAAGAGAGGCACATGTGAGCATCATGTAATAGCCTAACCGTTACCCCCCGACAACCCCCAAATTAGAAACACCCAAAAAAAATACCCAATCAATCTTGGTTGACAGCAAAATTCTACTATAGTTCAACATAATTTCCTGGTGAAATCTTGATAATTCTCAAGGAAAAAACATAAACAGAGAGCGTTGAATTATTGCTATTATAAGCAAGATATATATTCAACTGGGACACTTTTTGGGCCCCATTATACAAATAAACCTCCAGAGTTGTTGTACTGCAATAGTAGTTTTGGTATAAGCAGGAACTTTAAAAGAAGTGCCAACCTTCCACTAAGTTCAAACTTATTGTAACTATAATTTCTTTAATGGCAAAGATTCTATGTTTCTTGCATACCTTGTTGCAAGATCAGCTAGATAGACACTAAATAGCCCCCCCCCCCCCCACATTTATACAAATTGATTTCTAGAAGCTGACTTCATTAGCCACGCAGAATGGACTATAATATACAATATTATTTTTAACCTTGAAGTGTCGTAAATTTCCCACATGTTGAGCCTAAACATGTCAACTTCAAGAACTGGTCCCATGTGATTAATGCAGTTCAAATATTTTAAAAGCCATAGCCGTAGGTATAAAAGCTTGAGCATGTTTAGATTAGGGAACAAGTATGGTGAAGGCAAGAGCATTACCATACAGATTACCACAAGGATCGACCTCAAATATGTCCAAATGGTTTTTTTTATGACAGCAAGTTGAATAAAAAATGAAGCTAATGACTATCAAAAGAAATTATGTGTTGGTTTGTCAAATACAACTTAGCAAAGCTTCTAATCTATACAAAATATCAAATATATAATGAGAATAATTCCATTTGTTAGAGAAACAACTTCAAATAATATAAAACTTAATATATTAATGAATGACACTAAATTATATACTGATGAGTTCGATATCAGGAAATAGTACTAGAAAGTGAACAATATGTTAAGAATAGGTAGTACAGAAAGTCTCTTAAATAGTAAAAATATGGAACTTTAGCAAAATATTATAATATTATATTTACTATTGTGCAGTAAAATATGGCATCTTAGCAAAATATATTGGGTAGAAATCCAAGGCATTCACCCACAACTCTATTGATATTGGATTCAGTTCCATTTGTTTAAAACCAAATACCTGGGCGGGTGGGGCTTTTAGGTTAAATTCTTTAAATTTTATAGTCTGACCCAAAATTATACAACATTGTAAAGTACCACAATAGAAGACAGATGGAATCATGAAAATGGTTATGCTGATTCTTTTCCAACTACATGAAACTATCATTTTGAAACTGGGAAATTTTATTATTTATTATTTGTCATTGCTGCAAGAAATAGTAAATCTACTATACAAATGAAAGATATTGCATAAGAGATCAGCTGAAAGGTGCTTAATAGTGAGGTGGTTAGGAGACATACAATTTTCTTTGCAGTTAAAAAATTGATGAACATAATGATTATATTACTTCTGATGAAACCTAACTAAGAATGTGCTCAGCAAAAAAAAAAAAAAACCAACTTTTAACCTCCAAAACTATCTAGGCACATTCAGACTATAGGACTTATCCTAAATTACTCTTGTAAGCTCATTCATCACCACGGAAAATAAAACTGGACTCAATATAGATCTTTGATGCAATCCAATAGTAATCAAAATACCACTTGCTAGATCGCCACAAGTTCTGTCACTTGCCAATAATCCTCTTAATAATGTTAATATATTTGACAGGGAATCCATTCTTTATCAATGTCCACCATTGTACCTTTTCTCGGTACCTTTCATAGGCTTTTTCGAAATCAATAAAAAGCATATGCAAATCTTTACTTCTTTCTCAAAATCAGTTATTGACTTAACGAAGCAAACGAGCAGGTTCTATTGACAATCGCAAAGACATGAATCCAAACTGGTTTACAAACTAAGAGAGTTGAAAGATCATTATCAGTATCCAAATTCGGGAACGAATATTCAACCCATGCTTTCTACATGACACCTTGATTCCTCAGTTTGGTCATCTGGCCACAGATGTGAAAAATGCAGTGTTCTAAAAAACGCCCTATACGGGCACATAATCGCCCGCATAGGCGTTTGCGGTTCCCAAATGCAAACAAAACCAACAATTCGCCATATTCGCATGGACAGGGGATTATGCAGTTGCATAATTGATTATGCGGAATATGCGCCTGCATAATCCGCATAACCGATTATGCGGTTAAAGGGTTATTGGATTTCAAATGTTAAAAAGTTGCCCAGCCCGCACCTAAAACCCCAAAACGTTAAATAAATTCCTCGATCCCTTTCTCCCCCAAAACCCGATCGTTAACCCTAACCTCTCATTCTCCTTTTCTCCCGATCGAAACCCGATTCTATTCGAGCATAGTTCTGCATGGGAAGCTCGCAGCGACCTTTCTGAGCTTTTCTTCGTGGTGGCGAGCTTCCAGTTGAATTAACCGGCGGCGGCAACATCTCAAGTAAGTTTTTTCTTTGTTTTTCTATTTCCATTCAAAATTTCCATCATTTTTAGGTTATAGTGATTTTATTTTGGTTTTTTTCTTCTTTCACTGGTTTAGTTGTTTAATTTGATAAAAGCAAAGCCCAATCGAAATTCATGACAAAAATCCTTGTAGGCTGTAGCATTGCACTTGTCCATAATCCATCACAAAAATTTTACAAAATTCGATTAATTTGGAATGGCATGTCACATGTGCTCTAGAATTGAGGTCCATATATGAATAAAATTGATCAATTTGGTGGACCCAAAAGGTAAATACAAAATACATTGAGAGTTAGAAGTTAGTATTTCCTCCAACTTGTGAACTTGATTTCTCTCTCTTTTTTTCTCTTTTTGTTAAAAAATTATGACAAGGAAATGGTTGATATTTGAAAAGATTTAGCCATCATGTTTACTCTGTCATTTCTTTTCGTCTATTTAATATAAAATCACTTTGCCATTTCTTAATTATTTATTGAGTAATAATTATTTTTTTCCTCAATGGTGATGTAGGAATTTTTGTAAGACAATTAGTTGAATTTCTATGTCATTTATGGCTTCCAATTCTAGTAGTTGTGGACAGCCAAATCTATCGAGTGAGAAAGATGGTCAGATTCCATCCAAACCTCCTGCATCAAATTATATTGGGTGGAATTATGGAAAGCTGATAAAGAAAGGATCTTACATGGTGTCAAATGCATAAAGTGTAACTAGATTGTGAAGGAGGAATAAACATATTGAAACAACATATTGCAGGAGTTGGAGTAGCAGTGTGCTTGCTACTTATGAAGAGAGGCACATAGGCGAGAGGACTTGGAGGAATAAAGAAGAGAAAAGTTGCCAAGCAAAAACTGATTATGAGTTTCGGGAAGAGGTGTAGATATCAGTAGGAAGAGAGACAACTAAACTTGAACTTGCGGGCGAGCATAGGCCTCATGTTAGTGGTCCATTGAACAAACTAGTAAACGAAGCTAAATGTAAACAAGCAGTTATCAATGAAGGAAAGAGAAGTGGAAGGAGCTGGCGTATGATTATACGGCCATGTGGGCATATGTCAAACGCATACCTTTTAACAATTTTGACTATGAGGAGTTCGATCTGTTTTGCGAAGCCATCGGCAAGCACGGTTTAGGGTATAAGGGGCCCAACCAATATCAATTAAGAGTACCTCTTTTAAATAAAGCATACAAGAAGATTGAAGACAGTTTGGAGAAAACAAGAAAACAAAGGAAGCGTGGGATGAATATGATTGCAGTATTTTGACTGACAGATGGACCGACAGAAAGTATAGAAGTGTCATAAATTTATGTGTCCACTTCAAGTAAGGAACAACCTTCATTAAGTCTATTAAAGACTCAGCCAATACACACACTAGCGAATATATACTAATTAGATAGAAAATTGCATTAAGAAAGTTAGAGAGAAGCGTGTGCTGTAAGTGGTTACCGATAACTATCCATCCAACATGGCCGCTAAAAATGCGTTAAGGAGGCCTAATATATTTTGGATCAGTTGTGCAGCCCACACTATAAATCTTATGTTAGAAGGTATTAGCAAAATACCAAAATATAAAGCGGTGATTGAGAAGACAAGATCAATGACAATTTTCCTCTATGCGTATCACAATACTGTTAGCGGTATTTATTTTTTGGATTTAATTTTTTTTATAAAATTCTTAGTGTATCACCCAATTTACTCTCATATCAAATTTCAAATCTAAATTATTTGTAATTAGGTTGATTTATTGAAGAAAATATTTTTTGATTTTTTTTACATTTTTCATATTTTTTTCAGATATTTTTACTTTTTTTAATTTTTTTTAATTACCCTAAAAACTACCCAGAGTGTAAAATAAAGAAACAAAAAAAATCTAAAAAAAAAAGTTCCTAGAAAAAACTAAAAATCCTAGAAAAACATGAAGATAAATCTCCTAACCCACTCCCTCACACAAAAACTCGTGTATGCCCTCATACACAAAGGGTGGTAAAATAAATAAGAAAACTATTATATAAATATTATACACTATCGTCCATCTACATTATCGTCCATCTACATTATTGTCTCACAAAACACAAAAAATTACTGTGATAAATTTACTGCAAGCGCACAGTGTTGTAGTGCAAATAGGTTGTTCCCATAGGAATCTAAGATGTTTTGAAATCTCACTTTTTCTATTATCTTAACAAGTTAACTATTATGATCTAGATGGGTTTTTTTTATTATTCTAGAGTTAGCCTAGAATATCGAATTCACTAGTTCACAGCTGAGCAATCTTTTTATTATTTTCCTTCTATATTTTTAACAAAAACAATTACAATTATATGAAAAAGAAGATCTTGTTAATTTAACTTTTATTCAAATCGCCTTAAGCATTAATAATCAAGTGTCGTGCAAGCATAACTCATCAAAATTCATGACTTTCATAAAAGCAAACTATATTTCTACAAATAAAATTCAAAGAGACAATTCCAAACCCTAAGCATAGGCCATCAAAAACAAGCTTAATTATAACATATCAAAATAGTAGATCAACAAATTATTATCTTTTAATTTTATCATAGAAAAATCGTGTCTTTTAATCCTTTTAGGAAGAAGATAAATAAGAATTAAACTACGGTCGATCCCTAGCTTTATCTACATCTTAAAACTCAACAAAATTAGTTACTGATGTTTTTATTAATCAAGATGATTTTTTTATGCATGAGAACTAATTTTTTAGGCATGAAAAAAATTTGGGGCAGAGGCAGCTCAACTTGCCACTGATTTACCAACTTTTGCTACTGATTGGTCGCAAAGTTTGGGATCTTGGCTCCTTATTTTTGCAGTACGTCTCAGTTAATCCTCTTGTTTCAATATAACATGAATATGAAAATGCATACATATATAAATACTATCACAACATTAACATTATCACGACCCCCTGAATGGTTACTCCCCCCAATTAGTACAATATATGTCAATTTGAAAACTACTATGCTATTTTGTCAGAAAATTTGAATAAAGATAAATAAATGCACATTATTAAATACAAAGGAGTCGCATCACACACTAAGTACAAACCAATAATATTCACATTGAATGCACACGCATACACGCACAAATGTAACAAAATTCAAAAGTAATGTTTCAAATTTATGTGTTAGAGATGTTCAAAGCATTAATATCAAACATTAACACAACACTAGTCAAAAAGATATATACGCTATATTTTACCATATTGTTAAGCAATATAATCAATTTTTAGTACATGATCATAACTTTCAACCAACACTCCCTCATGTCATATTAAAAATTTTTATCTAATTTAATACTTCTCATTTTTTATGAGTCTATACCCCATATTAAATTTTTTTCTTTCATTCAACATCTCATATTTGATGAGTTTATTCCACTTATATGGTGAAGGTGACTTTCGTCCTCATGAAAAATAAACATATCAGAATAAGGGAATCTATTGGTAGTCCATTCCCACTAGGAACTAACAACTTCCTTGAATATTTTTTATTTTCAACACATTGGAGTAAAAAGTACATAAATCACATTTGAAACCAAATACATGCAAATGCACTTGGCTACTTTACTATTTATGTCACACATAAAAGTTATCAATAATTGAATGTAAATAAATCTAATGCCAATATACACTAAATTACCCTCAAACGCTGTGTGTACTAAAGCATAAGGGTATAACATACAACAGCACTAGGAAAAGGATACCCATAAAATATATCTCATAGGTTGTAGGTCAATTGTGCTCACACATTTATGAATACCCCTATAGTACTTCTAACAAGTAAATTTTTAAATGTCAACGGTTTTAATTTAGATTTTTATCCAAATTTTATTAAATTTCTCTAAATACCAAGTGCACCCTCTTTTTTTATTCACTTTTATTTTTCCTTTTTTTATTATTTAAAAGGAGAAGACTTACTCAATCGTTATCATCTTTGTCCTTAACCTAATAAATTATTGTGAAGCGGATAATAGATGTATACTTACCTCAAAATTACTATTAACGATATTTATTTTTCGGATTTTAATGTTTTTCATAAAATTCTGAGTATATCGTCCAGTCTACTCTCCTATCAAATTTCAAATCTAAATTTGTTCCTTTATATGTAACTAGATAGATCTATTGATGAAAATATATAAAAATATTTATTTACTTTTTTTAGTTTTAATTGTTTTATTTAATTAGTTAGTTACCCAAAAAACTACCTATTGTGTAAAATAAAGAAATTCCAAAAATCTAAAAATAAAATAAAAATTCCAAAAAAATAAAAAACCTAGAAAAACATGAAGAAAATAGTCTAACCCACTGCACCCCCACACCTATCATTTGCTAGTTCTCAAGCAAAACCTAACCCTAAAAAGAAAAAGAAAAATTCTAACTTACTTTTGCAGGAATCGCGATTGCACTTAGCACATGCAACAAGCCTTTAAACTCTAGGTTACCCTAGTGTATGAGATGTGCCTCGTAAGGGTTTGCAGTGAATATACATACAAAATTTATGAAGAAAATAGACTAAGGAGTAAAGAAAAGAAAAATAACGATAAATGAAAATCACGAAAAATAAAAATTTTATACAAAAGAAAGAAAAATCTTTTTTTAATTATTTAATTCAATTAATCTCACTAATATACAAAGTCAAGAATGCAGTTAGATTATCAATTTTCAAATCGAGCGTCATATCATATACACTTATCATTTTAATCAAAAATTTTAAATCCTATCTTTCAATACCAACTAACAGATAATCCATTGGTTCCTATATATCTACGTGAACGTGTGATAGTCTACATCGGCCTTGGCCTCTAATTCTAACTCATGATTCATCTTCTCTCTCATAACAATTTTTTTTCTTTTTTTCAGAATATTTTACCTTTCATGCGAATATCCACGCTTGCTTAGGCATAAAGTACCCGATTATTCGGAACATACTCTTTTTTTAAGAATATTTCACCTTTCATGCGAATAATCACACTTGCTTAGGCTCAAAATACCCGATTACTCAGATCATACTCTTTTTTTTCACTATTGAGGCTATTACCTTAATACCAGGCGCACCCCTTTTTTTATCACTCTTGAGGCTATTGCTTTAATACTAGGAGCACCCCATTTTTTTTATTCTCACTTTTATTTTTCTTTTTTTTATTGTTTAGAGAGAGAAGACTTACTCAATCGTTATCATCTTTATCCTTAACCTAATAAACTATTGTGAAGTGGAAATAGATGTATACTTATCTCAAAATTACTGTTAGTGGTATTTATTTTTTGGATTTAATTTTTTCATAAAATTCTTAGTGTATCATCCAATCTACTCTCATATCAGATTTCAAATCTAAATTTATTCTTTTATTTGTAATTAGGTTGATTTATTGAAGAAAATATTTTTTGAATTCTTTTACATTTTTCAGATTTTTTTCAGATATTTTTACTTTTTTTCAAAATTTTTTAAATACCCTAAAAACTACCCAAAGTGTAAAATAAAGAAACAAAAAAAACTAAAAATAAAATAAAAAATCCTAGAAAAAACTAAAAATCCTAGAAAAACATGAAGACAAATCTCCTAACCCACTCCCCCACACAAAAACTCGTATATGCCCTCATACAAAAACAAAGAGTGGTAAATAAATAAGAAAACTATTTATATAAATATTATACACTATCGTCCATCTACATTATCGTCCATCTATATTATTGTCTCACAAAACACAAAAACTTACTGTGATAAATTCACTGCAAGCGCACAGTATTTGAGTGAAAATAGGTTGCTCCCATAAGAATCTAAAATGTTTTGAAACCTCACTTTTTCTATTATCTTAACAAGTTAACTATTTTGATCTAGATGGGTTTTTTTATTATTCTAGAGTTAGCCTAGAATATCGAATTCACTAGTTCACAGCTGAGCACTCTTTTTATTATTTTCCTTCTATATTTTCAACAAAAACAATTATGATTATATGAAAAAGAAGATCTTGTTAATTTAACTTTTATTCAAATCGCCTTAAGCATTAATAATCAAGTGTCGTGCAAGCATAACTCATCAAAATTCATGACTTTCATAAAAGCAAACTATATTTCTACAAATAAAATTCAAAGAAACAATTCCAAACACTAAGCATAGGCTATCAAAAACAAGCTTAAGCATAACATATCAAAGCAGTAGATCTACGAATTATTATCTTTTAATTTTATTATAGAAAAATCGTGTTTTTTAATCCTTTTAGGAAGAAGATAAATAAGAATTATACTACGTTGATCCCTAATTTTATCTACATCAATGTTTAAAATAGCTTTAACGGTAACGTAACGTTTTGTCTTTATTAGGTTATGTCGCAAAAAGCGTAATGCATAACGTAGGTTATGCAATTTTTTATTTATTTGATAAAAATAAATATAAAACCATATAAAATAATTTTAATAAATTGAAAAATAGATTTAAAATATCTAAAAAAATTTAAAATTATTTTGTAATACATAATCTATTCAAACGTTATATTAAGTTTTACAATAATTTTCATATATTTTTATAAATTATATTAAGTCTGCAACCGTAATTCCAATCATCATTTAAATAAAAAGCAAGATTCCAATTTTTTATTTCAATTCCAATTATTATCATTGTTGTAATTTATATTTTGTAATATTCAATTTATCTTATTTATGATTGTTGATTTCAGTTCAATTAAAAATTCAATAAAATCAACAAGTAAAATATTTTAGCAACCAGACGAGAAATACATCAAGTGAACAAGGAAACAAACTTAAATTATCAAGTTAGAAATTCCAAAAGCAATCAAACAAACCAACAATTAATTAAGAAAATTACAGTAATTCGTTAATAATCAAAATAATAATCAATAACAATATATAAATTACTAAAAAAAGAATTGTAAATAACGTAGCATAACGTAATTTAACGTAACGTTATGTAATATAACATAAAATAACGTAAAAAACGTACTGTTACAGAGTACTGAGTTATTTCCAGTTGTTACGTAGCGTTGGGATTCCATTAGGTTACGTAACGCAATATAACAGGTTTCATAACGCGTTATTTAAAACAATGATCTACATCTTAAAACTCAGCAAAATTAGTTATTCATGTTTTCATTAATCAAGATGATTTTTTAATGCATGAGAACTATTTTTTTAGGCATGAAAGAAATTGGGGCTGAGGCAGCTCAACTTGCCACTGATTTACCAACTTTTGCTACTGATTGGTAACAAAGCTTAGGATCTTGGCTCCCAATTTTTGCAGTACGTCTCAGTTAATCCTCTTGTTTCAATATAACATGAATATGAAAATGCATACATATATAAATACTATCACAACATCAATATTATTACGACCCCCTGAATGGTTACACCCCCAATTAGTACAACATATGTCAATTTGACAACTACTATGCTATTTTGTCAGAGAAATCGAATAAAGATAAATAAATTCACATTATTAAATACAAAGGAGTCGCATCACACACTAAGTACAAACCAATAATATTCATATTGAATGCACACACACACAAATGTAACAAAATTCAAAAGTAATGTTTCAAATTTATGTGTTAGAGATGTTCAAAGCATTAATATCAAACATTAACACAACACTAGTCAAAAAGACATATACACTATATTTTACCATATTGTTAAGCAATATAATCAATTTTTCGTACATGATCATAACTTTCAACCAACACTCCCCCATGTCATATTCAAAAATTTTATCTAATTTAGTACTTCTCATTTTTTATGAGTCTATACCCCATAATAAAATTTTTCTTTCATTCCACATCTAATATTTGATGAGCTTATTCCACTTATATGGTGAAGATGTCTTTCATCCTCATGAGAAATAAACATATCAGAATAAGGAAATCTATTGGTAGTCCATTCCTACTAGGAACTAACAACTTCCTTGAATATTTTTTATTTTCAACACATTGGAGTAAAAAGTACATAAATCACATTTGAAACCGAATACATGCAATGCACTTGGCTACTTTACTATTTATGTCACACATAAAAGTTATCAATAACTAAATGTAAATAAATCTAATGCCAATATATACTAAATTACCCTCAAACGCAGTGTGTACTAAAGCATAAGGGTATAACATACAACAACATTAGGAAAAGGATACCCATAAAATATATCTCCTAGGTTGTAGGTCAATTGTACTCACACATTTATGAATACCCCTATAGTACTCCTAATAAGAGTAAATTTTAGATGTCAACGGTTTTAATCTAGATTTTTATCCAAATTTTATTAAATTTCTCTGTATACCAAGCGCACCCCCTTTTTTATTCACTTTTATTTTTCCTTTTTTTATTATTTAAAGAGAGAAGACTTACTCAATCGTTATTATCTTTATTCTTAACCTAATAAATTATTGTGAAGTGAAAAATAGATGTATACTTACCTCAAAATTACTGTTAGCGGTATTTATTTTTCTGATTTTAATGTTTTTCATAAAATTCTGAGTGTATCGTCTAGTCTACTCACCTATCAAATTTTAAATCTAAATTTGTTCTTTTATCTGCAACTAGATTGATCTATTGATGAAAATATATAAAAATATTTATTTACTTTTTTTTTTCAGTTTTAGTTGTTTTATTTAATTAGTTAGTTACCCTAAAAACTACTCGAAGTGTAAAATAAAGAAATTCTAAAAATCTAAAAATAAAATAAAAATTCTAAAAAAATAAAAATCCTAGAAAAACACGAAAAAAATAGTCTAACCCACTGCAACCCCATACCTATCTTTTACTAGTCCTCAAGCAAAACCTAACCATTAAAAAAAAAAAAAAATTCTAACTTACTTTCGCAGGAATCGCGATTGCACTTAACACATGCAACAAGCCTTTAAATCCCTAGGTTACCCTAGTGTATGAGATGTGTCTCATAAGGATTTGCAGTGAATATACCCACAAAATTCATGAAAAAAATAGACTAAGGAGTAAAGAAAAGATAAATAACGAAAAATAAAAATTTTATACAAAAGAAAAATCTTTTTTTAATATATTTAATTCAATTAATCTCACTAATATACAAACTCAAGAACGCAGTTAGATTATCAATTTTCAAATCGAGCGTTATATCAGATACACTTATCATTTTAATCAAAAATTTTAAATCCTATCTTTCAATACCAACTAACAGATAATCCATT
This sequence comes from Dracaena cambodiana, assembly GCA_036321105.1. Taxonomy (NCBI): domain Eukaryota; kingdom Viridiplantae; phylum Streptophyta; class Magnoliopsida; order Asparagales; family Asparagaceae; genus Dracaena; species Dracaena cambodiana. The sequence goes on along the minus strand of JAYEPQ010000013.1, from coordinate 20,225,885 downwards.
GGCTCCTATACATCTACGTGCACGTGTGATAGTCTACTTTGGCGTTGGACTTCAACTCTAACTCATGATTCATCTTTTCTCTCATAACAATTTTTTTTCTTTTTTTAAGAATATTTCACCTTTCATGTGAATATCCACGCTTGCTTAGGCGCAAAATACCCAATTACTCTGATCATACTTTTTTTTTTAAGAATATTTCACCTTTCATGCGAATATCCACGCTTGCTTAGGCGCAAAGTACCCGATTACTCGGATCATACTCTTTTTTTTAAGAATATTTCACCTTTCATGCGAATATTCACGCTTGCTTAGGCGCAAAGTACCTGATTACTCAGATCATACTCTTTTTTTCACTCTTGAGGCTATTGCATTAATACTAGGCGCAACCCTTTTTTTTATCACACTCGAGACTATTGCCTTAATACCAGGCGCACCCTATTTTTTTATTCTCACTTTTATTTTTCTTTCTTTTATTGTTTAGAGAGAGAAGACTTATTCAATCGTTATCATATTTATCCTTAACCTAATAAACTATTGTGGAGCGGAAAATAGATGAATGCTTACCTTAAAATTATTGTTAGCGGTATTTATTTTTTGGATTTAATTTTTTTCATAAAATTCTTAGTTATTATCCAATTTACTCTCATATCAAATTTCAAATCTAAATTTATTCTTTTATTTGTAATTAGGTTGATTTATTGAAAAAAATATTTTTTGAATTGCTTTACATTTTTCAGATTTTTTCAGATATTTTTACTTTTTTAAATTTTTTTAATCACCCTAAAACTACCCAAAGTGTTAAATAAAGAAACAAAAAAAATCTAAAAATAAAATAAAAAATTCCTAGAAAAAACTAAAAATCCTAGAAAAATACGAAGAAAAATCTCCTAACCCACTCCCCCACACCAAAACTCGTGTATGCCCTCATACACAAAGGGTGTTAAAATAAATAAGAAAACTATTATATAAATATTATACACTATCGTCCATCTACATTACTGTCCATCTACATTGTCTCACAAAACACAAAAACTTACTGTGATAAATTTACTGCAAGCGTACAGTGTTGTAGTGCAAATAGGTTATTCCCATAGGAATCTAAGATGTTTTGAAATCTCACTTTTTCTATTATCTTAACAAGTTAACTATTATGATCTAGATGGGTTTTTTTTATTATTTTAGATTTAGCCTAGAATATCGAATTCACTAGTTCACAGCTGAGCACTCTTTTTATTATTTTCCTTCTATATTTTTAACAAAAACAATTACGATTATATGAAAAAGAAGATCTTGTTAATTTAACTTTTATTCAAATCGTCTTAAGCATTAATAATCAAGTGTCGTGCAAGCATAACTCATCAAACTTCATGACTTTCATAAAAGCAAACTATATTTCTACAAATAAAATTCAAAGAAACAATTCCAAACCCTAAGCATAGGCCATCAAAAACAAGCTTAAGCATAACATATCAAAGTACTAGGTCTACGAATTATTATCTTTTAATTTTATCATAGGAAAATCGTGTCTTTTAATCCTTTTAGGAAGAAGATAAATAAGAATTATACTATGGTTGATCCCTAACTTTATCTACATCTTAAAACTCAGCAAAATTAGTTACTCATGTTTTTATTAATCAAGATGATTTTTTTATGCATGAGAACTATTTTTTTAGGCATGAAAAAAATTGGGACAGAGGCAGCTCAACTTGCCACTGATTTACCAACTTTTGCTATTGATTGGTAGCAAAGCTTAGGATCATGGCTCCCTATTTTTGCAGTACGTCTTAGTTAATACTCTTGTTTCAATATAACATGAATATGAAAATGCATACATATATAAATACTATCACAACATCAACATTATCACGACCCCCTGAATGGTTACTCCCCCAATTAGTACAATATATGTCAATTTGACAACTACTATGCTATTTTGTCAAAAAAATCGAATAAAGATAAATAAATTCACATTATTAAATACAGAGGAGTCGCACACACTAAGTACAAACCAATAATATTCACATTGAATGTGCACACACACAAATGTAACAAAATTCAAAAGTAATGTTTCAAATTTATGTGTTAGAGATGTTCAAAGCATTAATATCAAACATTAACACAACACTAGTCAAAAAGATATATACGCTATATTTTACCATATTGTTAAGCAATAGAATCAATTTTTAGTACATGATCATAACTTTCAACCAACACTCCCCCATGTCATATTAAATTTTTTTTATCTAATTTAGTACTTCTCATTTTTTATGAGTCTATATCCCATATTAAAATTTTTCTTTCATTCTACATCTCATATTTGATGAGCTTATTCCACTTATATGGTGAAGGTGACTTTCATCCTCATGAGAAATAAACATATCAGAATAAGAGAATCTATTGGTAGTCCATTCCCACTGGGAACTAACAACTTCCTTGAATATTTTTTATTTTCAACACATTGGAGTAAAAAGTACATAAATCACATTTGAAACCGAATACATGCAATGCACTTGGCTACTTTACTATTTATGTCTCACATAAAAGTTATCAATAACTGAATGTAAATAAATCTAATGCCAATATACACTAAATTACCCTCAAATGCAGTGTGTACTAAAGCATAAGGGTATAACATATACAGTGTTTTAAATACCGGCGTATATACCGGTATATCAGCCGGTATATCGTTAAAACTGAAGAAACGAGACGATATCGGCATTTTTTTATCGTTTATCGTTTTGGACCGGTATGGGCCGATATATTGGCCACATGGCGATATATCGACCGGTATTGAGATGTCTAATACTGGCCGGTATTGGATAATATCAGTTATTGGATTTTGGATTTTAGTTACGGGTTAAACCCGTTAGCCCATTAAGATCCGACCAGTTAAGAAATAAAACGGGTCGAAAGGGAGAAAAATATTATTTTTTTTCGCGTTTTCTCTCTCTCTCTTTCTCTCCCGGCAATCCGAGCTTTCCCTCCCCGCGACGAAATACCTAACCCCAAATTTCTCCAAATCAGCCCTAAATCTCTCTCCGATTCTTCTTCTTCCACTCTCTGGCTCTCTCTCTCGTTCTCTCCCCGCGATCATCGGCCGATCGAGCCGAACAGTCCGAACCCTAACCCTAATTTTCCAATCCATCCAAAAATCTCTCTCGTGCTCTCTCTATCTTTCTTCTTCGCTCTCCGATAGCTCTTCTCCTACTCTAGGAGTCTTCGAAGAGTGCTCGCCGTTCTCCAGTAGGGCAGTGGCCGCCGGCCAGGTAAGTGAAGTTCGTTTTTTTAATGTTAATTTGATTTAAAGTTACAAAATTCCTCAATTTCTTTTATAATTGTACTATTTAGGTTTAATTGATTGCGAGTTATGTTAGATTTTTTTTTTTGTATAATTTGAGGGGAATTGCTAAGTTGGGAGGGCTGAACCCGCGGGTAGTCTACAGTGATTTCTTGAATCACTGATTCACACTGAATCAGTGAACCAAATCACTGATTCAGTGTGAATCAGTGATTCAAGAAATGATTTTGTGTGTATGAGTTTCATGCTAGATAAAATTTGTAAATTTGAGTATTTACTATTTATATGTATTCACTGGATTAACTGTTTCATGCAATAGAATCTTGTCATTATTCTAACTGTTGTTGCAGATTAACTGTTTCATGCAATAGATTGTTGTCATTATTCTAACTGTTGTTGCAGATTCACTGTTTCATGTATGAGTTTCATGCTAGATTCATTGTTGTTGTGCATGTGGACTGTATCCATATATGTTTTTTTGTGGATGTGTTGTTGAAAAATAACAAAATTTGATAAAGAAAATCCACTAGTTAGCATGATGACTTACTACTCCTATACCTATCTTCATATGACTTGTTGATAGTGGGTGAAAGATCGACTAAGTGCAAAACCTGAAGTCCAGAGAAGTTGGACAACAACGAGACTAAAAATGATATAAACATAATTGCTCGAATAAGACATTGAAAGTCCAGAGACTTATCTACTGTGAAGTGTTTAAGATGACAATCAGAATGTTTTAATTCAAGACGAAGAGATCAAGAGAAGATGAATAGATTTTTTTACAGATTGTTCAATAGTAGTTTTACTTAAGATTTAGGTTACCTTACTGTTGAGTGTTTGGATAGTAACTGTATTTTTATATGCATAAGGATGAAATCAAATAAAGTTGTTGGCTCGGATTGAATTCCTAATAAGGTATGGAGATATTTAGGAGAGATAGTGTGAGATAGTTGCCAAAATCTATAACAAAATTTGACAAACAAAAACATGCCAAATGAGTAGAGGAAGTGCATCCTAGTACCTCTCTCTAAAAACAAGAGTATTATTCAGAATTATTCTAACTACTATGAAAAAAATACATGTATCACACCATGAAGGCTTTGAAAAAGATAACTGAACATATGTTATGGCAGAACATTAAGATATTAGAGGACAACTTTGGATTCATACTAGGATGATCAACAATAGAGGCAATTCATTAGCTTTATTAACTTATAAAGCGATTTCTAGAGAGAAATAGATATTTGCATACAACCTTTATTGATTTGAAAAAAACTATCAAGAGTCCTATGATGGACATTAATGAAGTGAGTTTTCATTCGAACATATTGTCATAAGAAAGGACATATGATGGAGTGGTGGAAAATGTCAAAACTTGTGACATCCTAACATGTGATTCTCTGATCATAATTGGATTGCATCAAGAATCTACATCGAATCCAATCTTGTTTGCCATAGTGATGGATGAGCTAATTAGAACCAGTCAGGATGAGATAACTTGGTGTATGCCATTTGATGATATTGTCGTAGTCGATAAGACGTGAGAGGGTAAATGCCAAATTGGAGCTATGAAGGAAAATCTTAAAATCTCGATATTTCAGATTAAGACGTCCAAAACAAGGTAAAGGGAACATAAATTCAGTAAATGAATTATCCGAGACTATACTGTTGTGACACTGTATAGGTGAGATGTCAATGAGTAATTAGTTTAGATACTAGGGTTTTATTATTGAAAAGAATGGGAAGGTCGATAGTAACGTCAACTATAGGATCCAAGTTAGCTGGTTAAAATGGAGGAGCGGAATGGAAGTTTTATGCAACTTCAATATTTCGTTAAGGCTAAAAGAAAGGTTTTATCAAATTGTTAATAAGGTTTTATCAAATTGTTAATATGTCAGCTTCGTTATATGGCACAAAAATTAGGTTATAAGGAGACATTATGCATAGGCGATTAATGTAGCAGAGATGTACATGGTCCGTGGGATATGTGGTAATACAATGAGAGATAACGCAAAAAATGAGGATATTCTTGTTAAGAAAGACAGCCTCCAAAGAAGAGAAGATGAGAGTGATCATCTATGATGGTTTGGTAATGTGCTCGATCTAATTGTCTCTTAACTTATGTAGCCTATGCCAAATACTTGGATAAAAATATTGGTTGTTGTATCTTTTCCTGTGCATCTAGATGAGCATCAACATCACTAGCTCTGTTTCGTAAACAATCAATATTTTGTTCTTTAAATTTAGCGCAAGCATTATATATTTGGCTGGTTCGGTTGTCTTTACTCATTTATAGAAGTCTTACATCCATAAATCTCTTACGAAATTAGTTACAGATCAATCCAGTGATTGCAGGAAAAGAGAGAAACTATCTGTCCCATTAACAGGTTTGTTGTGAAACATAGAACAATAAGCCAGTAGTCAAGTTCCCCATGCAAGAAACCTTGCGTAATGAGACTGTTGCTGAATGGATGGGCAACACATCTCCACTTTTTCGACATGGTTATATAATTATCTAGAGAGCTGTTCCATCTACAACCATAATGACAAATCATAGACCGAGAATAAACAACTGCATGAATATAGAACTATGTCGCGTCGATATTTCTTTGAAAGAGGAGCACATCATAGCAATGATGTATTCAAAATATATTGTCATTCTAAATTTTCTCATATTTGCCTTATTCTTGTAGCACATCATATTGTATTTATATCATACACATGTATTTCTATATTAGAAACAATATTTAAATTCTTTTTCCTATATCAAATACCTATGTCCTATATTTTAAAAAATTACAGAAACGCCATATGCCGTTGTTGTACTCGTATATTGTATCCGTGTCCATGCTTCCCAAGTATAGATTTATGCCACCTATTTTCATATAAAATTATGCAAACTATGCAGTAGTAGGAGGATGTCCCTGTTGATAATTCACAAATCAGTATGCACTACTCAAACATCTAATACAACACTTCTACATGATATTTCCTCATGTAATTGGTACCTAAATCATTTTAGTGACATGTTCTGAGCTAACCTAGAGTTTCAGCATAACAATTAAGTTTCATACCAGCTGTATGGGGCCACAGATAGAAGGTTGTAAAGTCGGTACTTAGTCAAGTTACTAAGATAAAGTTCTGGTTGAAAAAGATACAGCTGATAGAAGCGGACTATAGAATTAATCAAGGAAAAATTAACAAGGAGCTATGTGTTACACTGCTAGGCTTTTTCCTGAACTTACTGTTCCTGCACTGGAGTAGTGCGAGCCGTAATGGAACTTGGGGATGAGTGGATCATCAAAGCTAGAATATCTCTCTTGAAACTTTTTTAGCCGGTCAGGATTTAATGCACCAACTGGCTGCAAAATAACAGGAATTCTAGATACCAATTGACCATAAACACCAAAATTAAAAGATAATTATCATCAGAAGAATTAGTGAGTACCTTAGAAAGATCTCTGTATGAAGAAGGATCACTGAGATCAAACATTTTAGATGAGTAATCTGCTAAGATCCATGGAAAAACAGGATACTGTAAACAGTACATGGTTATTAGGATCTGATTAGTAAATACTTTAGGCTGAAGCACATTATAAAGGAAACTTCAATCAAATATACCTGAGTAATATCATTGTAACTGCGGCCTGCCATTGTGTTGAGGTCCATAAGATATTCAAAATTGCTTATCTGTAAGATAATTTTGTTCTACTGAGTTTACAATGTGAAAGAGATGAGACATTAAAGTGAATGTATGGTTTAACAATGTAGGTTACCTCCCACCGAGCCCACCGTTCCATAAGTTGAGTTCTTTTAAGTAGTTGCTCAGGCCTCTACAGTAAATAAAAAATTGCAGAGGCTAGTATAAGAAAAGGAAGTTCATTAGTAAATTAAAATTTCTGAAAGGAAAGGACAGACCTATGTAGCCAGATAAATATTATTCAGATGTGGTGGACGTGCTTGAACTACAGCACGGTATGCTTTCTTACGCATTTCAATACTCTGAAAAATTTATAAATACATGAATTACCGCCTTTATCATAAAGGTCAAGCTACAATTAAGGTTCACTTCTAAGACTTTACCCCAAAGTCGAAGAAAAAGTTTGAACGATCAACCATAAATAACTCTAAAGCACTTCTATGGAGCAGATATATGCAGAACACCCACAAAGGGAAAGGTAAGAAAATTGATGAAAAGTACTTGATAGGTTACACTACAAAATTGGAGGGAAAAAAAAAAGTTCAAATTAATTAATTAGAGCCAGAAGTCAAAAAGGCTCATGCAGAATAAACTACATGTCAAGCAAAATACTTCCATTTAACTGTGTCCACTTGACACGCAAAAAAGTAAATATACAATCCGCTTCAAATTAAATAAACAAAATAGTCACGAGATGTATAGGATCTTTTCCACTTAGTATCCATGCATAAAAATATTCCTAAGGCTCAAACGATGACCAACACAGGAAGAGTGGCATTCGGTATGCATCTCAGGGGTAATACAGTCTGCAATGAGGACTGGCATAGATGGTGAGTGTTCCCATACTCATTTCAAACTTTACTACTTTAGAACCAATTACTAAACAAAACATGAAAAATTTGATTCACATGAACAGCCACAACATATCTATGGCTACAATGTAGAGAATTTATCAGAGAAGTACATATTCTGAAGAAAAAATATGATAAGATTGGAAAGATTGGAAATCTATTCATTAACATGGATTTAATGGAGAGGGAAACATTTTGAATTTGGCAATATCTAATATGTCATGAGTCCTCAAAGAAGAACAGTTCAGAAAAAAATGTTTGTTTAACCCAAGTGTGTTCCGGACATTTGAATAACACGCTGGGAAAATGACACTGAGGTATCCAATGCTTCAGAGATTTTTGACTCTCAATACCGATACTTTGTTTTGTATCAAACAGATACCAAGAGCTAACGCAATAGTTAAAAGTTAACAGAAAAGGTAAAAGAAAAACCTTCGTTGATATGTACAGCTTCATTGCACTGTGGTGGTCAATCAATAGTGGCACAGTATTGCTTTGGAGGTTCCAGAGGAAAGAGCTTTGAACATATGATATATGCTCTAGTTTGAGGAGGAATGTGAAGGTGCAAGAGTCTCAATATATCTAGAGTTTCAATATTATAAGATCTTTCATTACAGGAGTTTCTATAGTCTATACTGTAAAAGTTTCCGTATTATAGAAGTCTACAAGTACCACTGCAGTATAGTGGTAAAGCCTCTTAGCAGTGGGCGGAGGTTTGGGATTCAACCCTACTTGCACCAAGCTAAGGCCTTATTACAAAAACAATATTATAGGAATTTCCATATTTTTCAACATTCTATTATTTTGGAGCTTCCATGTGAAATCAATTTGAGGAATAATACAAGGCTTTGGATTCTCTAGTGACAAAACTGATCATGCTTCATCTCAAGAACCTAATGGACATCAACAACAAGTTACACACCCCTTTCCTTCTTTCAAGTGAAAACAAAATTGACTATGAGTTTTAAAATAAGCACTTGGATAAACTACAAAACATGTATGAGCTTTTCTTGCAGTAACTGTGAGGTCATAACTGGCTCTCACCCAGCTTCAAACAATTGATTCGCGATATAGCTAACTTTACTTCAAATAAGTAGAAGCTATCCACAGAAGCACATAGCTGATCAGAGAAGTTGCGACCCCAAAACTTCTTGGACCTTTCAGTAGAGGTGGAACCACAGAAACCATCAAGAAGGTATCCAACAGCCATGATCCAAAGAAAATCGCAAATCTGAAGAATGCCAGCATCAGAAGATAATTATTGAGAAGAAAAAAAAAACAGTGTAATACAGTACGGTAGAACTTCAAAAATCTGAAATGCCTTTATGATTACAGGTTTTATAGCATAACATCACAGCAAAAAATTTTTCCCCAGTTAGCAGTTATATGCTTAGGACTGGAAACTACAGTGAAGAATTGGTTGCTTCTGTGCAGGATACAGGTGGAACCACACTAGTTAACTGCATATGTATATTAACAAGCGATGCTCATATACACTAAGCAGAACCCATAAAATTATAGTGAACACATCAAAATTATCAATGCCAAAAGAAAAAAAAAATGAAGTCTTGATTTTTTAAAACCATGGGAATGCATGAGAATCAGGATGCAAAAGCAAGAAAGCTTTCATGGAAACTATGGATTTGAGCCTTTGCAACTACATCGGTATATGAATAGTTTACTTTCTATCTACATACAGATGCTTATATACTGCATAAGAATGCACAGATGGCGGTAATTTAGATTTATATTCGGTATAGATTTGAATGATCAAAATGAAGAGTCAACTAACCCATTATCTTAAGAGAATGATCATGATTTGTTAAGTTTTGAAAAACTTACAAAGCGTATGCAGAATGGATAAAAAAACGGGATCAAATCCTTGAAACTAAATTAAACAAGAAAACCTTGATTCTCCAACACCTGGTTCCAGTCGACAATGGGTCCCTCACAACCATACATTCTAAGATGCTTGACTACATGTGTTCATCTTTATAGGTTTTCTCCTTAAAAGAATTGAAACATGCATGCAACGCATTAATTGATTAAAACATCCAACAATTGAGTTGTTTTCAGTTCATTTTTAAGTATGTAAACGTGACACATAAAAAACCATCCTACAAAGTGAATTGAAATGGTATTTGGTAATGGATGCATTGACAAATTATACTTAGGAGATATGCTATAATTAACATTTTACCTATGCAGTGCCATTCTCTCATTGCTGGAAGACATTGCAAGGACAAAACTAATGGAAAATATAACAAGATATCCTCAAAAGCTTACCATAGCAATTCTTCAGCGTCACAAGTCTAATGATTCCCAAATAAACATACATATGCTCAATAGTTTCTTTGCGGACTACCATCACATATCAAAACCGTTCACAGGAAATTGTGATCTCCCTCCTTTTTCTTTTTCTTTCTTTTTTTTAATTCTTGTGGCCATTTTTTCGGATCACTTGAAAAAGAACAGTGCTAAATGCATCAACTATTCCTCTTATCTTAAATGTTTGCTTCAGGTGCACAGTTACATAGTAAAGCAGATCTTTGAAAATTCTCAAGGCACACTTGTTACCAGCAATCACAACCGCTATCATTTAGTGCCCATGTGCATTCCCTATCTTCATATTCTTGTCTTTTGTGTTCTACCTTCAGCCAAGAAACAGAACTGCGTCTTACCTGACAAGTTCAATAACTCACAGCTTCTATGAGTTTAAAGAAATAACAGCAATATTGGGCCTGTGTTCCCACATCCTAACACCAGATGCTTCTTTTCCTGTTTTCCCTTCCAATATGAGAATTTATATAAGAAATTGGAGACCAAAACAGAGATAAGGATATATTAATTAGGCTTGTCAAGATGAAAGATAGGACGAAAGACCTAGTTTGTGAGTATCAAGAGTGACCATCAAAGAAGTTAAATAAGAATCACATTAGAAAACATACAGTAGAACCAAATGATTCTAGCTAGTTTATAAACTATAAGTATTGCAGAAAAGTTAGGCTTAGCGAAACTAAAGCTGTTATCAAGAAAAGAGTGTACAGAGAGTTGTAGAACTAGATAACATCTCCATTGGGACTAGAAGCATTTGGGAGATACAGGCTTAGCATAGTTAACTAGGGATACATATGGTTGCAACATCGTTGAAAAAATAAATCTTGTTAGTTAATATATAATATCCTAATCACGAAATTCAAATTTTGACTTGGAATAGAAGTTTAAATATTATGATATTTTGGTAAGATCTTGATTTTGCAAATTTAGATTTTGCCAACCAAAAATATTTTCTTACTTATGGATTTTAAATATTTAAAGTATTAGGATATTTCGTGACAATCATGATTGTCCAAACATGCTTAATTTAATCAAGAAAAGTGTAGATTTTAAAAAAAAAAAATGCCTGACAAAAAATAGAATGAGCAGTTTAGTGCATATATATAAGAATAAAATGAGCCTAAGAGGATTATACAAAGTTCAAACTATCATGAGATCAAATTTATGAGTTATGAGCTACGCATGGAACTTGGAAAGAGAATATTAATGAGTAAAAGCTAAGAAACGAAGCATTTTGTCAGAAATTTTTTAGTTTTATGCTAGGGAGATCGACTATGAAGTCTACTTCTCTATTAATATGATTGACATGGAGATATAGGAAGGCAAAGAAAAATCCACGGAGTTTTCATTGAGTAAGAAAAGACAAGGAAAAACTTAAGGTAAGGTCCTTAGAGAGAGACTGCGGTGGGTTTAAGAGAAGAAACAAGAATTTATTAGGTATATTAATATGATGAAAGATATGTAAAATAGAGTAGTAACTAAGACCAACATTGTTGGGAATGGAGGCTGTTTCAAAACAATGTTTCCTCAATATGTCAAGGAGGGGGAAAGTATGCAGAGGCATATGTTAATGGAGGTAATTTGTGACATTGTGTCACTTGAGTGCATGGATACAGTCAGCAATCAAGGCCACTTGCAGATGTAAATAAGTAACCAGGAATGGTGGGACCTTTATGTTCAAAGAGATACTCCTGAACATTAAGCTCTAAACTTAACAAAACGAATATCAAAGTTCCCTTCTAGTTCGATTGAACATTCAATAGCCAACTGATTGTAGAAACTACTGAGGCTGATGCATAATGAAAAATGAAAATGTTACCTGAGGTCAGAATTATGAACTTTTGAAATGACTACAACCACAACAACAACTAAGCCTTTTATCACAAGTACTTGGGGTAGGCTACATGAACCAAAAGAGAATCACGCTGGCTCGACTACACTGATAATCCTTCATCATTCATTACTACTGAGTAATATGTCCTCATTAAACCTCTAGAATCCATATCTTTTCGCATCACCTCTATCCATGTTTTCTATGGTTTTCCTTTCATTTTTTTAACTTGTCCTATGTTTATAAGCTCCCATCATCGAACTTTTGAAATGGCTCTTTAAAAATTGCTATAAACTAAGGCACTTGCGTCCCCTAATATTTTTAGCTGTTTCAATGTTTCTTAAAACGTATCTCCGTGTGCGTGGAGACCTTTCCTTCTTTAAGGCTTTATATTGGTAAAATAGACCAAAAAAATATGAGATCCAAGAGAAAATATGTGAAAGAAATGAAAAGAAATAAGGAAACCGCACAACAATAATTATTCATCCATTTATTGTGCAGTTCATCTGTAAGTATATATTGTGTAGATCGGTACATGTCTTGACCTCACTGGCCAAATCTCGCTATTTGGATATTGAAAGGACGCACTACTATAAAATATGAGCGGCTAGGTTGGAGAGTCAAAAGGTGAGAATGGAAAATGAGTGTCAGCATATTGATAAAATTTGTCTATGGAGCATGGATACGAATACAGGACATGGATAAAATACGGAGCATGGCAAAATCCTAAGAAAGTAGGATAGAGGGACATGCCAATCAATATTTATCATTATTTATAAATATAGATAAATTTATAAATAAAATAAATATTAACTAGCAAACTATTATCATAAGATATTTATCTATAATAAATGCAAGCATGTTCATTTAGTTGCATTTTCTAGCTGTTTAATCAAATAATAATATGAATATTTAAAGTAGTAAAATATCCAATATCAAATAGTAATAAAATACCAATTAATTAGTCATTGAGTTTCTTTACTTTTAGGTTTTCTATAACCATATCGAACAAGTTCAAATTGACTTACTAGTGGAGGAGGAAATGTAGAAACTTGGAATGTACTAATAAACGACTATATAATGACCATAGACCATGGTTGAATTTAGAACACAAACAAATATCTCACTAAAAAACAACAGACCTTTAACTCATTCACACCATTTATTACGATTTCCTATTTTGCTCAAACAATTAACAAAAAATAAGGTTAAAAAACTCTATATATAAATGCTAAGTTGCCGCACATTTCAAATCGACTATTAGTTGGATACAAGCGTTGTGCATTGAAGACAAGTAGGACACAAACCATTCATGTAAGAGAGGCACATGTGAGCATCATGTAATAGCCTAACCGTTACCCCCCGACAACCCCCAAATCAGAAACACCCAAAAAAATACCCAATCAATCTTGGTTGACAGCAAAATTCTAGTATAGTTCAACATAATATCCTGGTGAAATCTCGATAATTCTCAAGGAAAAAACATAAACAGAGACCGTTGAATTATTGCTATTATAAGCAGAGGTGGACAAGTTAGATGAAGACAGGTTTCAGAAAGAACATCAATAAAGCATTTACATGAGGTAAAGATATCCAAGACTAGGTGGTAAAATTGAAAGTTGTGGCACTATCCATAGTGGTTTTGGTAATGAATCGGAAGTTTCAAAAAACTGCCAAATTTTTGTTCAGTCCATGCTCATTGTAACTATATTTCTTTAATAGAAAAACCGCCTACTTACTTGCACACCATGGAAAAAAAATTAACAAGATATATATTCAACTGGGACACTTTTTGGGCCCCATTATACAAATAAACTTCCAGAGTTGTTGTACTGCCATAGTGGTTTTGGTATAAGCAGGAACTTTAAAAGAAGTGCCAACCTTCCACTAAGTTCAAGTTTATTGTAACTATAATTTCTTTAATGGCAAAGATGCTATGTTTCTTGCATACCTTGTTGGAAGATCAGCTAGATAGACACTTAATAGCCCCCCACCCCACATTTATACAAATTGATTTCTAGGAGCTGAGCTGACTTCATTAGTCACGCAGAATGGGCTATAATATACAATATTATTTTTAACCTTGAAGTGTCGTAAATTTCCCACATGTTGAGCCTATTAAACATGTCAACTTCAAGAACTGGTCCCATGTGATTGATGCAGTTCAAATATATTAAAGGCCATAGCCGTAGGTATAGAAGCTTGAGCATGTTTAGATTAGGGAACAAGTATAGTGAAGGCAAGATCATTACCATACAGATTACCACAAGGATCGACCTCAAATATGTCCAAATGGTTTTTTTTATGACAGCAAGTTGAATAAAAAATGAAGCTAATGACTATCAAAAGAAATTATGTGTTGGTTTGTCAAATACAACTTAGCAAAGCTTCTAATCTATACAAAATATCAAATATATAATGAGAATAATTCCATTTGTTAGAGAAACAACTTCAAAGAATATAAAACTTAATATATTAATGTATGACAAATTGCACTAAATAATATACTTATGAGTTCGATATCAGGAAATAGTACTAGAAAGTGAACAATATGTTAAGAATAGGTACTACAGAAAGTCTCTTAAATAGTAAAAATATGGAACCTTAGCAAAATATTATAATATTATATTTACTATTGTGCAGTAAAATATGGCATCTTAGCAAAATATATTGGGTAGAAAGCCAAGGCATCCACCCACAACTCTATTGATATTGGATTCAAGTCCATTTGTTTAAAACCAAATACCTGGGCGGGAGGGGCCTTTAGGTTAAATTCTTTAAATTTTATAGTCTGACCCAAAATTATACAACATTGTAAAGTACCACAACAGAAGATAGATGGAATCATGAAAATGGTTTTTATGCTGATTCTTTTCCAACTACATGAAACTATCATTTTGAAAATGGAAAATTTTATTATTTATTATTTGTCATTGCTGCAAGAAATAGTAAATCTACTATACAAATGAAAGATATTGCATAAGAGATCTGTTGAAAGGTGCTTAATAGTGAGGTGGTTAGGAGACATACAATTTTACTTGCAGTTAAAAAATTGATGAACATAATGAGACTATTACTTCTAATGAAACCTAACTAAGAATGTGCTCAGCAAAAAAAAAAAAAAAACAACTTTTAACCTCCAAAACCATCTAGGCACATTCAGACTATAGGACTTATCCTAAATTACTCTTGTAAGCTTATTCATCACTACGGCAAATAAAACTGGACTCAATGTAGATCTTTGATGCAATCCAATCATAATCGAAATACCACTTGCTAGATCGCCACAAGTTCTGTCACTTGCCAATAATCCTCTTAATAATGTTAATATATTTGACAGAGAATCCCTTCTTTATCAATGTCCACCATTGCACCTTTTCTCGGTTCCTTTCATAGGCTTTTTCGAAATCAATAAAAAACTTATGCAAATCTTTACTTCTTTCTCAAAATCAGTTATTGACTTAACGAAGCAAACGAGCAGGTTCTAATGACAATCGCAAAGGCATGAATCCAAACTGGTTTACAAACCAAGAGAGTTGAAAGATCACCATCAGTATCCAAATTCGGGAACAATTATTCAACCCATGCTTTCTGCATGACATCTTGATTTCTCAGTTTGGTCATCTGGCCACAGATGTGAAAAAAGCAGTGTTCTAAAAAACGCCCTATACGGGCACATAATCGCTCGCATAGGCGCTTGTGGTTCCCAAATGCAAACAAAACCAACAATTCACCCTATCCGCATGGACAGGGGATTATGCAGTTGCATAATTGATTATGCGGAATATGCGCCTGCATAATCCGCATAACCGATTATGCTGTTAAAGGGTTATTGGGTTTCAAATGTTAAAAAACTGCCTGGCCCGCACCTAAAAACCCAAAATGTTAAATAAATTTCTCGATCCCTTTCTCCCCCAAAACCCGATCGTTAACCCTAACCTCTCGTTCCCCTTTTCTCCCGATCGAAACCTGATTTGATTCGAGCACAGCTCTATGTGGGAAGCTTGCAACAACCTTTCTGAGCTTTTTTCCGGTGGTGGCGAGCCTCCAGTTGAATTAATCAGCAGCGGTGACATCTCAGGTAAGTTTTTTGTTTGTTTTTCTATTTCCATTCAAAATTTCCATCATTTTTAGGTTTTAGTGATTTTTTTTTGTTTTTTTCTTCTTTCATTGGTTTAGTTGTTTAATTTGATAAAAGCAAAGACCGATCGAAATTCAACTTGAATCTAGGGTTTTGTAAATATGGTCGCCCCTTAATTGGAAATTTAATTGAATAATTTGTTCAAGGATCAATGATAGTTTGGATTTCTTTTTAGTAGATATAATGCTATATATGTTTTTGCTTGTGCTACCGTTTGTGCTGCTGCTACCGTTTGTGTTGCTGCTCCTATTTGTGCTGCTGCTCCTGTGTGTGCTGCTGCTATTTAATGTTTTTTTTAAACCTTACCATTTTAATTGTGTGGATTATTTTTGTTTGGTGTAGGCTGTAGCATTGCATTTGTGTGGGTCCTTGTAGGCTATAGCATTGCACTTGTCCATAATCCATCACAAAATTTTTACAAATATTCGATTAATTTGGAATGGCATGTCACATGTGCTCTAGAATTGAGGTCCATATATGAATAAAATTGATCAATTTGGTGGACCCAAAAGGTGAATACAAAATACATTGGGAGTCAGAAGTTAGTATTTCCTCTAACTTGTGAACTTGATTTCTCTCTCTTTTTTTTCTTTTTTTTAAAAAATTATGACAAGGAAATGGTTGATATTTGAAAAGATTTAGCCATCATATTTACTCTGTCATTTCTTTTCGTCTATTTAATATAAAATCATTTTGCCATTTCTTAATTATTTATTGAGTAATAAATATTTTTTTCCTCAATGGTGATGTAGGAATTTCTGTAAGACAATTAGTTGAATTTCTATGTCATTTATGGCTTCCAATTCTAGTAGTTGTGGACAGCCAAATCTATCGAGTGAGAAAGATACTCAGATTCCATCTAAACCTCCTGGATCAAATTATATTGGGTGGAATTATGGAAAGCTGATAAAGAAAGGATCTTACATGGATGTCAAATGCATAAAGTGTAACTAGATTGTGAAGGGGGAATAAACATATTGAAACAACATATTGCAGGAGTTGGAGGAGTGTTAGCAGTGTGCTTGCTACTTATGAAGAGAGGCACATAGGCAGAGAGGACTTGGAGGAATAAAGAAGAGAAAAGTTGACAAGCGAAAACTGATTATGAGTTTCGGGAAGAGGTGCAGATATCAGTAGGAAGAGAGATAACTAAACTTGAACTTGCAGGCGAGCATAGGCCTCGTGTTAGTGGTCCATTGAATAAACTAGTAAACGAAGCTAAATGGAAACAAGCAGTTATCAATGAAGGAAAGAGAAAGAAGTGGAAGGAGTTGGCGCATGATTATACCGCCATGTGGGCATATGCCAAACTCATACCTTTTAACAATTTTGACTATGAGGAGTTCGATCTGTTTTGCGAGGCTGTCGACAAGCACGGTTTAGGGTATAAGGGGCCCTGCCAATATCAATTAAGAGTACCTCTTTTGAATAAAGGATACAAAAAGATTGAAGACATACAATGGGAATGCAAGTTTAGCTATACCACTGATCACCGGCTAAATGCCATCTTAAGCCTGCTTCCAAAAGTAAAAGATACTATAATAAAAATTTCAAAAGTATAAATCATATATATTAATCACGATATACCAATTAAAAAGATTGATCTGATCTAATTGGTGCACCCAAAACATGTGGATTTCATAATTTTCTAGAAATTTTACAGCATCTACAAGTATTTTTCATGACTAAATTAATAGGTGTCTAAATACAATGATCATGTTTTAACCATCAAATGATAGATAACATGTACACATGCATACCATTAATTCAAGTAAATTACTAGCTATAAACTGGACGAGTAAAGGCTATGCCCCTCCATACGAAATCTGAAAAGGTTTCTGTTTAAAACTAGTCCCTCCTTGTGATGGAAATTTTCAGATACCCTAAAAACATTGTGGCCTTCAAGTTCATGGTAGGATAATTTTTGGATGAAGAATTGAAAACAAAGTTTAACTTCAGTAAGACATACCGACCCACCTAGGCTGCAGCAATACATCCATATTACTATAAAAGCACCATTAAGAGTGGTTTATGTCCATTTTAAATCTTAGACATTAAATCTTCTAATTAAATCTACACCATTCATTTTTTTTTATACAAAAACTAATTCTAGTAAAATCTATCAGCAGTCTGGCCCATTGCTCTGATCCAGTCCGGTCGCAATCCAGAGTTCCTTTGGGGTTCAACTGTAGTCCTGAAACTGAGTTTGAGGATCGGTCTGGACTCAAGGAAACTTTAACCTGATTCCACTCGAGGGAAAATAAAATTTCTCTTCCACTATATTTCAACCTGGCTCCTCTCCAATTGTTTATGAGAGAGAATGGACATTCTCGTGGGGTTTGCTCGGTGACGGTGGCTACCAAACTGACTTGCATGGTGCAATTGTTGCTATTGGTAAATTTTTTCTTTCCCTTGTCAATTATTCTAATTCTATAAATGTTGCACTTAAAGTTTTCATCATTTCATTGTCTGTCCCAAGTCAAGATAAAGGAGGATTATGGTAGGTCCGTGACAGCATAAAATATTGCCACATATTATCTGCCAACTGATCTATCTGCTAACAGGAGAAAGGAAAAGAATTACTTTAGACTTGAGGCCCCTCTTCTATTCATTTCCTCATTCCACAATACTGCTCTCGATTTTCTCTAAGTTCCAGTATATTGAATTTTCCATACATGAATTCTAAAAATTATTAGCTTATCCAGATCTTTTGGGCTGAAAAGACACTTGAATATGTAATATAAACGTGCACTTGGAGGATGGTAATTCCCAACCAGTATATTCAAACACCTAAAAAAGATTCTGGAGACTGGCAGCAATTGAGAAATGTTATGGAAACTCTTTGTTGGCAAGAAACAATTGCAGATAAATCAAACCAGCCTACTGAATTGACCCAATTGTGAAATGCAATCAGTTTACTTCCCATAAAACAAATTAAACGGTCAACATATGATTTGACTTACTTGCATTCAATTGTGATTATAAGCTATAATCAGCATTAGTTATATCCTACATAAGAATTTAGTTATTGTAATGAGAAATTTATATCAACATTACATGTAGAGTACCTCGTTCACATCAGTTATATCATGGGTGAGAATTTAACCATTGTAGGAGATTACAAGTGCATTATGAGCATTAACTGAAAAATACCTTGCTCATTATTGTGGAACGTTTGCTTAACCTGGATTGATTGCTCACTGGAGAAAATTCCATAAACTCAAGCATAATTGTTTTTTTCCTTTCTTAGAAACTTATATGAAATAGTACAAATAGTTTATTGTATACGACTATTAGCTTTGTTATCAGTAACAGCTTGGCTAGTATGTTTATTGTGTTGAAGAAACTAAGATCTCACATATGATATATTGTAAAATTTTTATTGAGAGCATGGGGTACTAAAGAAAAATACCTCCAAAGCAGGCTTGAATGAGGTTTCATGGTTGATAAAGTATTATTATCCGTAGGCATCACGTTCCAGCTTCGCCTACTTAAACCTTCCGATATGACATCCTTTACACTTATGTTTCTCATTAATATGTTATCTTCTCCATTGTCATCCTCTCTCATTGAAGCGAGGACCATTCGGAGCATGCAAAGAAATGGTTGACCACTGTCCAACAAATGATAAAGCGCTGCCATTCCCCCCATTCCAATACCTGATCCACCACCAATGCCAAGACCACCACCAAGTGCACATTCATCTAATAGAAGTGACTGGAGCATAGTAACCGACTTCTTCACTTGTGGAAGTTCTATCCAGGTACCATTAGAATCTTTTTCCAAAGTAGAACTCCAGGCTTCCCAGCCATTCCCACCTCCACCAAAAACACACGTCTTTGGCAGAAGGCCAACTCCATACCACGTTCTGCTCCTGTGCTTCCAACCTTCAAATAGATCTAAAATATAGCTGCCATAAGATACAAATGCACACCGCACAGATTCATAAGGCTCAGCTGCAGCTACTGCAGCAAGACGCTCCATAACAGCTGCAGAAATTTGCCCATTTGCATCAGCCATAGAAGCAAGAACCTGATAAAGACAAAATAGTAATGAATGCAGCAACTATATGGACATAATATCATATTCTCAACACATAAAAAAAAAAAAACATCTATATTGCATACCAGTCATGTCCATTTTTTTAAAGGATTAGAGTACATCCATGAACATAAAAGTCTTGCGGTATTGAATATGAACAGTGCACTAGGAAACTATGACCATGAGGTTGAGAAGATGGTATTGACGATTAGGCTTCAATTAAACAACAGTAAAATACAGCCTAACTCCACAAAAACTTCTCAGCAACCACACACCAATAGAAGTAATAATCTCTAATCTAAACTAAGAATACTTATCATACGCTCCATACATTTGGCTTTAGAATTTATGCATAGTGCCATGATACTGACAATCAATAGCACATACTACAAGAGTCTAAAAACAACAGATATGTGATGATTTTATTATGCATATACATATCAGATGTACATAGCTAAGCAACCATGTTGAATCAAAAATGCAGTTTCCTATCCCTCATAAATGCATTTTCCTCCCAAACTAATATTGCAAGGCAAAGTCCCAGCCAGAGTAGGAAAAGTTTGTCTCTATGATATAAAATCCATAAAAATTTGAATGAAGGCTGGCAAGAATTAGAGTAACCACCTAATTTTCCAGAAAAGCATATCGATGGATTTACAAACTGCATTAGAATGACCGAGTGTTTGCAGATGCATCTACACAATGTATATGCACATATGCATAAATATATAAATAAAATATGCAGATGCAATAGAACAGTAGCTTGAACTATTTACACCTTTCCACTATGTGACTTGCATATATATATATATATATATATATATATATATATATATATATATATATATATATATATATATATTCGCAACTGACAATGCATATAAGAACATAAATACAAGTAAATTGGTCCACAAATTAATAACTAAATAGAAATTTGTTAGGTAACAAATAAAGTGAATGGAGGGAACACTAATACAGTATACTCCAGCAACCAGCTAAAGCTATAGGATTCTGCCAGTTATTCAATGGGGGTACAGTAATTAATGAAAAGACAACAATATCAACGAGAACAATACCCACATAAATTATCAGATACAAATTATGCACAATAGTTATAGGCTTACAGCATTCAGATTCGTCTTACAAGACATGGCATGTAGTACTTCAATACAAGTATTTGGGGGGTTCACAAACCTATATACATCAGTGCCACCAGAACTTGGCATCTCTCACTTTTCTGTTAATCACTTAATATCTCAAAATCTTAACTGATCATGAGAACAATTCAACGTTAAAAATTTCAAACTTGGAAGCGTGATCCCAAATTCAAAAAATTAATTAAATGGGAAATTATGCCATGACAGGGGCGAAAAGGTCCATACAGGAGTTTCTTAAAAAAATAAACAATTTTAATCAAATCAAAGTCAAAAAACCTTTTATATAGTAAGGTGCCACTTTTCCCTCACAAAAATTACTTCTCTTATTGTTGGGGAATAAACCAAACCTTTAGATCATAGGTCCCAATCTCCATGAAACTACATTTATTTCCTCAAAAAGGATCCGATTTCAACTTGATTCACTACTAAACGGGTTAGACAGGTCGAATATGGGTACACAGTAAAACGGGTACAAGTATGAATTCAGCTCTTCAACCCAGTCAATAAACGAGATAGGTGTGGGTTGTCTTTGGCTGTTTAGCAATTTGACAGAAACCCAGCTACCAAGCCCGATTATTCCCCTACCCCAAGTCCTAGCTTCTTCTTCAGTGATAGACCTATCAAGTTAATGAATTTTCATAATATATGAGGTCAATGAGTTCCACCTCATGGATAAGTAATGGCAGGATGCAACCAAGATTTTGGTTGAAACATATATTCTTCCACCAAAATAGCAAAGAATAGAGCTGATACAGAAATGGCTACAAAATAATACAAATAAAATCCTATTCTTTCACAAGTAAATAGAATAATATATGCCTTAAAATGAAATACCTGAACCTGAAGCTCCCTAGAAGCAAAATCTAGCAAACCACCAAGGAGTCTTCTCTTGAAAAGAGGCAAAGACTCTTCGCGCCTTCAGATTGACAAGAAAGTAAACAGATCAACAGGATCGTTAACATGGAAAATTAAAATAAAACAAACAAATGAATATATTGTTTGATCAATAACATATAAAGAATGCAAATCAGATAAGCAAATGAATAGATTGTTTGATCAAAAAAGCAAATTGTCCAAGGACTAACCAAATTGTTCCCATGCTGAAATTCAGCAATAATATAACTCCATGCAGGTAGAAAAATGTGGAAATTGTTTAAAAAAAAAAAAGAATGCAAACTAAAAGACTCAAGACACACACACATGTGAATATGTAGGATAGAGCTTAGCATTTCTTTGGAACAGGCTTAAAGTTTGGTAACATCAACCTAACTATACTACGAGCCATCTAAATGTGTGATCTACACTATTCATTTTGATCTATCCATCACAAAACATATACAAAACAAACAATTACGCATAACGAAGCTTCTAACTTATTTGGTATTTGTTTAATGATTGCAAAATGAACCAGTATTAATGCAATAATGAAAGGGAACCAAACCCTTTGACAAAAGGTGTAGAACTTTTCGAGATGCATAAGCCTTTGTGCACATACAATTGCTGACGTGTAGATCATGATGAACATTGTTGAATGTTGACCACCCATTTTGAGTGGCCTTGACAAGTGGGTACAAACTTTTACTTTGTTATTTGGGAAGAAGAAAGAACTACCAATGATTTGTTTCCTCCACCGTTAATGACTCTAATGTTTAAAGACTTAAACGAGAGCACCATATTCGTAAATACAAATGAGTGTGCACACACACTGATAGAGGTACGAAAACTCACAAAACTCAAGTGACGGGTTGGTTTCACGTACATATGCATACACATGATTCAAGTGACATGGTTGTTCATGCACGCACACACATAACTCAAGTGACGGGACTATTTCAAGCACGCCCGCCCGCCCGCCACCCTTCCATAGGCATGCACAAGCATGCATACTCACACTGAATGGCTGATCTTTCTCTGATGATCTGAACCATTCACCTCATCACTCATCAAGTGGTTGTTATTTGAAAACTATTCAGTTTGAGACCACTTATAGGTATCATTAAATTGTGTGATTTTTTTTTTTATATTTATGTTTAGAAAATGGAGGTCAAGATGAAAAAATTTGATCATAAAAAAGCTTACCCATTTAGAGTCAAAGATGATCCTCAAGTTGCTTGGGGTGTTAAGCACACTCATTCGCCTCATCACTCATTCACCTCATGCACAGACACTCACACGAAATGGTTGATTTTTCTCTGATAATCTGAACCATTCAATCACTCATCAAGTGGCCGTTATTGGAGCACGGTTCAATTTGAAACCACTAATAGGTATCATTAAATTGTGTGATTTTTTTACATTTAATTTTAGAAAATGAAGATCGAGATAAAAATGTTGATCGTACAAAAGATTACCTATTTAGTGTCAAAGATGATCATCAAGTTGCTTGGGGTGTTACCTAACATCTCGTTTCCTCATATCTAAAGATGTATAAGAGGTAGACTTGGCTCCTTTGGGGAAGGATCTGGATGAAAAGTTTCTCTTTCAATTTCAAATGATGGATGAGTTGAAAATCCATTCTATTTAAGTTTATTTACACTATTTAGAGTACCCATAAACCAAAAATCAAGTGTTCTAAAATTTTTTGGCCTACGCATCAAAAGGGCTGCAAAGTGGATAGTCTAAATAGCAAAATGCTTCTTTTAATACTGACAAATTTAAGACCCTACAAAAAGTGGTGTACAAGGGTTTTCAAGTGTCTCAATCATGGTTAGATCAAGAATTTGTATGTCCATAACCATATATGCATGGAAAGGCAACCTTCATAAGTTCATTTTGTGCCTAGTTACATGGGCAAAAAAACTTCTACCCACTTAATTTTTTTTAGTTTATGCACCACCAATGATGTTGATGAACTTCAATATAATAGATATTTCATTTATATTTCATTTGGACAGCCAAACGTTGGATTTGACTTGAAAGGAGTTGACTCCTTCAAGCAATAGCCAAGTTCACACTTGCGCCACGCACACACACAGAGAGAGACACACGCACACACACACAAATACATACATCACATGTCTGCATATGCATTTTTTGTATGCATTTGTGTGTGTGTGTGTGTAGAGAGAGAGAGAGTAGCTAGGATACTTTTTGTAGTATCCGGGATATGGATGCTTCGCCTTTGATTTGGATAAACCACCTTCTATTTCTCTCTCTCTCTCTCTCTCTTTGTGTGTGTGTGTGTGTGTGTGTGTATAGAGAGAGAGGGGCAGAAAAAGTAGCTAGGACACTTTTTGTAGTATCCAAGACATAGATGCTTCTACTTTGCTTTGGATAAACCACCTTCCAAATTGAATGATCAACACCACTGGATACCAGTTGCTCGTCATCCCCCATATAGAAACAAAATTTCTAAAAGTTCTTGACATGAATCAAAAGTATAGTAAAAATCTTAACATGTTTCAGAACCATCAATTATCTTTTCACATGATGCGTGGGTAATTGGTATATCCCTCTCTTCAAGCATACATGCACACACACCACAAACTATTTTATGTTCTGTTGTTAAAAAAAAGAGAACAGTATATTCTGAGGAACTTATCCTATATGTCAAGAAAAAAACATGCTAAGTCATAAAAGATAAAATCGGAAACTCTATAATCTAGAATATTCCATTAAGTGTTTCATTGAAGTATCTCATTCTCTGTTCTCCAGTACTAGATCCCCTGGTCACTGATAGCCATTCCGCACAATGAATTGTAGCTTCTACGTCCTACAAAGAGGAGAGAAATTTTATATGATGTACTTTAAGCATTAATTTTATATTATAAATTGTTAGCCCACAGCCCACCTTGTGGTTAAACTTTTGGATAAGTTGGTTATCCAATGATATAAATAAGCCAACTATTTGAAATTTAAAAAACCCATGATTAATTTATTCTCTAAAATCACAGGATATGGCATAGGTTGAGATTTATAATATGAACGGTATGCAAAATGTAGTTGTTATCAGTATGACTATATGTGCAAAAACAAAAAAAATGGAAAGAAGATGCCTTTTACAAATGAATACTTCTACAGCCAATTGGACAGCAAAGGCGTTACAAGTATATAAACATACTAGCGACAACACATATATGTGAAATGCATTTGCAAAGACAAGAATAAAATGAAAATACTATTTGATTACTGAATCGAGCCAATCTGAAAGGTGGTCAATCAAAATGAAGTGGTGCAAGCATGCTGACTAAGTTTTTTTTAATCATACTGAACTGACAAATCAAGTCTTCTTAGAGGATGTAATAATCTAGTTAGAGAAGCATTAATACTATACTGTTGTGCTATCATTGTTAGAAACGTGAAATCACATATTATGTAATTGAAGCCAATTGAAGCCAGACAAAATGTGGATAAAACTTTTAAACCTAGTCCAAGTTTTCATTCAAAACTCAATATTCCATGCAAACTTGACACTTGATACCAAAAAAATTGGAAATCTCTAATGGGTATAATCTCACTCAATGTTGAAAATAATGAGTTATGAAACCCGTTATATTGCGTTACGTAACCTAACAGAACCCCAACACTACGTAACAACTGGAAATAACTCAATGCACCATAACAGTACATTTTTTATGTTATTTTACGTTATATTACGTAACTTTACGTTAAATTACATTATGTTACGTTATTTACAATTATTTTTTAGTAATTTCTATATTGTTGTTGATTATTATTTTGATTGTTATCGAGTTGCTGTAATTTTCTTACTTGATTGGTTGTTAGCATATTTGATTGCTTGTGCAATTGCTAACTTGTTAATTTGCGATTGTTTCCTTATTCGCTTAAATTAATTCCCCTCCGATTGCTAAAATATCTTATTTATTGATCTATTGAATTTTTAACTAAATTGAAATCAATAATTACAAATAAGATAAATTGAATATTACAATATATAAATTACAACAATCATAGTAACTGGAGTCGAAATAAAAAATTAGAATCTTGTTTTTTTATTTCAATAATGACTGGAATTATGCTTGCATACTTAATATAATTTGTGAAAATAAATGTAAAAATTATTGTATTATATATTACAAAATGGTTTTATATTCTTTTCTTAGATATTTGTAAATTTATTTTTCAATTTATAAAAATTATTTTATATAATTTTATATTTATTTTTATTAAATAAATAGGAAATTGCATAACCTACGTTATGCATTACGCTATATGTGACATAACGTAACAAAGGCAAAATGTTACGTTACCATTATACGCTATTTTAAACATTGATCTCACTCATACATGCACAGACTAAGATTGAAAGGAACCTCTGAGACGACATGCAGCAACTCATACTGATACAACAATGCAAATGCATTGCCTATACAATATGGTTGCTTACAAAAAATTCTCTTGGGAACACATAACTAGTTTCCCCTTCTTTTACATCTTACGTGTTTCAGCATTTCACCTTAGTATTCCAAAAACTAATCTTCACCACAAAATCACAAGATAATTTAGGATATTAACAAACCATAATTCAGCCCAACCTCTATGATGCTTAAGTTGAGAAATAGAGTCCGACTTGGCTAGTGAATATGTTGACGGGTGCACTACTAGTCTAGTACCATAAGATCATGACATGATTGTAAAATATTAAAGAATGACAAGGTAGACCCAATAAAATGATTTTCATAATTCATGTTGATAGGTGATGACTTTTCTTTTTTCTGTTTTTTTTTTTTTTTTTTTGGGTGGAGGGATGTTAGGGTGGGAAGGTGTTGGGGTAGATATAAAAAGACTGGTGAATGATAATGGCTGCCCTGTTATTAAAACGCATCCCGACTAAGGAGCAAATATGGATGGGTGCACCTGATTTTAGAATCCTGATAACAGCAGCAGAAAAATGGCGTGCACTTTTGGAGAAAAACATCCCCTTCATCTACAAACTAAAGGTAAAGGCCACTAAATTTCTTCATAGCACCTACTAAGTAAAGTATCTTTAAAAAAATCTCTCATCTAAAACAGAAGGTTTAGAAGCTGCTACGTTGTAGCTGTCCAGTTCAATGCCTCCAAATGCAAAGAGATTGTAATAAAGTAAAAAACAAATGTTGGTAGGGTGGATTGTCATTTCCATGACGATAACAAGATAGGTTTATAGTCAACCTGTTCAGGAGCATAGATCTCAACAATCTACTAGCACAACAGTCTTCTTCATTTCAATTAATTTCCCATAGAACTCCCAACTGCTCATTTATAAAAAGTCAAACACAAGTTAAATTCATAAGTCTAGCCAGATTTCAGAGAAAAAAGTCTTTGCAGCATCCCAACATTATAACGGTCTCTTTAAGAATCATAATCATCATCCACACTTCCATGTAATGAAAAGGAAATTAATGAACATCACATAGTAACAGCAATGAGTTTTATCAGTAGTAATGGTCTATAGAACATTGGATAAACTAAGAACTAGAACAGGCAGAATATATAATTTAGATCAGATATGTGAAAAAGAATAGGTTACAAACAGGTAAGCACTATTATAGTTGAAGGAAAACTAACAGAAATACAGTTCTCAAATGTTAACTAGTAATAGAAAAATGAATGCACCTTCCATCCATCTTTTTGTCTCATCGAGTGTTCTAACATGATAACAAGAAAACTGTGTATGGGTCCTCTATCTCAACAATACTCTCGCAGCATGAAATTTTGATGGATTCCATCTAAAATGAAAACATAGTTAAGAAATAATAAGTCATGATACAGGGGACAATCATATGTTACTGTGAAAAAGGCAGCTCCATCATTAGTAAAATCCCTACCCAGCACACTACAAGTAGTATGTTACCCCCAAAAATAGGAATAGAACTCTGTTATCATGCTGAAAATGAATGACCCACAACAAGAACAAGAAAACAAATTAAAAGCAACATATTTACCTCGTAATTAGATATAAGAACCTCCAATAGCCATTCTGGCCACTCTTCCATAAGGGACTAAGTACTTCTATTTTCCGGATGGCTGCAAGCCAAAAACAGAAGATCCTGAAATAATATAAAAAAATAATTTAGAAATTTAAATATCAAGTACAAATTTTCCCATGATAGACACAAAAAAGAAAATCACAAGATTGGGGCATGACATGTTATCAAGCAATCTTTCTCAAAGCATTCACCATGAAGAACGACAAAACAATCTTCGAGATGATAATGAATGGACAATAATTCAAATGAAAATTTAATTGCTGGACCACTTTTGGAAGCTAACGAGAATAAGGTTGAGAACTGCTGAGCAATTTTTTTTGCCAGTACCGGACTAGCTTTGAGTAACTTGTTGGTGACAACAGATCTTGAGTTTAGATTGTTCCTAAAAATTATGCCAATCTTCAGAAAACCTCGCTGGACACTCAAATGCATCAGTAAAATACAAATCAGTTTTTTGCAGTGAATCAAAATTGGAAGCACATGAATCAATAAACATGATGGTTGATTATCATCCGGATGCCTGTGATCAGTCGTTAATAAGCTAGAAAAGCTGCAACCAACTAAATTACGAATATTATGTATTAGAAGCGACATTCTCAAAATAAAAAGCATAGAGGCATGCACCCAATTGTTTGAGAAATCATATTTCCTTTTTTATGTTTGTCAATCTTCACACTATCTAGAGACACTTCCTAATTCTTGTTTAATATTTATAGATGATATGTTGTCTTCTAAAAAATAACCTTGAGTATCTTTCTAGAATACAAGATGGGGATAAGAATATAAATGATCTTACAGGGCACAAGGACACCTGATCTCTTGATTGTAAGAAATTCAATAACATCTTTAATAAGCATATAGCATAGGATATCCCTAAATATAAAACCTTGTACCAACCTTATGAAATAATATTTGCCAACTAATCCTCCAAAGGAAGTTTCTGGGTGTCACAAAAAACTTCTTATGGTCCTTGCTGTCTATTGGAGATAGGTTAAATTTACACCTCATCCAGGCCAACAAAATTCCACTCATTTCACTGAGAACACCTTAGCTCATAACATCCTAGTAAAATTTAAATCACCCCATAGGTTGTGACCTTGCCATAAATAAATAAGTAAACATAATCACTTGAGTCTCAACTAAAACTTGATAGATCAGTTTCAGTATTGATAACTTTAGAATGCAGTTTTCGTCATATTGTTAAGTTCTCATTTTACTTAATACAAGTCTCAGTCACAGTTTGTTCTTAGATCCAGCATTAATATTTAAGTTTGATAAATCATTTATCATTTTAACCCGTGTTGAAAAAAACACGTTACGTAACGCATTATAACGCGTTACGTAACGGAGCGAGAGAATTTCGCTCCATAACAGCTGTAAATAACGCAATGCGTTAGAGCCTACGTTTTTTTTCAAATAACGCACGTTATAACACGTTATTTTGTAACGTGTTATAACGTGAGTTATTTACAAACCATTTTTGAACCGTACCCGCGACCCGAAACCCATTTTAATCGATCCGAAATTCGTTTTAATTGACCCTAAAATTCCCGATCTCTCTCACTCTCAGCCCTAATTCAGTCTCCCACTCTCTCCCGCTCTTCCCTCCTCCGTCGCCGTTGCCGCAGCCCTTCACCGCCGCTCTCCCTTAGCCCTAATATCCCCAATCCCTCTCTCCCTCAACCCTAATTCCCTCTCCCGCTCGCACTCCCGCTCTCTCCCACTCTGTCCTCCTCTGCCGCCGTCGCCGCAGCCCTTCGCCACCGATCTCTTTCAGCCCTAATATCCCCAATCCCTCTCTCCCCCAACCCTAATTCCCTCTCCCGCTTGCTCCCACTCTTTTCTCCTCTGCCGTCACCACAGCCCTTCACCGTTGCTCTCCCTCAGCCCTAATATCCCCAATCCGTCTCTCCCTCAACGCTAATTCGCTCTCCTGCTCTTTTCCGCTCTCTCCAGTTCTTCTCTCCTCCACTGCCGAACTCAGCTCTAAATCACCTGATTTTTCTCCTGAGCAAAACCCCCCACCTCCAAAATACATCTCCGAAATCCGATTGAGGTTCAACCGGTCGATTCACCTGATCCTTCTTCCCTGGCTCAACCGTCTTCTCCGGCTCAACCGTTCAACAGGTAATCGATTCTTCCCCATTTTAATTTTTTTACTAACTAATTAGCAGTGAATTAACTAGAAGTGAACTAATACTGATTTTTCTCCATTTCAATTGGCATTGCGGTTTAAACTTGGGTTAATACTGATTTCTTCCCCATTTTATTTTTTCTAATGATTAATTGGGTGAATTAATACTGATCTTGCTTGGGTTTAAGCTTGGATGAATTAATAATGATCTTGCTTGGGTTAATAGTTTCTTCCCCATTTTATTTATTTTTTTACTGACTGACAATACCATTGTTTAAAGAAAAAATGACCGTTAATAACTTAATACCATTGTTTGTTATTAGGGAATGGATTGAACATAGAATATTTTTATCTTTTTAATTATCTTTGTAGACAAACTTCCGTGACCCATAATGAAACAGCATTGCAGTCTGAAACAGCAAACCAGACGCAAGAATAATCCAGAACTAACCCACCAATGTTCTTCTAATCTAATTGAGCAATTCCCCTAATCTACACCAGTAGTATCATCATATTGGTGCTTGTTTGGAGTGACAGTGGAGGAACTGGAGGGAAACAAATCTCTCTAATATAATTTATTTTCTTAAGAAATGTTCATCGGCACATTTAGTCATTAGTTGCAGTTGCAGAAGTGATAACTATTCTTCTTTACTTTCATTTGATTTATATGGTTATTGGACGCCTTTAGTATAATGCCCCTAATCCTTAAGTCCGTCTATTGATTTACTATGTATCATCCGTATTAAATCGAGAGTCTGGATACAAATACAAGCGGATACTGAGTAAATTGAGTTGTATATTTAATCTAGCAATCAATTTCAAACTCTGCAGAGCAGAATTTCTTATCTCATTATTTTGGATTTTTCTATATTTTTCTTGAATTATTCCGGATCAGCCAATTTTCGGACAAATACACGATTAAAATAATGAAATGAAATCAAGAATTTCAATTTTACACATACACCAACTCCACATTTATCTCTAGAAGCCTTGCAGCCTTCATTGACCAAATTTCAGTTGGAATTGACCCAATAGCAATAATGTAAATAAGATGAAAATTAAGGGTTTTTAACATTGCTGCATACATATATTCCACCAACTGTTTGATCCCCGAAATAAATTCAAAAAAATCTGAAACAAATTAAGCTTCTTTCTCACGTTCATCTTTTCATTTTAATTCAGATCTTGAGTGGTAATTTCCTCTTAATTTTTATTAAATAAATTGCCAAATATTCAGCTTGTGAGTGGGCTGAAAATTTATTAAAATGCTCTTTGAGCTTTGTTCTTGAGTTTAGCCACTTCAAATCATCTCTAAGCTTCTCCACCAACATGGGAAACCTTCTCTAGCCTATTCCTTTAATCTTTAGTGTGATTATTGAGGATTTCTTCACTTTTAAGAAGCAATGCATTAATGTCGGTTCATATCCGATTTTAGTTCAACAAGAGGCAAGAATACATTCTCAAACCCTTCAAACATGCAATTTCTTAAAATAATTTCTTTTTATGTGATTTCAGATATATTATTAACTAAATTTCATGATTATAAATACTCAAACTAGCATGTAGCTTGAGTTTTATTGCCCGTATTACCCCGTGCATGTTATGCATGCATAGAACGTAATGCTACCCAGACCCATGCAAAAGTTCACCTTAGAACTGTCATAACTTTTGCATCTTAACTCCGATTGATCTCATTCAAGTGTCATTAGAAGTATGATCCACTAATCTACATTCTATCCAACTATGGTGGATCCAAATTTAGCCATTTACCCAATCAAAAATAGCCTGGAAGGTCACTACTTGGTATTGATCTGATTAGCAGCACAACAGTAGCAAGCCATGGTAAATTAGCTATAACTTTTGTTTTACGACTCCAATTGAGCTCATTCAAGTTTTATTAGATAGTTAATTGAATTATCTAGGGCTAATGAAAATTTTAGACTCTAAATTTAATGTTATCATGGTCAAATCAAATCTGAAAGTCATGACTATATCAGGTCTATAGCAGCAGCACCATGCTCATAGTAAAATGACTATAACTTTTACTCTAGAGTTCCAATTGAGCTCATTCAAGGTTCATTGGAAAGCTAATTGAATTCTCTACAACTTTACAAATAAGCCTCTAATTCTGTTTTGCACTCGTCAAATAAGACCTGGAAAGTTTGACTGCCCACTAAGTTGCAGCAATATAAACCCATATATCATGTCCATGCATATACCTCTTGATTTATTGATACGTAGACATGTTCAATCACTCTTGTTGTTACCTCTACATGGTGATTCAGACATTCCATAGCTCATATCTTGGCATACATGGCACATTCGTGCATACACTACTTGATTCAAAACATGACATACATGCACACATGTTCATTTGTACATATTATCCTTTTTACATATTATTCTTACTTGGAAATGATACCTCATGCACGTGAATATGTTCTATCCCTCTTGCATTTGCAAATATTGTCATGCATGTTCTTTCATATTCACATGCTATAGATACATGCATCCTATCATATATGACATCGATATGCATTGATACCGGTATATTACATTGCGTTAGTTTATAGTCATATCCAAATTCACCTAGAGGCGTTCTATCCTGTTTGCATAGAAACCGGTATCATATGATTCTTGTTAAATTCACCTATCGGCGTGCCATCCAGTTTGTGTAGAAATCGATATCATTTCCTTCTAAATTCACCTATCGGCGTGTCATCCGGTTTGCGTTGAAATCGGTACCATATGAATCTTGTTAAATTCGCCTAGCAGCATGCCACCCATTGGTGTTGAAATTTGTGCTTGAACCGCGGTCCTGGGTATTCATGGAATATTAAATTCACCTAGCAACGTGCCATCCGGTTCGTGTGGAAATTGGTACTTTAGCCATGATCACGGTATATATGGGATATCTATATTCACCTAGCAATGTGCACTCCGGTTTGTGTGGAAACCAGTACCATATGATTTTTGTTACATTTGACATCTTATATGTAGATGAATTCTAAAGCTCAGTGGAATTATAGAATAATGAAGCGTGCAAATCAAATCAATGAGCACTGACAAGGAAGGGGTGTTGGCATACACTGCATTCTATTGTTTCAAAGCCCGAAGCAGGAACTTGTACCTGTAAATAAAGAAAAAGATTTAATATATATATATATATATATATATATATATATATATATTATTAGGTACTAGTCTGAAGGTGGAAGCAGGTACGTGATTGAATGTCAAACAAAAACCAAGACTTATTTATCAGGAGGAAAAGACTTGACAATTTTGACCTGTAGATGGACAGTGCAGGTGGAGCATGCAACTTCCTTCATTCGCCTCCCAGATCCACCAGAGGACTTTGCACCTAAATGCAGTTAAGCCAGTCAGAGACATAATCAAGATCATGTGCTCAAGTAAGGAAGGTCCTAAAGTCTGTAGAGAGTTTACCTGAAGAGGACTTGTGGTTCCTTTCCATTTCCTCCTGTTTAACAACCAACAAATGAGATCAAAAGGCAAAGGAAAAAGTTCCGTATAAGAAGTGCATTCTTTTCTTTTCTTGGTCCAATAAGGCCATTAAGAGTGGGGCTGCAAGATAAATTTCTTATCTGAAAGTGCTACTTTCCAAGTTGATAACATTCTTGCAGTCTTCTTTAACCTTTGGGCTAAAAAAACATTGTTCCAGTTGCTAAGGCAAAACTAGCCATCGTAGGCATCATACTTGTTCAACTTTAAAAAAAAAAAAAAGCATACTGTAATTCTTGTCCTAAAAATTAAAAAAAATTCAAAAATTCCTAAAAGAAACTGAACCGTTAATTTTTTGCATACTTCAATTGTTTGATATAGATATATAAAACTAATTAAAGCAGAAACATCACAGAAGGATAGCTATCATGAAAAGCCACACCATATGAGTACACGGAAAACCATAGATCAATCCAGACAGCATCTGTGAGAACAAAGACAACAGCTATGGACTGTTGATCGTTACGACTCCTTCAAGCAGGAAATATGAAGGCAACAATGTGTTCATTGCTGATGCATACAAACCACAGGACGTAGTAGCTATAGAGCACATAAGCTTCTCTAAGGTTGTCGTACCATGCCCAAAAAGTGTCCAGCATATCACAGACACACCAGGGACATGGCATGGACACCGTATCAGATACCTAGCCTTGTCTAATAAGCCTAAAGTTTGACATCTCATGTCTAGAGAGCAGGATGGACATGGTATTGCCAATTGAATCATGAGATTTTAATTGCTTCATATTGTAATCCATTTACACAATTACCAACAAGTTTAAGAGAAAAAGGATATTAGGTCACATGCATATTTCAATACTACTGCCTTCTTCTTGACATAGTTTTTTCATTGTGTTATATTGTTAGATTGCCATTGTTATTTTGTTCTCTAAAGCGCTGGCATGGCACTGAAGGCAAACAGAAGCATCACCGTAGTAATTACTAAGAGCAATATATCTCAGCAGGGCGGGGAGGCCAATGGCAGGGGCCATCTAGACCACCACCGACGAGGGTCAGTGGGGCCAGAGATGCTGGCGACAGAGGTGCTCTATTTTGTTTAAATAAAAGAAACAGCCTACTTTAGGCATTTCACAATATCAGAGTGGCCTTGGCACCACCTCCACCCAAGCGGCTGCCTAGGCTGCTTATTAAAAAACTGGATTGCATGCATAAGATTTGTTTAGTTAATTGATAGAATCTGGCCTAGTCATTGAAACCAGTGTTTTCATAAACTCTAGTTTAAGAAACCATAGTAAAAAAGGACCATTAGTTTTGAGTTGCAGAAAAAGTGCCAACAGATTTTAGAATTTCTGCACCTTCAACTACCAAGATATGCGGCTCTATGCAGTATTGAAGTACATATCTTTAGCTCTATATTTATGAAGAAAATTATACCTGAAGCTTCCTAGCCAGATCCTCATGGCTGTGAATCGCAGCAGTAGACTTTTTAACAATCTCCTTTACGTTGCTCAACCTTTGAGACACTTCTGCCTGTAGTAATAATGAATACAAAAATTCAAGTATGAATAAACTTTAAGAAAGCAAGAAAAAGTAATACCTAGGATGAAAAAATAGATCACAGGAAAGGATCAAGTTGCATTACCGAACCCCAAACAAATAGATCAGACAATCTGAACTCATACAATTTTTTGAATCAAGCGACAATCCTTTAAATAAATTCTTAAGAGTCTTGTGTCCTAATACTCAGGTTCTTGCTGAAAAACTCTGTAGACTCACAGGATGGGCATTTAAGAGACTGACAAGCATGATAGAAATAATATCTTAGAGAAGTTCAATGATTAAAATTTCAGTATGCACAACTAGAACTCAGTAAATGTAACTATACATAGATTTACAAAGATGAAAAAGTTGAGGAAAAGAATCATTATATCAGATGTGAACAAGAATAATGTACTAAATAGAAGAGGATTAGACCAAACAATAATAAGACAGGATAATTGGCATTTTAACTCAAATTATAGCGAATATATAAGAATATGTAAGTATATATGCAGCTACCAAGCTTGATGATTAATCTTGTTCACTCTCCCACAAAATCATAAAAAGGAATAAGACTACGCAAGTAAGAGAACTCGGAACAAATGAAAGAAAATATGCACCATGTTAACACGTGTGCACAAAAAATATGGTACAACAGTTCTAGGTTTGGTCATTACATAGTCAAAATTTATGTATAAATTATCCATGCTGCTGCTCCCTCAAGCTAAAATATATAGGTGTACAAAGTGTGAATTTAATTAAGCATTCGCTTAATTACAAAATCAAACCAGGAATGGTGGGACCTTTATGTTCAAAGAGATACTCCTGAACATTAAGCTCTGAACTTAACAAAACGAATATCAAAGTTCCCTTCTAGTTCGATTGAACATTCAATAGCCAACTGATTGTAGAAACTACTGAGGTTGATGCATAATGAAAAAGGAAAATGTTTCCTGAGGTCAGAATTATGAACTTTTGAAATGACTACAACCACAACAACAACTAAGCCTTTTATCACAAGTACTTGGGGTAGGCTACATGAACCAAAAGAGAATCACGCTGGCTCGACTACACTGATAATCCTTCATCATTCATTACTATTGAGTAATATGTCCTCATTAAACCTCTAGAATCCATATCGTTTCGCATCACCTCCATCCATGTTTTCTACGGTTTTCCTTTCGTTTTTTTAACTTGTCCTATGTTGATAAGCTCCCATCGTCGAACTTTTGAAATGGCTCTTTGAAAATTGCTATAAACTAAGGCACTTGCGTCCCCTAGTATTTTTAGCTGTTTCAATGTTTCTTAAAATGTATCTCCATGTGCGTGGAGACCTTTCTTTCTTTAAAGCTTTATATTGGTAAAATAGACAAAAAAAAAATGAGATCCAAGAGAAAATATGTGAAAGAAATGAAAAGAAATAAGGAAACCGCACAACAATAATTATTCATCCATTTATTGTGCAGTTCATCTGTAAGTATATATTGTGTAGATCAGTACATGTCTTGACCTCACCGGCCAAATCTCGCTATTTGGATATTGAAAGGATGCACTACTATAAAATATGAGCGGTTAGGTTGGAGAGTCGAAGGGTGAGAATGGAGAATGAGTGTCAGCATATTGGTAAAATTTGTCTATGGAGCATGGATACGAATACAGGACATGGATATAATACGGAGCATGGCAAAATCCTAAGAAAGTAGGATAGAGGGACATGCCAATCAATATTTATCATTATTTATAAATATAGATAAATTTATAAATAAAATAAATATTTACTAGCAAACTATTATCATAAGATATTTATCTATAATAAATGCAAGCATCTTCATTTAGTTGCATTTTCTAGCCATTTAATCAAATAATAATATGAATATTTAAAGTAGTAAAATATCCCATATCAAATAGTAATAAAATACCGACTAATTAGTCATTGAGTTTCTTTACTTTTAGGTTTTCTATAACCATATAGAACAAGTTCAAATTGACTTACTAGTACAGGAGGAAATGTGGAAACTTGGAATGTACTAATAAACGACTATATAATGACCATAGACCATTGTTGAATTTAGAACACAAACAAATATCTCACTAAAAATCAACAGACCTTTAACTCATTCACACCATTTATTACGATTTCCTATTTTGCTCAAACAATTAACAAAAAATAAGGTTAAAAAACTCTATATAAAAATGCTAAGTTGCTGCGCATTTCAAATTGACTATTAGTTGGATACAAGCATTGTGCATTGAAGACAAGTAGGACACAAACCATTCATGTAAGAGAGGCACATGTGAGCATCATGTAATAGCCTAACCGTTACCCCCCGACAACCCCCAAATCAGAAACACCCAAAAAAATACCCAATCAATCTTGGTTGACAACAAAATTCTACTATAGTTCAACATAATTTCCTGGTGAAATCTTGATAATTCTCAAGGAAAAAACATAAACAGAGACCGTTGAATTATTGCTATTATAAGCAGAGGTGGACAAGTTAGATGAAGACAGGTATCAGAAAGAACATCAATAAAGCATTTACATGAGGTAAAGATATCCAAGACTAGGTGGTAAAATTGAAAGTTGTGGCAATATCCATAGTGGTTTTGGTAATGAATAGGAAGTTTCAAAAAACTGCCAAATTTTTGTTCAGTCCATACTCATTGTCACTATATTTCTTTAATAGAAAAACCGCCTTCTTACTTGCACACCATGGAAAAAAAAATTAGCAAGATATATATTCAACTGGGACACTTTTTAGGCCTCATTATACAAATAAACCTCCAGAGTTGTTGTACTGTCATAGTGGTTTTGGTATAAGCAGGAACTTTAAAAGAATTGCCAACCTTCCACTAAGTTCAAGCTTATTGTAACTATAATTTCTTTAATGGCAAAGATGCTATGTTTCTTGCATACCTTGTTGGAAGATCAGCTAGATAGACACTTAATAGCCCCCCCCCCCCCCCCCCACATTTATGCAAATTGACTTCTAGGAGCTGACTTCATTAGCCATGCAGAATGGGCTATAATATACAATATTATTTTTAACCTTGAAGTGTCGTAAATTTCCCACATGTTGAGCCTATTAAACATGTCAACTTCAAGAACTGGTCCCATGTGATTGATGCAGTTCAAATATATTAAAAGCCATAGCGTAGGTATAGAAGCTTGAGCATGTTTAGATTAGGGAACAAGTATGGTGAAGGCAAGAGCATTACCATACAGATTACCACAAGGATTGACCTCAAATATGTCCAAATGGTTTTTTTTATGACAGCAAGTTGAATAAAAAATGAAGCTAATGACTATCAAAAGAAATTATGTGTTGGTTTGTCGAATACAACTTAGCAAAGCTTCTAATCTATACAAAATATCAAATATATAATGAGAATAATTCCATTTGTTAGAGAAACAACTTCAAAGAATATAAAACTTAATATATTAATGAATGACAAATTGCACTAAATCATATACTGATGAGTTCGATATCAGGAAATAGTACTAGTAAGTGAACAATATGTTAAGAATAGGTACTACAGAAAGTCTCTTAAATAGTAAAAATATGGAACCTTAGCAAAATATTATAATATTATATTTACTATTGTGCAGTAAAATATGGCATCTTAGCAAAATATATTGGGTAGAAAGCCAAGGCATCCACCCACAACTCTATTGATATTGGATTCAGGTCCATTTGTTTAAAACCAAATACCTGGGCGGGAGGGGCTTTTAGGTTAAATTCTTTAAATTTTATAGTCTGACCCAAAATTATACAACATTGTAAAGTACCACAACAGAAGACAGATGGAATCATGAAAATGGTTTTTATGCTGATTCTTTTCCAACTACATGAAACTATCATTTTGAAACTGGAAAATTTTATTATTTATTATTTGTCATTGCTGCAAGAAATAGTAAATTTACTATACAAATGAAAGATATTGCATAAGAGATCAGCTGAAAGGTGCTTAATAGTGAGGTGGTTAGGAGACATACAATTTTATTTGCAGTTAAAAATTGATGAACATAATGATTATATTACTTCTGATGAAACCTAACTAAGAATGTGCTCAGCAAAAAAAAAAAAAAAACCAACTTTTAACCTCCAAAACCATCTAGGCACATTCAGACTATAGGACTTATCCTAAATTACTCTTGTAATCTCATTCATCACTACGGCAAATAAAACTGGACTCAATGTAGATCTTTGATGCAATCCAATAGTAATCGAAATACCACTTGCTAGATTGCCACAAGTTCTGTCACTTGCCAATAATCCTCTTAATAATGTTAATATATTTGACAGGGAATCCCTTCTTTATTAATGTCCACCATTGCACCTTTTCTCGGTACCTTTCATAGGTTTTTTCGAAATCAATAAAAAGCATATGCAAATCTTTACTTCTTTCTCAAAATCAGTTATTGACTTAACGAAGCAAACGAGCAGGTTCTATTGACAATCGCAAAGGCATGAATCCAAACTGGTTTACCAAGAGAGTTGAAAGATCACCATCAGTATCCAAATTCGGGAACAAATATTCAACCCATGCTTTCTACATGACACCTTGATTCCTCAGTTTGGTCATCTAGCCACAGATGTGAAAAATGCAGTGTTCTAAAAAATGGCCTATACGGGCACATAATCGCCCGCATAGGCATTTGCGGTTCCCAAATGCAAACAAAACCAACAATTCGCCCTATTCGCATGGACAGGGGATTATGCAGTTGCATAATTGATTATGCGGAATATGTGCCTGCATAATCCGCATAACCAATTATGCGGTTAAAGGGTTATTGGGTTTCAAATGTTAAAAAGTTGCCCGGCCCGCACCTAAAACCCCAAAACGTTAAATAAATTCCTCGATCCCTTTCTCCCCCAAAATCCGATCGTTAACCCTAACCTCTCATTCCCCTTTTCTCCCGATCAAAACCCGATTCTATTCGAGCACAGTTCTGCATGGGAAGCTCGCGGCGACCTTTCTGAGCTTTTCTCCGGTGGTGGCGAGCTTCCAGTTGAATTAACCGGCGGCGGCGACATCTCAAGTAAGTTTTTTCTTTGTTTTTCTATTTTCATTCAAAATTTCCATCATTTTTAGGTTATAGTGATTTTTTTTTGGTTTTTTTCTTCTTTCACTGGTTTAGTTGTTTAATTTGATAAAAGCAAAGCGCGATCGAAATTCAACTTGAATCTAGGGTTTTGTAAAAATGGTCGCCCCTTAATTGGAAATTTAATTGAATAATTTATTCAAGGATCAATGATAGTTTGGATTTCTTTTTAGTAGATATAATGCTATATATGTTTTTGCTTGTGCTACCGTTTGTGCTGCTGCTACCGTTTGTGCTGCTGCTCCTATTTGTGCTGCTGCTCCTGTGTGTGTTGCTGCTATTTAATGTTTTTTAAACCTTGCCATTTTAATTGTGTTGATTATTTCTGTTTGCTGTAGGTTGTAGCATTGCATTTGTGTGGGTCCTTGTAGGCTGTAGCATTGCATTTGTCCATAATCCATCACAAAAATTTTATAAAAATTCGATTAATTTGGAATGGCATGTCACATGTGCTCTAGAATTGAGGTCCGTATATGAATAAAATTGATCAATTTGGTGGACCCAAAAGGTGAATACAAAATACATTGGGAGTTAGAAGTTAGTATTTCCTCCAACTTGTAAACTTGATTTCTCTCTCTCTTTTTTTTCTTTTTGTTAATAAATTATGACAAGGAAATGATTGATATTTGAAAAGATTTAGCCATCATGTTTACTTTGTCATTTCTTTTCGTCTATTTAATATAAAATTATTTTATCATTTCTTAATTATTTATTGAGTAATAATTATTTTTTTCCTCAATGGTGATGTAGGAATTTCTGTAAGACAATTAGTTGAATTTCTATGTCATTCATGGCTTCCAATTCTAGTAGTTGTGGATAGCCAAATTTATCGAGTGAGAAAGATAATCAGATTCCATCCAAACCTCCTGGATCAAATTATATTGGGTGGAATTATGGAAAGCTGATGAAGAAAGGATCTTACATAGATGTCAAATGCATAAAGTGTAACTAGATTGTGAAGGAGGAATAAACATATTGAAACAACATATTGCAGGAGTTGGAAGAGTGTTAGCAGTGTGCTTGCTACTTATGAAGAGAGGCACATAGGCAGAGAGGACTTGGAGGAATAAAGAAGAGAAAAGTTGACAAGCGAAAACTGATTATGAGTTTTGGGAAGAGGTGCAGATATCAGTAGGAAGAGAGACAACTAATTCTGAACTTGCGGGCGAGCATAGACCTCGTATTAGTGGTCCATTGAGCAAACTAGTAAATGAAGCTAAATGGAAACAAGCAGTTATCAATGAAGGAAAGAGAAGGAAGTGGAAGGAGCTGGCGCATGATTATACCGCCATGTGGGCATATGCCAAATGTATACCTTTTAACAATTTTGACTATGAGGAGTTCGATCTGTCAAGTACGGTTTAGGGTATAAGGGCCCAACCAATATCAATTAAGAGTACCTCTTTTAAATAAAGCATACAAGAATATTGAAGACAGTTTGGAGAAAACAAAGGAAGAGTGGGATGAATATGATTGCAGTATTTTGACTGACAGATGGACCGACAGAAAGTATAGAAGTGTCATAAATTTATGTGTCCACTTCAAGTAAGGAACAACCTTCATTAAGTCTATTGAAGACTCAGCCAATACACACACCGGCGAATATATACTAATTAGATAGAAAATTGCATTAAGAAAGTTAGAGAGAAGCGTGTGCTGCAAGTGGTTACCGATAACTATCCATCCAACATGGCCGCTAAAATTGCATTAAGGAGGCCTAATATATTTTGGATCAGTTGTGCAGCCCACACTATAAATCTTATGTTAGAAGGTATTAGTAAAATACCAAAATATAAAGCGGTGATTGAGAAGGCAAGATCAATGACAATTTTCCTCTATGCGTATTACAGTACTGTTACCGTATTTATTTTTTGGATTTAATTTTTTTCATAAAATTCTTAGTGTATCCTCCAATTTACTCTCATATCAAATTTCAAATTTAAATTTATTATTTTATTTTTAAATAGGTTGATTTATTGAAGAAAATATTTTTTGAATTTTTGTACATTTTTCATTTTTTTTCAGATATTTTTACTTTGTTTAAATTTTTTTAATTACCCTAAAAACTACCCAAAGTGTAAAATAAAGAAACAAAAAAAAATCTAAAAATAAAATAAAAAATTCCTAGAAAAAACTAAAAATCCTAGAAAAACATGAAGACAAATCTCCTAACCCATTCCCCCACACAAAAACTCGTGTATGTCCTCATACACAAAGGGTGGTAAAATAAATCAGAAAACTATTATATAAATATTATACACAATTGTCCATCTACATTATCGTCCATCTACATTATTGTCTCACAAAACACAAAAACTTACTGTGATAAATTTACTGCAAGCACACAGTGTTGTAGTGCAAATTGGTTGTTCCCATAGGAATCTAAAATGTTTTGAAATCTCACTTTTTCTATTATCTTAACAAGTTAACTATTATGATCTAGATGGGTTTTTTTATTATTCTATAGTGAGCTTAGAATATCGAATTCACTAGTTCACAGCTAAGCACTCTTTTTATTATTTTCCTTTTATATTTTTAACAAAAACAATTACGATTATATGAAAAAGAAGATCTTGTTAATTTAACTTTTATTCAAATCGCGTTAAGCATTTATAATCAAGTGTCGTGCAAGCATAACTCATCAAACTTTATGACTTTCATAAAAGTAAACTATATTTCTACAAATAAAATTCAAAGAAACAATTCCAAACCCTAAGCATAGGCCATAAAAAACAAGCTTAAGCATAACATATCAAAGTAGTAGATCTACGAATTATTATCTTTTAATTTTATCATAGAAAAATCATGTCTTTTAATCCTTTTAGGAAGAAGACAAATAAGAATTATACTACAGTCGATCCCTAAGTTTATCTACATCTTAAAACTCAGCAAAATTAGTTACTGATGTTTTTATTAATCAAGATGATTTTTTATGCATGAGAACTATTTTTTTAGGCATCAAAAAAATTGAGGCAGAGGCAGCTCAACTTGCCACTGATTTACCAACTTTTGCTACTGATTGGTCGCAAAGCTTAGGATCTTGGCTCCCTATTTTTGCAGTACGTCTCAGTTAATCCTCTTGTTTCAATATAACATGAATATGAAAATGCATACATATATAAATACTATCACAACATTAACATTATCACGACCCCCTGAATGGTTACTCCACCAATTAGTAGAATATAAGTCAATTTGACAACTACTATGCTATTTTGTCAGAAAATCCGAATAAAGATAAATAAATGTACATTATTAAATACAAAGGAGTCACATCACACACTAAGTACAAACCAATAATATTCACATTGAATGCACACGCACACACACACAAATGTAACAAAATTCAAAAGTAATGTTTCAAATTTATGTGTTAGAGATGTTCAAAGCATTAATATCAAACATTAACACAACACTAGTCAAAAAGATATATACGCTATATTTTACCATATTGTTAAGCAATATAATCAATTTTTAGTACATGATCATAACTTTCAACCAACACTCCCCATGTCATATTCAAAAATTTTATCTAATTTAGTACTTCTCATTTTTTATGAGTCTATACCCCATATTAAAATTTTTCTTTCATTCCACATCTCATATTTGATGAGCTTATTCCACTTATATGGTGAAGGTGACTTTCATCCTCATGAAAAATAAATATATCAGAATAAGAGAATCTATTGGTAGTCCATTCCCATTAGGAACTAACAACTTCCTTGAATATTTTTTATTTTCAACACATTGGAGTAAAAAGTACATAAATCACATTTGAAACCAAATACATGCAATGCACTTGGCTACTTTACTATTTATGTCACACATAAAAGTTATCAATAACTGAAAGTAAATAAATCTAATGCTAATATATACTAAATTACCCTCAAACGCAGTGTGTACTAAAGCATAAGGGTATAACATACAACAGCACTAGGAAAAGGATACCCATAAAATATATCTCCTAGGTTGTAGGTCAATTGTGCTCACACATTTACGAATAACCCTATAGTACTTCTAACAAGAGTAAATTTTTAGATGTCAACGGTTTTAATTTAGATTTTTATCCAAATTTTATTAAATTTCTCTGTATACCAAGCGCACCCCCTTTTTTTATTCACTTTTATTTTTCCTTTTTTTATTATTTAAAGGGAGAAGACTTACTCAATCGTTATCATTTTTGTCCTTAACCTATAAAATTATTGTGAAGTGGAAAATAGA
This sequence comes from Dracaena cambodiana, assembly GCA_036321105.1. Taxonomy (NCBI): domain Eukaryota; kingdom Viridiplantae; phylum Streptophyta; class Magnoliopsida; order Asparagales; family Asparagaceae; genus Dracaena; species Dracaena cambodiana. Next base: position 20,181,119 of record JAYEPQ010000013.1, on the reverse strand, counting down.
TGTATACTTATCTCAAAATTACTATTAGCGGTATTTATTTTTTTGATTTTAATGTTTTTCATAAAAATCTGAGTGTATCGTCTAGTCTACTCTCCTATCAAATTTTAAATTTATATTTGTTCCTTTATCTGTAACTAGATTGATCTATTGATGAAAATATATAAAAATATATATTTACTTTTTTTCAGTTTTAATTGTTTTATTTAATTAGTTAGTTACCCTAAAAACTACTCGAAGTGTAAAATAAAGAAATGCCAAAAATCTAAAAATAAAATAAAAATTCTAAAGAAATAAAAATCCTAGAAAAACACGAAGAAAATAGTCTAACCCACTGCACCCCCACACCTATCTTTTGCTATTCCTCAAGCAAAACCTAACCCTAAAAAGAAAAAGAAAAATTCTAACTTACTTTCGTAGGAATCGCGATTGCACTTAGCACATGCAACAAGCTTTTAAACCCCTAGGTTACCCTAGTGTATGAGATGTGTCTCGTAAGGATTTGCAGTGAATATACCTACAAAATTCATGAAGAAAATAGATTAAGGAGTAAAGAAAAGAAAAATAACGAAAAATAAAAATTTTATACAAAAGAAAAATCTTTTTTTAATATATTTAATTCAATTAATCTCACTAATATACAAACTCAAGAACGCAGTTAGATTATCAATTTTCAAATCGAACGTCATATCAGATACACTTATCATTTTAATCAAAAATTTTAAATCATATCTTTCAATACCAACTAACAGATAATCCATTGGCTCCTATACATCTACGTGCACGTGTGATATTCTACTTCGGCCTTGGACTCTAACTCTAACTCATGATTCATCTTCTCTCTCTAAACATTTTTTTCTTTTTTTCTTTTTTTTCTTTTTTTAGGAATATTTCACCTTTCATGTGAATATCCACGCTTGCTTAGGCGCAAAGTACCCGATTACTAGGATCATACTCTTTTTTTTAAGAATATTTCACTTTTCATGCGAATATTCACGCTTGCTTAGGCGAAAGTACCCAATTACTCGGATCACGCTCTTTTTTTTTTCACACTTGAGGCTATTACCTTAATACCAGACGCACTCCTTTTTTTATCACTCTCGAGGCTATTGCCTTAATACCAGGAGCACCCCATTTTTTTTGTCTCTCCTTTTTTTTTATTTTTTTTATTGTTTAGGGAGAGAAGACTTACTCAATCGTTATCATCTTTATCCTTAACCTAATAAACTATTGTGAAGTGGAAAATAGATGTATACTTACCTCAAAATTGCTGTTAGCGTATTTATTTTTTGGATTTAATTTTTTTCATAAAATTCTTAGTGTATCATCCAATCTACTCTCATATCAAATTTCAAATCTAAATTTATTCTTTTATTTGTAATTAGGTTGATTTATTGAAGGAAATATTTTTTGAATTTTTTTTACATTTTTCAGATTTTTTTCAGATATTTTTACTTTTTTCAAATTTTTTTTAATTACCCTAAAAACTACCCAAAGTGTAAAATAAAGAAACAAAAAAATCTAAAAATAAAATAAAAAAATCCAAGAAAAAACTAAAAATCCTAGAAAAACATAAAGACAAATCTCCTAACCCACTCTGCCACACCAAAACTCGTGTATGCTCTCATGCTCAAAAAAAGGGTGGTAAAATAAATAAGAAAACTATTATATAAATATTATACACTATCGTCCATCTACAATATCGTCCATCTACATTATTGTCTCACAAAACACAAAAACTTACTGTGATAAATTTACTGCAAGCGCACAGTATTGTAGTACAAATAGGTTGTTCCCATAAGAATCTAAGATGTTTTGAAATTTCACTTTTTTTATTATCGTAACAAGTTAACTATTATGATCTAGATGGGTTTTTTTATTATTCTAGAGTTAGCCGAAAATATCGAATTCACTAGTTCATAGCTAAGCACTCTTTTTATTATTTTCCTTCTATATTTTTAACAAAAACAATTACGATTATATGAAAAAGAAAATCTTGTTAATTTAACTTTTATTCAAATCGCCTTAAATATTAATAATCAAGTGTCGTGCAAGCATAACTCATCAAAGTTCATGACTTTCATAAAAGCAAACTATATTTCTACAAATAAAATTCAAAGAAACAATTCTAAACCATAAGCATAGGCCATCAGAAATAAGCTTAAGCATAACATATCAAAGTACTAAATCTACGAATTATTATCTTTTAATTTTATCATAGAAAAATCGTGTCTTTTAATCTTTTTAGGAAGAAGATTAATAAGAATTATACTACAGTTGATCCCTAACTTTATCTACATCTTAAAACTCAGCAAAATTAGTTACTCATGTTTTTATTAATCAAGATGATTTTTTTATGCATGAGAACTATTTTTTTAGGCATCAAAAAAATTGGGGCAAAGGCAGCTCAACTTGCCACTGATTTACCTACTTTTGCTACTGATTGATAGCAAAACTTAGGATCTTGGCTTCCTATTTTGGCAGTACGTCTCAGTTAATCCTCTTGTTTCAATATAACATGAATATGAAAATACATACATATATAAATACTATCACAACATCAACATTTTCACGACCCCCTAAATGGTTACTCTCCCAATTAGTACAATATATGTCAATTTGACAACTACTATGCTATTTTGTCAGAAAAATCGAATAAAGATAAATAAATTCACATTATTAAATACAAAGGAGTCGCATCACACACTAAGTGCAAACCAATAATATTCACATTGAATGCACACGCACACACACACAAATGTAACAAAATTCAAAAGTAATGTTCAAATTTATGTGTTAGAGATGTTCAAAGCATTAATATCAAACATTAACACAACACTAGTCAAAAAGATATATACGCTATATTTTACCATAATTTTAAGCAATATAATCAATTTTTAATACATGATCATAACTTTCAACCAACACCCCCCCATGTCATATTCAAAAATTTTATCTAATTTAGTACTTCTCATTTTTTATGAGTCTATACCCCATATTAAAATTTTTCTTTCATTCCACATCTCATATTTGATGAGCTTATTCCACTTATATGGTGAACGTGACTTTCATCCTCATGATAAATAAACATATAAGAATAAGGGAATCTATTGGTAGTCCATTCCCACTTGGAACCAACAATTTCCTTGAATATTTTTTATTTTCAACACATTGGAGCAAAAAGAACATAAATCACATTTGAAACCGAATACATGCAATGCACTTGGCTACTTTACTATTTATGTCACACATAAAAGTTATCAATAACTAAATGTAAATAAATCTAATGCCAATATACACTAAATTACCCTCAAACGCAGTGTGTACTAAAGCATAAGGGTATAACATACAACAGCACTAGGAAAAGGATACCCATAAAATATATCTCCTAGGTTATAGGTCAATTGTGCTCACACATTTTTGAATACCCCTATAGTACTCCTAACAAGAGTAAATTTTTAGATGTCAACGGTTTTAATTTAGATTTTTATCCAAATTTTATTAAATTTCTCTATATACCAAGCACACCCCTTTTTTATTCACTTTTATTTTTCCTTTTTTGATTATTTAAAGGGAGAAGACTTACTCAATCGTTATCATCTTTGTCCTTAACCTAATAAATTATTATGAAGTGAAAAATAGATGTATACTAAACTCAAAATTACTGTTAGCGGTATTTATTTTTCAGATTTTAATGTTTTACATAAAATTCTGAGTGTATCGTCCAGTCTACTCTCCTATCAAATTTCAAATATAAATTTGTTCCTTTATCTATAACTAGATTGATCTATTGATTAAAATATATAAAAATATTTATTTACTTTTTTTAAGTTTTAGTTGTTTTATTTAATTGTTAGTTACCCTAAAAACTACTCGAAGTGTAAAATAAAGATATTCCAAAAATCTAAAAATAAAATAAAAAATCTAAAAAAAATAAAAATCCTAGAAAAACACGAAGAAAATAGTCTAACCCACTGCACCCCCCACCTATCTTTTGCTAGTTCTCAAACAAAACCTAACTCTAAAAAGAAAAAGAAAAATTCTAACTTACTTTCGCAGGAATCGCGGTTGCACTTAGCATATGCAACAAGCCTTTAAACCCCTAGGTTACCTTAGTGTATGAGATGTGTCTCGTAAGGATTTGTAGTGAATATACCCACAAAATTCATAAAGAAAATAGATTAAGGAGTAAAGAAAAGAAAATTAATGAAAAATAAAAATTTTATACAAAAGAAAAATCTTTTTTTAATATATTTAATTCAATTAATCTCACTAATATACAAACTCAAGAACGCAGTTAGATTATCAATTTTCAAATCGAGCGTCATATCAGATACACTTATCATTTTAATCAAAAATTTTAAATCCTATCTTTCAATACCAACTAATAGATAATCCATTGGCTTCTATACATCTACGTGCACGTGTGATAGTCTACTTCGGCCTTGGACTCCAACTCTAACTCATGATTCTTCTTCTCTCTCATAACAATTTTTTTCTTTTTTTCTTTTTTTTTATTTTTTAAGAATATTTCACTTTTCATGCGATTATCCACGCTTGCTTAGGCACAAAGTACCCGATTACTCGGAGCATACTCTTTTTTTAAGAATATTTCACCTTTCATGTGAACATCCACGCTTGCTTAGGCGCAAAATACCCGATTACTCGGATCATACTCTTTTTTTAAGAATATTTCACCTTTCATGCGAATATTCACGCTTGCTTAGACGCAAAGTACCCGATTACTCAGATCATACTCTTTTTTTCACTCTTGAGGCTATTGCCTTAATACCAGGCGCACCCCCTATTTTTATCACTCTCGAGACTATTGCCTTAATACTAGGCGCACCCCATTTTTTTATTCTCACTTTTATTTTTCTTTTTTTATTGTTTAGAGAGAGAAGACTTACTCAATCGTTATCATCTTTATCCTTAACCTAATAAACTATTGTGAAGTGAAAAATACATGTATACTTACTTCAAAATTACTGTTAGCGGTATTTATTTTTTGGATTTAATTTTTTTCATAAAATTCTTAGTGTATCATCAAATCTACTCTCATATCAAATTTCAAATCTAAATTTATTCTTTTATTAGTAATTAGGTTGATTTATTGAAGAAAATATTTTTTGAATTTTTTTACATTTTTCAGATTTTTTAATATTATTTTTTACTTTTTTCAATTTTTTTAATTACCCTAAAACCTATCCAAACTGTAAAATAATGAAACAAAAAAAAAATCTAAAAATAAAATAAAAAAATCCAAGAAAAAACTAAAAATCCTAGAAAAACATGAAGATAAATCTCCTAACCCACTCCCCCACACCAAAACTCGTGTATGCCCTCATACACAAACAAAGGGTAGTAAAATAAATAAGAAAACTATTATATAAATATTATACACTATCGTCCATCTACATTATCGTCCATCTACATTATTGTCTCACAAAACAAAAAAACTTACTGTGACAAATTTACTGAAAGCGCACAAGTGTTGTAGTGCAAATAGATTGTTCCCATAGGAATCTAAGATGTTTTGAAATCTCACTTTTTCTATTATCTTAACAAGTTAACTATTATGATCTAGAGGGGCTTTTTTTATTATTCTAGAGTTAGCCTAGAATATCGAATTCACTAGTTTACAGCTGAGCACTCTTTTTATTACTTTCCTTCTATATTTTTAACAAAAACAATTACGATTATATGAAAAAGAAGATCTTGTTAATTTAACTTTTATTCAAATCACCTTAAGCATTAATAATCAAGTGTCGTGCAAGCATAACTCATCAAAGTTCATGACTTTCATAAAAGCAAACTATATTTCTACAAATAAAATTCAAAGAAACAAATCCAAACCCTAAGCATAGGCCATCAAAAACATGTTTAAGCATAACATATCGAAGTACTAGATCTACGAATTATTATCTTTTAATTTTATCATAGAAAAATCGTGTCTTTTAATCCTTTTAGGAAGAAGATAAATAAGAATTATACTACGGTTGATCCCCAACTTTATCTACATCTTAAAACTCAGCAAAATTAGTTACTCATGTTTTTATTAATCAAGATGATTTTTTTTATGCATGAGAACTATTTTTTTAGGCATAAAAAAAATTGGGGCAAAGGCAGCTCGACTTGCCACTGATTTACCAACTTTTGCTAATGATTGGTAGCAAAGCTTAGGATCTTGGCTCCCTATTTTAGCTGTACGTCTCAGTTAATCCTCTTGTTTCAATATAACATGAATATGAAAATGCATACATGTATAAATACTATCAAAACATCAACATTATCACGACCCCACTGAATGGTTACTCCGCCAATTAGTACAATATATGTCAATTTAACAACTACTATGCTATTTTGTCAGAAAAATCGAATAAAGATAAATAAATTCACATTATTAAATACAAAGGAGTCGCATCACACACTAAGTACAAACCAATAATATTCACATTGAATGCACACACACACACACAACTGTAACAAAATTCAAAAGCAATGTTTCGAATTTATGTGTTAGAGATGTTCAAAGCATTAATATCAAACATTAACACAACACTTGTCAAAAAGATATATACGCTATATTTTACCATATTGTTAAGCAATATAATCAATTTTTAGTACATGATCATAACTTTCAACCAACACTCCCCCTTTTTTTTATTCACTTTTATTTTTTCTTTTTTTATTATTTAAAGGGAGAAGACTTACTCAATCGTTATCATTTTTATCCTTAACATAATAAATTATTGTGAACTAGAAAATAGATGTATACTTACCTCAAAATTACTGTTAGGTTTCGGATTTTAATGTTTTTCATAAAATTCTAAGTGTATCGTCCAGTCTACTCTCCTATCAAATTTCAAATCTAAATTTATTCTTTTATCTGTAACTAGATTGATCTATTAAAGAAAAAAAAAATTTGAATTTTTTACATTTTTCAGATTTTTTTTACTATTTTTCAATTTTTTTTTTAATTACCCTAAATACTACCAAAGTGTAAAATAAAGAAACAAAAAAAATCTAAAAATAAAATAAAAAAACCGTAGAAAAAACAAAAAATCTTAGAAAAATATGAAGACAAATCTTCTAATCCACTCCCCCACACCAAAACTCGTGTATGCCCTCATACACAAACAAAGGGTGGTAAAATAAATAAGAAAACTATTATATAAATATTATACACTATCGTCCATCTACATTATCGTCCATCTACATTATTGTCTCACAAAACAGAAAAACTTACTGTGATAAATTTACTGCAAGCGCACAATGTTGTAGTGCAAATAGGTTGTTCCCATAGGAATCTAAGATGTTTTGAAATCTCACTTTTTCGATTAGCTTAACAAATTAACTATTATGATCTAGATGGGTTTTTTTATTATTGTAGAGTTAGCCTAGAATATCGAATTCACTAGTTCACAGCTGAGCACTCTTTTTATTATTTTCCTTCGATATTTTTAACAAAAACAATTACGATTATATGAAAAAGAAGATCTTGTTAATTTAACTTTTATTCAAATCGCCTTAAGCATTAATAATCAAGTGTCGTGCAAGCATAACTCATCAAAATTCATGATTTTCATAAAAGCAAACTATATTTCTACAAATAAAATTCAAAAAAACAATTCCAAACCCTAAGCATAGGCCATCAAAAACAAGCTTAAGCATAACATATCAAAGTACTAGATCTACGAATTATTATCTTTTAATTTTATCATAGAAAAATCGTGTCTTTTAATCCATTTAGGAAGAAGATAAATAAGAATTATACTACGGTCGATCCCTAACTTTATCCACATCTTAAAACTTAGCAAAATTAGTTACTAATGTTTTTATTAATCAAGATGATTTTTTTATGCATGAGAACTATTTTTTTAGGCATGAAAAAAATTGGGGCAGAGGCAGCTCAACTTGCCACTGATTTACCAACTTTTACTACTGATTGGTCGCAAAGCTTAGGATCTTGGCTCCCTATTTTGGCAGTATGTCTCAGTTAATCCTCTTGTTTCAATATAACATGAATATGAAAATGCATATATATATAAATACTATCACAACATCTACATTATCACGACCCCCTAAATGGTTACTCCCCCAATTAGTACAATATATGTCAATTTGACAACTACTATGCTATTTTGTCAGAAAAATCGAATAAAGATAAATAAATTCACATTATTAAATACAAAGGAGTCGCATCGCACACTAAGTACAAACCAATAATATTCACATTGAATGCACACGCACACACACAAAAAATGTAACAAAATTCAAAAGTAATGTTTCAAATTTATGTGTTAGAGATGTTCAAAGCATTAATATCAAACATTAACACAACACTAGTTAAAAAGATATATACGCTATATTTTACCATATTGTTAAGCAATAAAATCAATTTTTAGTACATGATCATAACTTTCAACCAACACTCCCCCATGTCATATTCAAAAATTTTATCTAATTTAGTACTTCTAATTTTTTATGAGTCTATACCCCATATTAAAATTTTTCTTTCATTCCACATCTCATATTTGATGAGCTTATTCCACTTATATGGTGAAGGTGACTTTCATCCTCATGAGAAATAAACATATCAGAATAAGGGAATCTATTGGTAGTCGATTCCCACTAGGAACTAACAACTTCCTTGAATATTTTTTATTTTCAACACACTGGAGGAAAAAGTACATAAATCATATTTGAAACCGAATACATGCAATGCACTTGGCTACTTTACTATTTATGTCACACATAAAAGTTATCAATAACTGAATGTAAATAAATCTAATGCCAATATACACTAACAAGAGTAAATTTTTAGATGTCAACGGTTTTAATTTAGATTTTTATCCAAATTTTATTATATTTCTCTGAATACCAAGCGCACCCCCTTTTTTATTCACTTTTATTTTTCCTTTTTTGTTATTAAAAGGGAGAAGACTTACTCAATCGTTATCATCTTTGTTCTTAACCTAATAAATTATTGTGAAGTGAAAAATAGATGTATACTTACCTCAAAATTACTGTTAGCGGTATTTATTTTTCGAATTTTAATGTTTTTCGTAAAATTCTGAGTGTATCGTCCCGTCTACTCTCATATCAAATTTCAAAATCTAAATTTGTTCCTTTATCTATAACTAGATTGATCTATTGATGAAAATATATAAAAATATTTATTTACTTTTTGTTCAGTTTTAATTGTTTTATTTAATTAGTTAGTTACCCTAAAAACTACCCGTTGTGTAAAATAAAGAAATTCAAAAAATCTAAAAATTAAATAAAAATTCTAAAAAAATAAAAACCTAGAAAAACAAGAAGAAAATAGTCTAACGCACTGCACCCCCACACCTATCTTTTGCTAGTCCTCAAGCAAAACCTAACCCTAAAAAGAAAAAGAAAAATTCTAACTTACTTTCGCAGGAATCGCGATTGCACTTAGCACATGCAACAAGCCTTTAAACCCCTAGGTTACTCTAGTGTATGAGATGTGTCTCGTAAGGATTTGCAGTGAATATACCCACAAGATTCATAAAAAAAATATATTAAGGAGTAAAGAAAAGAAAAATAACGATAAATAAAAATCACGAAAAATAAAAATTTTATACAAAAGAAAGAAAAATCTTTTTTTAACACATTTAATTCAATTAATCTCACTAATATATAAACTCAAGAACGCATTAAAATTATCAATTTTCAAATCGAGCGTCATATCAGATACACTTTTTATTTTAATCAAAAATTTTAAATTCTATTTTTCAATACCAACTAACAGATAATCCATTGGCTCTTATACATCTACATGAACGTGTGATAGTTTATTTCGGCCTTGGCCTCTAATTCTAACTCATGATTCATCTTCTCTCTCATAACAATTTTTTTCTTTTTTTTAGAATATTTCACTTTTCATGCGAATATCCACGCTTGCTTAGGCACAAAGTACCCGATTACTCGGATCAAACTTTTTTTTTAAAGAATATTTCACCTTTCATGCGAATATTCACGCTTGCTTAGGCGCAAAGTACCCGATTACTCGGATCATACTCTTTTTTTTCACTCTTGAGGCTATTGCCTTAATACTATGCGCACCCCCTTTTTTATCACTCTCAAGGCTATTGCCTTAATACCAGGCGCACTCCATTTTTTTATTCTCACTTTTATTTATTTTTTTATTGTTTATAGAGAGAAGACTTATTCAATCGTTATCATCTTTATCCTTAACCTAATAAACTATTGTGAAGTGGAAAATAGATGTATACTTATCTCAAAATTACTGTTAGCGGTATTTATTTTTTGGATTTAATTTTTTCATAAAATTCTTAGTGTATCATCCAATCTACTCTCATATCAGATTTCAAATCTAAATTTATTCTTTTATTTGTAATTAGGTTGATTTATTAAAGAAAATATTTTTTGAATTTTTTTACATTTTTCAGATTTTTTCAGATTTTTTTACTTTTTTTCAATTTTTTTTAATTACCCTAAAAACTATCCAAACTGTAAAATAAAGAAACAAAAAAAAAATCTAAAAATAAAATAAAAAAATCCAAGAAAAAACTAAAAATCCCAGAAAAACATGAAGATAAATCTCCTAACCCACTCCCCCACACCAAAACTCGTGTATGCCCTCATACACTAACAAAGGGCGGTAAAATAAATAAAAAACTATTATATAAATATTATACACTATCGTCCATCTACATTATCGTCCATCTACATTATTGTCTCACAAAACACAAAAACTTACTGTGATAAATTTACTGAAAGCGCACAAGTGTTGTAGTGCAAATAGATTGTTCCCATAGGAATCTAAGATATTTTGAAATCTCACTTTTTCTATTATCATAACAAGTTAACTATTATGATCTAGAGGGGTTTTTTTTATTATTCTAGAGTTAGCCTAGAATATCGAATTCACTAGTTCACAGCTGAGCACTCTTTTTATTATTTTCCTTCTATATTTTTAACAAAAACAATTACGATTATATGAAAAAGAAGATCTTGTTAATTTAACTTTTATTCAAATCGCCTTAAGCATTAATAATCAAGTGTCGTGCAAGCATAACTCATCTAAGTTCATGAGTTTCATAAAAGCAAACTATATTTCAACAAATAAAATTCAAAGAAACAATTCCAAACCCTAAGCATAGGCCATCAAAAACAAGCTGAAGCATAACATATCAAAGTACTAGATCTACGAATTATTATCTTTTAATTTTATCATAGAAAAATCGTGTCTTTTAATCCTTTTAGGAAGAAGATAAATAAGAATTATACTATGGTTGATCTCCAACTTTATCTACATCTTAAAACTCAGCAAAATTAGTTACTCATATTTTTATTAATCAAGATGATTTTTTTTATGCATGCGAACTATTTTTTTAGGCATCAAAAAAATTGGGGCAGAGGCAGCTCAACTTGCCACTGATTTACCAACTTTTGCTACTGATTGGTAGCAAAGCTTTAGATCTTGGCTCCCTATTTTTGCAGTACGTCTCAGTTAATCCTCTTGTTTCAATATAACATGAGTATGAAAATGCATACACGTATAAATACTATCAAAACATCAACATTATCACGACCCCACTGAATGGTTACTCCGCCAATTAGTACAATATATGTCAATTTGACAACTACTATGCTATTTTGTCAGAAACATCGAATAAAGATAAATAAATTCACATTATTAAATACAAAGGAGTCGCATCATACACTAAGTACAAACCAATAATATTCACATTGAATGCACATGCACACACACAACTGTAACAAAATTCAAAAGTAATGTTTCGAATTTATGTGTTAGAGATGTTCAAACATTAATATCAAACATTAACACAACACTAGTCAAAAAGATATATACACTATATTTACCATATTGTTAAGCAATATAATCAATTTTTAGTACATGATCATAACTTTCAACCAACACTCCCCCTTTTTTTATTCACTTTTATTTTTCCTTTTTTTATTATTTAAAGGGAGAAGACTTACTCAATCGTTATCATTTTTATCCTTAACCTAATAAATTATTGTGAAGTGGAAAATAGATGTATACTAACTCAAAATTACTGTTAGCTTTCGGATTTTAATGTTTTTCATCAAATTCTGAGTGTATCGTCCAGTCTACTCTCCTATCAAATTTCAAATCTAAATTTGTTCATTTATCTATAACTAGATTGATCTATTGATGAAAATATATTATAATATTTATTTACTTTTTTTCAGTTTTAATTGCTTTATTTAATTAGTTAGTTACCCTGAAAACTACTCGAAGTGTAAAATAAAGAAATTCCAAAAATCTAAAAATAAAATAAAAATTCTAAAAAAATAAAAATCCTAGAAAAATACGAAGAAAATAGTCTAACCCACTGCACCCCCACACCTATCTTTTGCTAGTCCTCAAGTAAAACCTAACCCTAAAAAGAAAAAGAAAAATTCTAACTTACTTTCGCAGGAATCGCGATTGCACGTATCACATACAAAAAGCCTATAAACCCTAGGTTATCCTAGTGTATGAGATGTGTCTCGTAAGGATTTGCAGTGAATATACCCACAAAATTCATGAAGAAAATAGATTAAGGAGTAAAGAAAAGGAAAATAATGAAAAATAAAAATTTTATACAAAAGAAAAATCTTTTTTTAATATATTTAATTCAATTAATCTCACTAATATATAAACTCAAGAACGCATTTAAATTATCAATTTTCAAATCGAGCGTCATATCAGATACACTTATTATTTTAATCAAAAATTTTAAATCTTATCTTTCAATACCAACTAACAGATAATCCATTGGCTCCTATACATCTACGTGAATGTGTGATAGTCTACTTCGGCCTTGGCCTCTAATTCTAATTCATGATTCATCTTCTCTCTCATAACAGTTTTTTTCCTTTTTTTTCTTTTTTTAAGAATATTTCACCTTTCATGCGAATATCCACGCTTGCTTAGGCACAAAGTTCCCGATTATTTGGATCACACTCTTTTTTTTAAGAATATTTCACCTTTCATACGAATATCCACGTTTTCTTAGGCGCAAAGTATCCGATTACTCGGATCATACTCTTTTTTTTCACTCATGAGGCTATTGCCTTAATACAAGGCGCACCCCCTTTTTTTATCACTCTCGAGGCTATTGCCTTAATACCAGGCGCACTCCATTTTTTTATTCTCACTTTTATTTTACTTTTTTTTATTGTTTATAGAGAGAAGAGTTACTCGATCGTTATCATCTTTATCCTTAACCTAATAAACTATTGTGAAGTGGAAAATAGATGTATACTTATCTCAAATTACTGTTAGCGGTATTTATTTTTTGGATTTAATTTTTTCATAAAATTCTTAGTGTATCATCCAATCTATTCTCATATCAGATTTCAAATCTAAATTTATTCTTTTATTTGTAATTAGGTTGATTTATTGAAGAAAATATTTTTTGAATTTTTTTACATTTTTCAGATTTTTTCAGATATTTTTACTTTTTTTCTAATTTTTTTAATTACCCAAAAAACTACCCAAAGTGTAAAATAAAGAAACAAAAAAAATCTAAAAATAAAATAAAAAATCCTAGAAAAAATTAAAAATCCTAGAAAAACATGAAGACAAATCTCCTAACCCACTCCCCCACACAAAACCTCGCATATGCCCTCATACACAAACAAAGAGTGGTAAAATAAATAAGAAAACTATTATATAAATATTATAGACTATCGTCCATCTATATTATTGTCTCACAAAACACAAAAACTTACCGTGATAAATTCACTGCAAGCGCACAGTGTTGTAGTCCAAATAGGTTGTTCCCATAGGAATCTAAAATGCTTTGAAATCTCACTTTTTCTATTATCTTAACAAGTTAACTATTATGATCTATATGGGTTTTTTTATTATTCTAGATTTTGCTTAGAATATCGAATTCACTAGTTCATAGCTGAGCACTCTTTTTATTATTTTCCTTCTATATTTTTAACAAAAACAATTACGATTATATGAAAAAGAAGATCTTGTTAATTTAACTTTTATTCAAATCGCCTTAAGCATTAATAATCAAGTATCCTGCAAGCATAACTCACCAAAATTCATGACTTTCATAAAAGCAAACTATATTTCTACAAATAAAATTCAAAGAAACAATTCTAAACCATAAGCATAGGCCATCAAAAACAAACTTAAGCATAACATATCAAAGTACTAGATCTACGAATTATTATCTTTTAATTTTATCATAGAAAAATCGTGTCTTTTAATCCTTTTAGGAAGAAGATAAATAAGAATTATACTACGGTTGATCCCTAACTTTATCTACATCTTAAAACTCAGCAAAATTAGTTGCTCATGTTTTTATTAATCAAGATGATTTCTTTATGCATGAGAACTATTTTTTTAGGCATGAAAGAAATTGGGGTAGAGGCAGCTCAACTTGCTACTGATATACCAACTTTTGCTACTGATTGGTAGCAAAACTTAGGATCTTGGCTCCCTATTTTTGCAGTACGTCAGTAACAAAATTCAAAAGTAATGTTTCGAATTTATGTGTTAGAGATGTTCAAAGCATTAATATCAAACATTAACACAACACTAGTCAAAAAGATATATACGCTATATTTTTCTATATTGTTAAGTAATATAATCAATTTTTAGTACATGATCATAACTCTCAACCAACACTCCCCCATGTCATATTCAAAAATTTTATCTAATTTAGTACTTCTCATTTTTTATGAGTCTCTACCCCATATTAAAATTTTTCTTTCATTCCACATCTCATATTTGATGAGCTTATTCCACTTATATGGTGAAGTTGACTTTCATCCTCATGAGAAATAAACATATCAGAATAAGGAAATCTATTGTAGTCCATTCCCACTAGGAACTGTCAACTTCCTTGAATTTTTTTTTATTTTCAACACATTGGAGTAAAAAGTACATAAATCACATTTGAAACCGAATATGTAACGCCCCGCACCCAACATGCGGGTAACGTTCGGCGACGTATTATAAATAAATACGCCAAGCCTAAAGTACTTTTAAATAAACTGAATGTTACCGCCACTAAACCACATACATATGCATTGAGAGAAAAATAGGAAGACAATAAACAAACTCTTTTTACTCCAACCAGATATTAAATAGATCAATAAAAGATCCAAAGAAGGGTAACACTTATTACAACTTCACATTTGAGTTTTGGAAACAACAAACCAAGATAGAAGGAAAAGTTTGAAAGAATACAAAAATAAATAAAGGATCTCCTAAATAATGAAAACACAACTAACTGTCTGCTAACTCTATGAAATGCTGCTCCAGCTGTGGTGGATTCTCTCCTTCAGTATCCTGCAAATTAACTGGGCGTGCCAAACCAGGGTCGTTAGAACGACCTAGCAAGTACTACAAGATGAACATAATGATATACAGGCACGCTATGTATAGTATATATATATCTGTGTAAGCAAAGCATGAAACTAATTAAAAATACTAAAAGTCATGATAAGATTGATGAAGTATAAGTCTTTAGAATGAAATAGAACATGAATCTAACTGTAGATATTTTTAACATGATAATAATCAGGAAGTACATCTATTTACACATGTCATGAATAATCTTGTAACAGGGACCAATATGACAAATGAACATGTATACTATGTTATTGTTATTTCTGCTTATTTAAATGGAACTGTCAGAAGTAGTATGACACATGTTTTACAAGTATCCCGTGCATACCCGGGACCACGGCCATGATTCCTGGTACTGCCCCAGGACATACCGCTAGGTACTAATGAACATGAACTCTGATGAGCCTAAGCTCCAAGCGCGTAGCCCTATATACTGATGGTAATCCAGTAATCACCCAGAACCTCCATGGTTAGGTTCCTATGTTCGGTTGTACAACCTCAAGAATGTAACACTTCTAAAACATGTGTACAGCTCTTTCATCAAGTTCCCCCATCACCCCATGAATTCATTTTTTTTTTATGATTTTAAAATGATATGTAGCATAAATTATATTTTGATTTAACTATGAGGCTGTCAACAGTTCATACATGTACTAAATAAAATTTATCATATGGATGACCCTTTTATTTGGGTATTGAAAGGTAACTGGTCGCAAGACCATTATGGGATAATCAAAAGCAATTTTTAATTTATCATCGCGGGAAACAACTATAACATGTTAATATGTACTAATGTGCCTATATTAATTTTCAGTATATCAAATGAGACTAGGTTCATATTTAATGCAATAGATTTGGTATTTGTAATAATTTCATAGCATTTCTTATATTCATTGCATAAGGTCAAAGGGATATTCTGCCTATTTTTCTTATGATCAAATTTATATTTAATACAGTAGGTTTCTCATTTTATTTCTTATTACATTAATATCTAGTGAATATATAATATGATATACAAAAATTATGAACAAAATTAAATAGTATCTAGCATGCAGTAATTGATTCTGCTGAAAAAGATACAACCACACTGTCATATTAGTTAATTGGTACGATGATCTACATTATGAAATCTATTCTAAGTTTGTAATGATAAACTGAGAGGCTATATGTTCAGTTTTCAGTATCAATATTCTTGACTGGCGTTCTTAGTCTCTATTTATTAAATTAATTTTTATTTATTTATCTTTTTTTTTTTGTTACTGTTCACTGAACAGAACTTCTGTTCAGTGAACAGAACCTAAATTTTTTTTTTTTTTTAAAACCAAATTGTAATGTTGTCTGGTACAAATCCACTGTACATAACATGGCATTGAGCATTTATGTGTTATAATATCTATGGTTATAAATAAAGCTAAAGTCTTGGAGAAAGGAATGGTAATGAAGAGTTACAGGCAGCTTTTGCAGGGCATTTTTTTTTTTTTCAAATTCCTAAAGTTGGAGCCCTTTTAATATATATATATATATATATATATATATATATATATATATATATATATATATATGTATATATATATATATATGTATATATATATATATATGTATGTATCTTTATGTTATACCGTAACAAGCTATGAACTGAGCCCTTTTAATATATATATATATATATATATATATATATATATATATATATATATATATATATATATATATTTATATATGTATCTTTATGTTATACCTTAACAAGCTATGAACAAAGTCCATTATATATATGTATTTTTTTTTTTCTCTTCTTTTTTTTTTGTTCATTTCCTTGAGCTAAACATCATATATATTATCCTGTGTTTAACACTACATGTACAAGAGATGGCAGCATGTGTTAATTAACTAGGTTCATTTCATTTTAAAAAAAAAACAAAACATAAATAAGAAAAATGAAACAAAGATATAAATATATCCTCAACATTAATTAAGAGAGCAATAAACATGAAGACCGCAACTAGCATTAAAATATATAATTAAACAAAGGAAACCTTTTACAAAAGAATTTTTTTTTGAATATTAATATTAAAGCTGTTGATTGAAAAGAATAAGGAAGATCCAAGAAACAGTAAAGTACTTGCCTCAAAGATGCCACTCAAAAAATTGATTGCAATATCCCCTTTTATTTTTTTTTCTTCTCCTTCCTTCCTTTCTCCTCTCTCTCTCTCTCTCGGTCTCTCTCTCTTTCTTTCTCCTGCGTTCAGCAGGAAAATTTCTCCCTACTGTCCCTTTTTTTTATTATCATATATTTTGCAATTATTATTTATTTTTATTATGATTACCCTAGGATCAAATCTAACCTACCAAATCTACCAAATCTAAACAAAATATCAAATCTCAACCTACTGAATCTATTATTATCTAGTTAGTTAAAATTAACTAATTACAAGTTAAAAGAAAATCAGATTTGTTAAGTAAATATCTTATTATTATTATTTTTATTATTATCTTGAACTTGATAATTCTGGGTCATTACAGAATACATGCAATGCACTTGGCTACTTTACTATTTATGTCACACATAAAAGTTATCAATAACTGAATGTAAATAAATCTAATGCCAATATACACTAAATTACCCTCAAACACAGTGTGTACTAAAACATAAGGGTATAACATACAACAGCACTAGGAAAAGGATACCCAAAAAATATATCTCCTAGGTTGTAGGTCAATTGTGTTCACAAATTTATGAATACCCCTATAGTACTCCTAACAAGAGTAAATTTTTAGATGTTAACGGTTTTAATTTATATTTTTATCCAAATTTTATTAAATTTCTCTGTATACCAAGCGCACCCCCTTTTTTATTCACTTTTATTTTTCCTTTTTTTTATTATTTAAAGAGAGAAGACTTACTCAATCGTTATCATCTTTGTTCTTAACCTAATAAATTATTGTGAAGTGGAAAATAGATGTATACTTACCTCAACATTACTGTTAGCGGTATTTATTTTTCAGATTTTAATGTTATTCATAAAATTCTGAGTATATCGTCCAGTCTACTCTCCTATCAAATTTCAAATCTAAATTTGTTCCTTTATCTGTAACTACATTGATCTATTGATGAAAATATATAAAATACTTATTCACTTTTTTTTTCAGTTTTAATTGTTTTATTTAATTAGTTAGTTACCCTAAAAAACACTCGAAGTGTAAAATAAAGAAATTCCAAAAATCTAAAAATAAAATAAAAATTCTAAAAAAATAAAAATCTCAGAAAAATACGAAGAAAATAGTCTAACCCACTGCACCCCCACCTATCTTTTGCTAGTTCTCAAGCAAAACCTAACCCTAAAAAGAAAAAGAAAAATTCTAATTTCCTCTCGCAGGAATCGCGATTGCACTTAGCACATGCAACAAGCATTTAAACCACTAGGTTAATCTAGTGTATGAGATGTGTCTCGTAAGAATTTGCAGTGAATATACCCACAAAATTCATGAAGAAAATAGATTAAGGAGTAAAGAAAAGAAAATAACGAAAAATAAAAATTTTATACAAAGAAAGAAAAATCTATTTTTAATATATTTAATTCAATTAATCTCACTAATATACAAATTTAAGAACACATTTAAATTATCAATTTTCAAATCGAGCGTCATATCAGATACACTTATCATTTTAATCAAAAATTTTAAATCCTATCTTTCAATACCAACTAACAGATAATCCATTGGCTCCTATACATCTACTTGCATGTGTGATAGTTTACTTCGGCCTTTGATTCCAACTCTAACTCATGATTCATCTTCTCTCTCATAACAATTTTTTTCTTTTTTTTCTTTTATTCTTTTTTTAAGAATACTTCACCTTTCATGCGAATATCCACGCTTGCTTAGGCGCAGAGTATCCGATTACTCGGATCATACTCTTTTTTCTAACAATATTTCACCTTTCATGCGAATATCCACGCTTGCTTAGGCGCAAAATACTCGATTATTTGGATCATACTCTTTTTTTTAAGAATATTTCACCTTTCATGCGAATATTCATGCTTGCTTAGGCGCAAAGTACCCGATTACTCGGATCATACTCTTTTTTTTCACTCTTGAGGCTATTGCCATAATACCAGGCGCACCCCTTTTTTTATCACTCTCGAGGCTATTGCCTTAATACCAGGCGCACCCCATTTTTTTATTCTCACTTTTATTTTTCTTTTTTTATTGTTTTGAGAGAGAAGACTTACTCAATCATTATCATCTTTATCCTTAACCTAATAAACTATTGTGAAGTGGAAAATAGATGTATACTTACCTCAAAATTATTGTTAGCGGTATTTTTTTTTTGGATTTAATTTTTTTCATAAAATTCTTAGTGTATCATCCAATTTACTCTCATATCAAATTTCAAATCTAAATTTATTCTTTTATTTGTAATTAGGTTGATTTATTGAAGAAAATATTTTTTGAATTTTTTTACATTTTTCAGATTTTTTCAGATATTTTTACTTTTTTTCAATTTTTTTAATTACCCTAAAAACTATCCAAACTGTAAAATAAAGATACAAAAGAAATCTAAAAATAAAATAAAAAATTCTAGAAAAAACTAAAAATCCTAGAAAAACATGAAGACAAATCTCCTAACCCATTCCTCCACACGAAAACTCATGTATGCCCTCATACACAAACAAAGGGTGGTAAAATAAATAAGAAATCTATTTTATAAATATTATACACTATCGTCCATCTACATTATTGTCTCACAAAACACAAAAACTTACTGTGATAAATTTACTGTAAGCGCACAGTGTTGTAGTGCAAATAGATTGTTCCCATAGGAATCTAAGATGTTTTGAAATCTCACTTTTTCTATTATCTTAACAAGTCAACTATTATGATCAAGAGGGGTTTTTTTTATTATTCTAGAGTTAGCCTACAATATCAAATTCACTAGTTCACAGCTGAGCACTCTTTTTATTATTTTCCTTCTATATTTTTAACCAAAACAATTATGATTATATGAAAAAGAAGACCTTGTTAATTTAACTTTTATTCAAATCGCCTTAAGCATTAATAATCAAGTGTCGTGCAAGCATAACTCATCAAAATTCATGACTTTCATAAAAGCAAACTATATTTCTACAAATAAAATTCAAAGAAACAAATCCAAACCCTAAGCATAGGCCATCAAAAACATGTTTAAGCATAACATATCGAAGTACTAGATCTACGAATTATTATCTTTTAATTTTATCATAGAAAAATCGTGTCTTTTAATCCTTTTAGGAAGAAGATAAATAAGAATTATACTACGGTTGATCCCCAACTTTATCTACATCTTAAAACTCAGCAAAATTAGTTACTCATGTTTTTATTAATCAAGATGATTTTTTTTATGCATGAGAACTATTTTTTTAGGCATAAAAAAAATTGGGGCAAAGGCAGCTCGACTTGCCACTGATTTACCAACTTTTGCTACTGATTGGTAGCAAAGCTTAGGATCTTGGCTCCCTATTTTAGCTGTACGTCTCAGTTAATCCTCTTGTTTCAATATAACATGAATATGAAAATGCATACATGTATAAATACTATCAAAACATCAACATTATCACGACCCCACTGAATGGTTACTCCGCCAATTAGTACAATATATGTCAATTTAACAACTACTATGCTATTTTGTCAGAAAAATCGAATAAAGATAAATAAATTCACATTATTAAATACAAAGGAGTCGCATCACACACTAAGTACAAACCAATAATATTCACATTGAATGCACACACACACACACAACTGTAACAAAATTCAAAAGCAATGTTTCGAATTTATGTGTTAGAGATGTTCAAAGCATTAATATCAAACATTAACACAACACTTGTCAAAAAGATATATACGCTATATTTTACCATATTGTTAAGCAATATAATCAATTTTTAGTACATGATCATAACTTTCAACCAACACTCCCCCTTTTTTTTATTCACTTTTATTTTTTCTTTTTTTATTATTTAAAGGGAGAAGACTTACTCAATCGTTATCATTTTTATCCTTAACATAATAAATTATTGTGAACTAGAAAATAGATGTATACTTACCTCAAAATTACTGTTAGGTTTCGGATTTTAATGTTTTTCATAAAATTCTAAGTGTATCGTCCAGTCTACTCTCCTATCAAATTTCAAATCTAAATTTATTCTTTTATCTGTAACTAGATTGATCTATTAAAGAAAAAAAAAATTTGAATTTTTTACATTTTTCAGATTTTTTTTACTATTTTTCAATTTTTTTTTTAATTACCCTAAATACTACCAAAGTGTAAAATAAAGAAACAAAAAAAATCTAAAAATAAAATAAAAAAACCGTAGAAAAAACAAAAAATCTTAGAAAAATATGAAGACAAATCTTCTAATCCACTCCCCCACACCAAAACTCGTGTATGCCCTCATACACAAACAAAGGGTGGTAAAATAAATAAGAAAACTATTATATAAATATTATACACTATCGTCCATCTACATTATCGTCCATCTACATTATTGTCTCACAAAACAGAAAAACTTACTGTGATAAATTTACTGCAAGCGCACAATGTTGTAGTGCAAATAGGTTGTTCCCATAGGAATCTAAGATGTTTTGAAATCTCACTTTTTCGATTAGCTTAACAAATTAACTATTATGATCTAGATGGGTTTTTTTATTATTGTAGAGTTAGCCTAGAATATCGAATTCACTAGTTCACAGCTGAGCACTCTTTTTATTATTTTCCTTCGATATTTTTAACAAAAACAATTACGATTATATGAAAAAGAAGATCTTGTTAATTTAACTTTTATTCAAATCGCCTTAAGCATTAATAATCAAGTGTCGTGCAAGCATAACTCATCAAAATTCATGATTTTCATAAAAGCAAACTATATTTCTACAAATAAAATTCAAAAAAACAATTCCAAACCCTAAGCATAGGCCATCAAAAACAAGCTTAAGCATAACATATCAAAGTACTAGATCTACGAATTATTATCTTTTAATTTTATCATAGAAAAATCGTGTCTTTTAATCCATTTAGGAAGAAGATAAATAAGAATTATACTACGGTCGATCCCTAACTTTATCCACATCTTAAAACTTAGCAAAATTAGTTACTAATGTTTTTATTAATCAAGATGATTTTTTTATGCATGAGAACTATTTTTTTAGGCATGAAAAAAATTGGGGCAGAGGCAGCTCAACTTGCCACTGATTTACCAACTTTTACTACTGATTGGTCGCAAAGCTTAGGATCTTGGCTCCCTATTTTGGCAGTATGTCTCAGTTAATCCTCTTGTTTCAATATAACATGAATATGAAAATGCATATATATATAAATACTATCACAACATCTACATTATCACGACCCCCTAAATGGTTACTCCCCCAATTAGTACAATATATGTCAATTTGACAACTACTATGCTATTTTGTCAGAAAAATCGAATAAAGATAAATAAATTCACATTATTAAATACAAAGGAGTCGCATCGCACACTAAGTACAAACCAATAATATTCACATTGAATGCACACGCACACACACAAAAAATGTAACAAAATTCAAAAGTAATGTTTCAAATTTATGTGTTAGAGATGTTCAAAGCATTAATATCAAACATTAACACAACACTAGTTAAAAAGATATATACGCTATATTTTACCATATTGTTAAGCAATAAAATCAATTTTTAGTACATGATCATAACTTTCAACCAACACTCCCCCATGTCATATTCAAAAATTTTATCTAATTTAGTACTTCTAATTTTTTATGAGTCTATACCCCATATTAAAATTTTTCTTTCATTCCACATCTCATATTTGATGAGCTTATTCCACTTATATGGTGAAGGTGACTTTCATCCTCATGAGAAATAAACATATCAGAATAAGGGAATCTATTGGTAGTCGATTCCCACTAGGAACTAACAACTTCCTTGAATATTTTTTATTTTCAACACACTGGAGGAAAAAGTACATAAATCATATTTGAAACCGAATACATGCAATGCACTTGGCTACT
Source organism: Dracaena cambodiana (assembly GCA_036321105.1). NCBI lineage: Eukaryota > Viridiplantae > Streptophyta > Magnoliopsida > Asparagales > Asparagaceae > Dracaena > Dracaena cambodiana. Next base: position 20,157,688 of record JAYEPQ010000013.1, on the reverse strand, counting down.
TTACTATTTATGTCACACATAAAAGTTATCAATAACTGAATGTAAATAAATCTAATGCCAATATACACTAACAAGAGTAAATTTTTAGATGTCAACGGTTTTAATTTAGATTTTTATCCAAATTTTATTATATTTCTCTGAATACCAAGCGCACCCCCTTTTTTATTCACTTTTATTTTTCCTTTTTTGTTATTAAAAGGGAGAAGACTTACTCAATCGTTATCATCTTTGTTCTTAACCTAATAAATTATTGTGAAGTGAAAAATAGATGTATACTTACCTCAAAATTACTGTTAGCGGTATTTATTTTTCGAATTTTAATGTTTTTCGTAAAATTCTGAGTGTATCGTCCCGTCTACTCTCATATCAAATTTCAAAATCTAAATTTGTTCCTTTATCTATAACTAAATTGATCTATTGATGAAAATATATAAAAATATTTATTTACTTTTTGTTCAGTTTTAATTGTTTTATTTAATTAGTTAGTTACCCTAAAAACTACCCGTTGTGTAAAATAAAGAAATTCAAAAAATCTAAAAATTAAATAAAAATTCTAAAAAAATAAAAACCTAGAAAAACAAGAAGAAAATAGTCTAACGCACTGCACCCCCACACCTATCTTTTGCTAGTCCTCAAGCAAAACCTAACCCTAAAAAGAAAAAGAAAAATTCTAACTTACTTTCGCAGGAATCGCGATTGCACTTAGCACATGCAACAAGCCTTTAAACCCCTAGGTTACTCTAGTGTATGAGATGTGTCTCGTAAGGATTTGCAGTGAATATACCCACAAGATTCATAAAAAAAATATATTAAGGAGTAAAGAAAAGAAAAATAACGATAAATAAAAATCACGAAAAATAAAAATTTTATACAAAAGAAAGAAAAATCTTTTTTTAACACATTTAATTCAATTAATCTCACTAATATATAAACTCAAGAACGCATTAAAATTATCAATTTTCAAATCGAGCGTCATATCAGATACACTTTTTATTTTAATCAAAAATTTTAAATTCTATTTTTCAATACCAACTAACAGATAATCCATTGGCTCCTATACATCTACATGAACGTGTGATAGTTTATTTCGGCCTTGGCCTCTAATTCTAACTCATGATTCATCTTCTCTCTCATAACAATTTTTTTCTTTTTTTTAGAATATTTCACTTTTCATGCGAATATCCACGCTTGCTTAGGCACAAAGTACCCGATTACTCGGATCAAACTTTTTTTTTAAAGAATATTTCACCTTTCATGCGAATATTCACGCTTGCTTAGGCGCAAAGTACCCGATTACTCGGATCATACTCTTTTTTTTCACTCTTGAGGCTATTGCCTTAATACTATGCGCACCCCCTTTTTTATCACTCTCAAGGCTATTGCCTTAATACCAGGCGCACTCCATTTTTTTATTCTCACTTTTATTTATTTTTTTATTGTTTATAGAGAGAAGACTTATTCAATCGTTATCATCTTTATCCTTAACCTAATAAACTATTGTGAAGTGGAAAATAGATGTATACTTATCTCAAAATTACTGTTAGCGGTATTTATTTTTTGGATTTAATTTTTTCATAAAATTCTTAGTGTTTCATCCAATCTACTCTCATATCAGATTTCAAATATAAATTTATTCTTTTATTTGTAATTAGGTTGATTTATTAAAGAAAATATTTTTTGAATTTTTTTACATTTTTCAGATTTTTTCAGATTTTTTTACTTTTTTTCAATTTTTTTTAATTACCCTAAAAACTATCCAAACTGTAAAATAAAGAAACAAAAAAAAAATCTAAAAATAAAAAAAAAAAATCCAAGAAAAAACTAAAAATCCCAGAAAAACATGAAGATAAATCTCCTAACCCACTCCCCCACACCAAAACTCGTGTATGCCCTCATACACTAACAAAGGGCGGTAAAATAAATAAAAAACTATTATATAAATATTATACACTATCGTCCATCTACATTATCGTCCATCTACATTATTGTCTCACAAAACACAAAAACTTACTGTGATAAATTTACTGAAAGCGCACAAGTGTTGTAGTGCAAATAGATTGTTCCCATAGGAATCTAAGATATTTTGAAATCTCACTTTTTCTATTATCTTAACAAGTTAACTATTATGATCTAGAGGGGTTTTTTTTATTATTCTAGAGTTAGCCTAGAATATCGAATTCACTAGTTCACAGCTGAGCACTCTTTTTATTATTTTCCTTCTATATTTTTAACAAAAACAATTACGATTATATGAAAAAGAAGATCTTGTTAATTTAACTTTTATTCAAATCGCCTTAAGCATTAATAATCAAGTGTCGTGCAAGCATAACTCATCTAAGTTCATGAGTTTCATAAAAGCAAACTATATTTCAACAAATAAAATTCAAAGAAACAATTCCAAACCCTAAGCATAGGCCATCAAAAACAAGCTGAAGCATAACATATCAAAGTACTAGATCTACGAATTATTATCTTTTAATTTTATCATAGAAAAATCGTGTCTTTTAATCCTTTTAGGAAGAAGATAAATAAGAATTATACTATGGTTGATCTCCAACTTTATCTACATCTTAAAACTCAGCAAAATTAGTTACTCATATTTTTATTAATCAAGATGATTTTTTTTATGCATGCGAACTATTTTTTTAGGCATCAAAAAAATTGGGGCAGAGGCAGCTCAACTTGCCACTGATTTACCAACTTTTGCTACTGATTGGTAGCAAAGCTTAGGATCTTGGCTCCCTATTTTTGCAGTACGTCTCAGTTAATCCTCTTGTTTCAATATAACATGAGTATGAAAATGCATACACGTATAAATACTATCAAAACATCAACATTATCACGACCCCACTGAATGGTTACTCCGCCAATTAGTACAATATATGTCAATTTGACAACTACTATGCTATTTTGTCAGAAACATCGAATAAAGATAAATAAATTCACATTATTAAATACAAAGGAGTCGCATCACACACTAAGTACAAACCAATAATATTCACATTGAATGCACATGCACACACACAACTGTAACAAAATTCAAAAGTAATGTTTCGAATTTATGTGTTAGAGATGTTCAAACATTAATATCAAACATTAACACAACACTAGTCAAAAAGATATATACACTATATTTACCATATTGTTAAGCAATATAATCAATTTTTAGTACATGATCATAACTTTCAACCAACACTCCCCCTTTTTTTATTCACTTTTATTTTTCCTTTTTTTATTATTTAAAGGGAGAAGACTTACTCAATCGTTATCATTTTTATCCTTAACCTAATAAATTATTGTGAAGTGGAAAATAGATGTATACTAACTCAAAATTACTGTTAGCTTTCGGATTTTAATGTTTTTCATCAAATTCTGAGTGTATCGTCCAGTCTACTCTCCTATCAAATTTCAAATCTAAATTTGTTCATTTATCTATAACTAGATTGATCTATTGATGAAAATATATTATAATATTTATTTACTTTTTTTCAGTTTTAATTGCTTTATTTAATTAGTTAGTTACCCTAAAAACTACTCGAAGTGTAAAATAAAGAAATTCCAAAAATCTAAAAATAAAATAAAAATTCTAAAAAAATAAAAATCCTAGAAAAATACGAAGAAAATAGTCTAACCCACTGCACCCCCACACCTATCTTTTGCTAGTCCTCAAGTAAAACCTAACCCTAAAAAGAAAAAGAAAAATTCTAACTTACTTTCGCAGGAATCGCGATTGCACGTATCACATACAAAAAGCCTATAAACCCTAGGTTATCCTAGTGTATGAGATGTGTCTCGTAAGGATTTGCAGTGAATATACCCACAAAATTCATGAAGAAAATAGATTAAGGAGTAAAGAAAAGGAAAATAATGAAAAATAAAAATTTTATACAAAAGAAAAATCTTTTTTTAATATATTTAATTCAATTAATCTCACTAATATATAAACTCAAGAACGCATTTAAATTATCAATTTTCAAATCGAGCGTCATATCAGATACACTTATTATTTTAATCAAAAATTTTAAATCTTATCTTTCAATACCAACTAACAGATAATCCATTGGCTCCTATACATCTACGTGAATGTGTGATAGTCTACTTCGGCCTTGGCCTCTAATTCTAATTCATGATTCATCTTCTCTCTCATAACAGTTTTTTTCCTTTTTTTTCTTTTTTTAAGAATATTTCACCTTTCATGCGAATATCCACGCTTGCTTAGGCACAAAGTTCCCGATTATTTGGATCACACTCTTTTTTTTAAGAATATTTCACCTTTCATACGAATATCCACGTTTTCTTAGGCGCAAAGTATCCGATTACTCGGATCATACTCTTTTTTTTCACTCATGAGGCTATTGCCTTAATACAAGGCGCACCCCCTTTTTTTATCACTCTCGAGGCTATTGCCTTAATACCAGGCGCACTCCATTTTTTTATTCTCACTTTTATTTTACTTTTTTTTATTGTTTATAGAGAGAAGAGTTACTCGATCGTTATCATCTTTATCCTTAACCTAATAAACTATTGTGAAGTGGAAAATAGATGTATACTTATCTCAAATTACTGTTAGCGGTATTTATTTTTTGGATTTAATTTTTTCATAAAATTCTTAGTGTATCATCCAATCTATTCTCATATCAGATTTCAAATCTAAATTTATTCTTTTATTTGTAATTAGGTTGATTTATTGAAGAAAATATTTTTTGAATTTTTTTACATTTTTCAGATTTTTTCAGATATTTTTACTTTTTTTCTAATTTTTTTAATTACCCAAAAAACTACCCAAAGTGTAAAATAAAGAAACAAAAAAAATCTAAAAATAAAATAAAAAATCCTAGAAAAAATTAAAAATCCTAGAAAAACATGAAGACAAATCTCCTAACCCACTCCCCCACACAAAACCTCGCATATGCCCTCATACACAAACAAAGAGTGGTAAAATAAATAAGAAAACTATTATATAAATATTATAGACTATCGTCCATCTATATTATTGTCTCACAAAACACAAAAACTTACCGTGATAAATTCACTGCAAGCGCACAGTGTTGTAGTCCAAATAGGTTGTTCCCATAGGAATCTAAAATGCTTTGAAATCTCACTTTTTCTATTATCTTAACAAGTTAACTATTATGATCTATATGGGTTTTTTTATTATTCTAGATTTTGCTTAGAATATCGAATTCACTAGTTCATAGCTGAGCACTCTTTTTATTATTTTCCTTCTATATTTTTAACAAAAACAATTACGATTATATGAAAAAGAAGATCTTGTTAATTTAACTTTTATTCAAATCGCCTTAAGCATTAATAATCAAGTATCCTGCAAGCATAACTCACCAAAATTCATGACTTTCATAAAAGCAAACTATATTTCTACAAATAAAATTCAAAGAAACAATTCTAAACCATAAGCATAGGCCATCAAAAACAAACTTAAGCATAACATATCAAAGTACTAGATCTACGAATTATTATCTTTTAATTTTATCATAGAAAAATCGTGTCTTTTAATCCTTTTAGGAAGAAGATAAATAAGAATTATACTACGGTTGATCCCTAACTTTATCTACATCTTAAAACTCAGCAAAATTAGTTGCTCATGTTTTTATTAATCAAGATGATTTCTTTATGCATGAGAACTATTTTTTTAGGCATGAAAGAAATTGGGGTAGAGGCAGCTCAACTTGCTACTGATATACCAACTTTTGCTACTGATTGGTAGCAAAACTTAGGATCTTGGCTCCCTATTTTTGCAGTACGTCAGTAACAAAATTCAAAAGTAATGTTTCGAATTTATGTGTTAGAGATGTTCAAAGCATTAATATCAAACATTAACACAACACTAGTCAAAAAGATATATACGCTATATTTTTCTATATTGTTAAGTAATATAATCAATTTTTAGTACATGATCATAACTTTCAACCAACACTCCCCCATGTCATATTCAAAAATTTTATCTAATTTAGTACTTCTCATTTTTTATGAGTCTCTACCCCATATTAAAATTTTTCTTTCATTCCACATCTCATATTTGATGAGCTTATTCCACTTATATGGTGAAGTTGACTTTCATCCTCATGAGAAATAAACATATCAGAATAAGGAAATCTATTGTAGTCCATTCCCACTAGGAACTGTCAACTTCCTTGAATTTTTTTTATTTTCAACACATTGGAGTAAAAAGTACATAAATCACATTTGAAACCGAATATGTAACGCCCCGCACCCAACATGCGGGTAACGTTCGGCGACGTATTATAAATAAATACGCCAAGCCTAAAGTACTTTTAAATAAACTGAATGTTACCGCCACTAAACCACATACATATGCATTGAGAGAAAAATAGGAAGACAATAAACAAACTCTTTTTACTCCAACCAGATATTAAATAGATCAATAAAAGATCCAAAGAAGGGTAACACTTATTACAACTTCACATTTGAGTTTTGGAAACAACAAACCAAGATAGAAGGAAAAGTTTGAAAGAATACAAAAATAAATAAAGGATCTCCTAAATAATGAAAACACAACTAACTGTCTGCTAACTCTATGAAATGCTGCTCCAGCTGTGGTGGATTCTCTCCTTCAGTATCCTGCAAATTAACTGGGCGTGCCAAACCAGGGTCGTTAGAACGACCTAGCAAGTACTACAAGATGAACATAATGATATACAGGCACGCTATGTATAGTATATATATATCTGTGTAAGCAAAGCATGAAACTAATTAAAAATACTAAAAGTCATGATAAGATTGATGAAGTATAAGTCTTTAGAATGAAATAGAACATGAATCTAACTGTAGATATTTTTAACATGATAATAATCAGGAAGTACATCTATTTACACATGTCATGAATAATCTTGTAACAGGGACCAATATGACAAATGAACATGTATACTATGTTATTGTTATTTCTGCTTATTTAAATGGAACTGTCAGAAGTAGTATGACACATGTTTTACAAGTATCCCGTGCATACCCGGGACCACGGCCATGATTCCTGGTACTGCCCCAGGACATACCGCTAGGTACTAATGAACATGAACTCTGATGAGCCTAAGCTCCAAGCGCGTAGCCCTATATACTGATGGTGATCCAGTAATCACCCAGAACCTCCATGGTTAGGTTCCTATGTTCGGTTGTACAACCTCAAGAATGTAACACTTCTAAAACATGTGTACAGCTCTTTCATCAAGTTCCCCCATCACCCCATGAATTCATTTTTTTTTTATGATTTTAAAATGATATGTAGCATAAATTATATTTTGATTTAACTATGAGGCTGTCAACAGTTCATACATGTACTAAATAAAATTTATCATATGGATGACCCTTTTATTTGGGTATTGAAAGGTAACTGGTCGCAAGACCATTATGGGATAATCAAAAGCAATTTTTAATTTATCATCGCGGGAAACAACTATAACATGTTAATATGTACTAATGTGCCTATATTAATTTTCAGTATATCAAATGAGACTAGGTTCATATTTAATGCAATAGATTTGGTATTTGTAATAATTTCATAGCATTTCTTATATTCATTGCATAAGGTCAAAGGGATATTCTGCCTATTTTTCTTATGATCAAATTTATATTTAATACAGTAGGTTTCTCATTTTATTTCTTATTACATTAATATCTAGTGAATATATAATATGATATACAAAAATTATGAACAAAATTAAATAGTATCTAGCATGCAGTAATTGATTCTGCTGAAAAAGATACAACCACACTGTCATATTAGTTAATTGGTACGATGATCTACATTATGAAATCTATTCTAAGTTTGTAATGATAAACTGAGAGGCTATATGTTCAGTTTTCAGTATCAATATTCTTGACTGGCGTTCTTAGTCTCTATTTATTAAATTAATTTTTATTTATTTATCTTTTTTTTTTGTTACTGTTCACTGAACAGAACTTCTGTTCAGTGAACAGAACCTAAATTTTTTTTTTTTTTTAAAACCAAATTGTAATGTTGTCTGGTACAAATCCACTGTACATAACATGGCATTGAGCATTTATGTGTTATAATATCTATGGTTATAAATAAAGCTAAAGTCTTGGAGAAAGGAATGGTAATGAAGAGTTACAGGCAGCTTTTGCAGGGCATTTTTTTTTTTTTTCAAATTCCTAAAGTTGGAGCCCTTTTAATATATATATATATATATATATATATATATATATATATATATATATATATATGTATATATATATATATATGTATATATATATATATATGTATGTATCTTTATGTTATACCGTAACAAGCTATGAACTGAGCCCTTTTAATATATATATATATATATATATATATATATATATATATATATATATATATATATATTTATATATGTATCTTTATGTTATACCTTAACAAGCTATGAACAAAGTCCATTATATATATGTATTTTTTTTTTTCTCTTCTTTTTTTTTTGTTCATTTCCTTGAGCTAAACATCATATATATTATCCTGTGTTTAACACTACATGTACAAGAGATGGCAGCATGTGTTAATTAACTAGGTTCATTTCATTTTAAAAAAAAAACAAAACATAAATAAGAAAAATGAAACAAAGATATAAATATATCCTCAACATTAATTAAGAGAGCAATAAACATGAAGACCGCAACTAGCATTAAAATATATAATTAAACAAAGGAAACCTTTTACAAAAGAATTTTTTTTTGAATATTAATATTAAAGCTGTTGATTGAAAAGAATAAGGAAGATCCAAGAAACAGTAAAGTACTTGCCTCAAAGATGCCACTCAAAAAATTGATTGCAATATCCCCTTTTATTTTTTTTTCTTCTCCTTCCTTCCTTTCTCCTCTCTCTCTCTCTCTCGGTCTCTCTCTCTTTCTTTCTCCTGCGTTCAGCAGGAAAATTTCTCCCTACTGTCCCTTTTTTTTATTATCATATATTTTGCAATTATTATTTATTTTTATTATGATTACCCTAGGATCAAATCTAACCTACCAAATCTACCAAATCTAAACAAAATATCAAATCTCAACCTACTGAATCTATTATTATCTAGTTAGTTAAAATTAACTAATTACAAGTTAAAAGAAAATCAGATTTGTTAAGTAAATATCTTATTATTATTATTTTTATTATTATCTTGAACTTGATAATTCTGGGTCATTACAGAATACATGCAATGCACTTGGCTACTTTACTATTTATGTCACACATAAAAGTTATCAATAACTGAATGTAAATAAATCTAATGCCAATATACACTAAATTACCCTCAAACACAGTGTGTACTAAAACATAAGGGTATAACATACAACAGCACTAGGAAAAGGATACCCAAAAAATATATCTCCTAGGTTGTAGGTCAATTGTGTTCACAAATTTATGAATACCCCTATAGTACTCCTAACAAGAGTAAATTTTTAGATGTTAACGGTTTTAATTTATATTTTTATCCAAATTTTATTAAATTTCTCTGTATACCAAGCGCACCCCCTTTTTTATTCACTTTTATTTTTCCTTTTTTTTATTATTTAAAGAGAGAAGACTTACTCAATCGTTATCATCTTTGTTCTTAACCTAATAAATTATTGTGAAGTGGAAAATAGATGTATACTTACCTCAACATTACTGTTAGCGGTATTTATTTTTCAGATTTTAATGTTATTCATAAAATTCTGAGTATATCGTCCAGTCTACTCTCCTATCAAATTTCAAATCTAAATTTGTTCCTTTATCTGTAACTACATTGATCTATTGATGAAAATATATAAAATACTTATTCACTTTTTTTTTCAGTTTTAATTGTTTTATTTAATTAGTTAGTTACCCTAAAAAACACTCGAAGTGTAAAATAAAGAAATTCCAAAAATCTAAAAATAAAATAAAAATTCTAAAAAAATAAAAATCTCAGAAAAATACGAAGAAAATAGTCTAACCCACTGCACCCCCACCTATCTTTTGCTAGTTCTCAAGCAAAACCTAACCCTAAAAAGAAAAAGAAAAATTCTAATTTCCTCTCGCAGGAATCGCGATTGCACTTAGCACATGCAACAAGCATTTAAACCACTAGGTTAATCTAGTGTATGAGATGTGTCTCGTAAGAATTTGCAGTGAATATACCCACAAAATTCATGAAGAAAATAGATTAAGGAGTAAAGAAAAGAAAATAACGAAAAATAAAAATTTTATACAAAGAAAGAAAAATCTATTTTTAATATATTTAATTCAATTAATCTCACTAATATACAAATTTAAGAACACATTTAAATTATCAATTTTCAAATCGAGCGTCATATCAGATACACTTATCATTTTAATCAAAAATTTTAAATCCTATCTTTCAATACCAACTAACAGATAATCCATTGGCTCCTATACATCTACTTGCATGTGTGATAGTTTACTTCGGCCTTTGATTCCAACTCTAACTCATGATTCATCTTCTCTCTCATAACAATTTTTTTCTTTTTTTTCTTTTATTCTTTTTTTAAGAATACTTCACCTTTCATGCGAATATCCACGCTTGCTTAGGCGCAGAGTATCCGATTACTCGGATCATACTCTTTTTTCTAACAATATTTCACCTTTCATGCGAATATCCACGCTTGCTTAGGCGCAAAATACTCGATTATTTGGATCATACTCTTTTTTTTAAGAATATTTCACCTTTCATGCGAATATTCATGCTTGCTTAGGCGCAAAGTACCCGATTACTCGGATCATACTCTTTTTTTTCACTCTTGAGGCTATTGCCATAATACCAGGCGCACCCCTTTTTTTATCACTCTCGAGGCTATTGCCTTAATACCAGGCGCACCCCATTTTTTTATTCTCACTTTTATTTTTCTTTTTTTATTGTTTTGAGAGAGAAGACTTACTCAATCATTATCATCTTTATCCTTAACCTAATAAACTATTGTGAAGTGGAAAATAGATGTATACTTACCTCAAAATTATTGTTAGCGGTATTTTTTTTTTGGATTTAATTTTTTTCATAAAATTCTTAGTGTATCATCCAATTTACTCTCATATCAAATTTCAAATCTAAATTTATTCTTTTATTTGTAATTAGGTTGATTTATTGAAGAAAATATTTTTTGAATTTTTTTACATTTTTCAGATTTTTTCAGATATTTTTACTTTTTTTCAATTTTTTTAATTACCCTAAAAACTATCCAAACTGTAAAATAAAGATACAAAAGAAATCTAAAAATAAAATAAAAAATTCTAGAAAAAACTAAAAATCCTAGAAAAACATGAAGACAAATCTCCTAACCCATTCCTCCACACGAAAACTCATGTATGCCCTCATACACAAACAAAGGGTGGTAAAATAAATAAGAAATCTATTTTATAAATATTATACACTATCGTCCATCTACATTATTGTCTCACAAAACACAAAAACTTACTGTGATAAATTTACTGTAAGCGCACAGTGTTGTAGTGCAAATAGATTGTTCCCATAGGAATCTAAGATGTTTTGAAATCTCACTTTTTCTATTATCTTAACAAGTCAACTATTATGATCAAGAGGGGTTTTTTTTATTATTCTAGAGTTAGCCTACAATATCAAATTCACTAGTTCACAGCTGAGCACTCTTTTTATTATTTTCCTTCTATATTTTTAACCAAAACAATTATGATTATATGAAAAAGAAGACCTTGTTAATTTAACTTTTATTCAAATCGCCTTAAGCATTAATAATCAAGTGTCGTGCAAGCATAACTCATCAAAATTCATGACTTTCATAAAAGCAAACTATATTTCTACAAATAAAATTCAAAGAAACAAATCCAAACCCTAAGCATAGGCCATCAAAAACATGTTTAAGCATAACATATCGAAGTACTAGATCTACGAATTATTATCTTTTAATTTTATCATAGAAAAATCGTGTCTTTTAATCCTTTTAGGAAGAAGATAAATAAGAATTATACTACGGTTGATCCCCAACTTTATCTACATCTTAAAACTCAGCAAAATTAGTTACTCATGTTTTTATTAATCAAGATGATTTTTTTTATGCATGAGAACTATTTTTTTAGGCATAAAAAAAATTGGGGCAAAGGCAGCTCGACTTGCCACTGATTTACCAACTTTTGCTACTGATTGGTAGCAAAGCTTAGGATCTTGGCTCCCTATTTTAGCTGTACGTCTCAGTTAATCCTCTTGTTTCAATATAACATGAATATGAAAATGCATACATGTATAAATACTATCAAAACATCAACATTATCACGACCCCACTGAATGGTTACTCCGCCAATTAGTACAATATATGTCAATTTAACAACTACTATGCTATTTTGTCAGAAAAATCGAATAAAGATAAATAAATTCACATTATTAAATACAAAGGAGTCGCATCACACACTAAGTACAAACCAATAATATTCACATTGAATGCACACACACACACACAACTGTAACAAAATTCAAAAGCAATGTTTCGAATTTATGTGTTAGAGATGTTCAAAGCATTAATATCAAACATTAACACAACACTTGTCAAAAAGATATATACGCTATATTTTACCATATTGTTAAGCAATATAATCAATTTTTAGTACATGATCATAACTTTCAACCAACACTCCCCCTTTTTTTTATTCACTTTTATTTTTTCTTTTTTTATTATTTAAAGGGAGAAGACTTACTCAATCGTTATCATTTTTATCCTTAACATAATAAATTATTGTGAACTAGAAAATAGATGTATACTTACCTCAAAATTACTGTTAGGTTTCGGATTTTAATGTTTTTCATAAAATTCTAAGTGTATCGTCCAGTCTACTCTCCTATCAAATTTCAAATCTAAATTTATTCTTTTATCTGTAACTAGATTGATCTATTAAAGAAAAAAAAAATTTGAATTTTTTACATTTTTCAGATTTTTTTTACTATTTTTCAATTTTTTTTTTAATTACCCTAAATACTACCAAAGTGTAAAATAAAGAAACAAAAAAAATCTAAAAATAAAATAAAAAAACCGTAGAAAAAACAAAAAATCTTAGAAAAATATGAAGACAAATCTTCTAATCCACTCCCCCACACCAAAACTCGTGTATGCCCTCATACACAAACAAAGGGTGGTAAAATAAATAAGAAAACTATTATATAAATATTATACACTATCGTCCATCTACATTATCGTCCATCTACATTATTGTCTCACAAAACAGAAAAACTTACTGTGATAAATTTACTGCAAGCGCACAATGTTGTAGTGCAAATAGGTTGTTCCCATAGGAATCTAAGATGTTTTGAAATCTCACTTTTTCGATTAGCTTAACAAATTAACTATTATGATCTAGATGGGTTTTTTTATTATTGTAGAGTTAGCCTAGAATATCGAATTCACTAGTTCACAGCTGAGCACTCTTTTTATTATTTTCCTTCGATATTTTTAACAAAAACAATTACGATTATATGAAAAAGAAGATCTTGTTAATTTAACTTTTATTCAAATCGCCTTAAGCATTAATAATCAAGTGTCGTGCAAGCATAACTCATCAAAATTCATGATTTTCATAAAAGCAAACTATATTTCTACAAATAAAATTCAAAAAAACAATTCCAAACCCTAAGCATAGGCCATCAAAAACAAGCTTAAGCATAACATATCAAAGTACTAGATCTACGAATTATTATCTTTTAATTTTATCATAGAAAAATCGTGTCTTTTAATCCATTTAGGAAGAAGATAAATAAGAATTATACTACGGTCGATCCCTAACTTTATCCACATCTTAAAACTTAGCAAAATTAGTTACTAATGTTTTTATTAATCAAGATGATTTTTTTATGCATGAGAACTATTTTTTTAGGCATGAAAAAAATTGGGGCAGAGGCAGCTCAACTTGCCACTGATTTACCAACTTTTACTACTGATTGGTCGCAAAGCTTAGGATCTTGGCTCCCTATTTTGGCAGTATGTCTCAGTTAATCCTCTTGTTTCAATATAACATGAATATGAAAATGCATATATATATAAATACTATCACAACATCTACATTATCACGACCCCCTAAATGGTTACTCCCCCAATTAGTACAATATATGTCAATTTGACAACTACTATGCTATTTTGTCAGAAAAATCGAATAAAGATAAATAAATTCACATTATTAAATACAAAGGAGTCGCATCGCACACTAAGTACAAACCAATAATATTCACATTGAATGCACACGCACACACACAAAAAATGTAACAAAATTCAAAAGTAATGTTTCAAATTTATGTGTTAGAGATGTTCAAAGCATTAATATCAAACATTAACACAACACTAGTTAAAAAGATATATACGCTATATTTTACCATATTGTTAAGCAATAAAATCAATTTTTAGTACATGATCATAACTTTCAACCAACACTCCCCCATGTCATATTCAAAAATTTTATCTAATTTAGTACTTCTAATTTTTTATGAGTCTATACCCCATATTAAAATTTTTCTTTCATTCCACATCTCATATTTGATGAGCTTATTCCACTTATATGGTGAAGGTGACTTTCATCCTCATGAGAAATAAACATATCAGAATAAGGGAATCTATTGGTAGTCGATTCCCACTAGGAACTAACAACTTCCTTGAATATTTTTTATTTTCAACACACTGGAGGAAAAAGTACATAAATCATATTTGAAACCGAATACATGCAATGCACTTGGCTACTTTACTATTTATGTCACACATAAAAGTTATCAATAACTGAATGTAAATAAATCTAATGCCAATATACACTAACAAGAGTAAATTTTTAGATGTCAACGGTTTTAATTTAGATTTTTATCCAAATTTTATTATATTTCTCTGAATACCAAGCGCACCCCCTTTTTTATTCACTTTTATTTTTCCTTTTTTGTTATTAAAAGGGAGAAGACTTACTCAATCGTTATCATCTTTGTTCTTAACCTAATAAATTATTGTGAAGTGAAAAATAGATGTATACTTACCTCAAAATTACTGTTAGCGGTATTTATTTTTCGAATTTTAATGTTTTTCGTAAAATTCTGAGTGTATCGTCCCGTCTACTCTCATATCAAATTTCAAAATCTAAATTTGTTCCTTTATCTATAACTAGATTGATCTATTGATGAAAATATATAAAAATATTTATTTACTTTTTGTTCAGTTTTAATTGTTTTATTTAATTAGTTAGTTACCCTAAAAACTACCCGTTGTGTAAAATAAAGAAATTCAAAAAATCTAAAAATTAAATAAAAATTCTAAAAAAATAAAAACCTAGAAAAACAAGAAGAAAATAGTCTAACGCACTGCACCCCCACACCTATCTTTTGCTAGTCCTCAAGCAAAACCTAACCCTAAAAAGAAAAAGAAAAATTCTAACTTACTTTCGCAGGAATCGCGATTGCACTTAGCACATGCAACAAGCCTTTAAACCCCTAGGTTACTCTAGTGTATGAGATGTGTCTCGTAAGGATTTGCAGTGAATATACCCACAAGATTCATAAAAAAAATATATTAAGGAGTAAAGAAAAGAAAAATAACGATAAATAAAAATCACGAAAAATAAAAATTTTATACAAAAGAAAGAAAAATCTTTTTTTAACACATTTAATTCAATTAATCTCACTAATATATAAACTCAAGAACGCATTAAAATTATCAATTTTCAAATCGAGCGTCATATCAGATACACTTTTTATTTTAATCAAAAATTTTAAATTCTATTTTTCAATACCAACTAACAGATAATCCATTGGCTCCTATACATCTACATGAACGTGTGATAGTTTATTTCGGCCTTGGCCTCTAATTCTAACTCATGATTCATCTTCTCTCTCATAACAATTTTTTTCTTTTTTTTAGAATATTTCACTTTTCATGCGAATATCCACGCTTGCTTAGGCACAAAGTACCCGATTACTCGGATCAAACTTTTTTTTTAAAGAATATTTCACCTTTCATGCGAATATTCACGCTTGCTTAGGCGCAAAGTACCCGATTACTCGGATCATACTCTTTTTTTTCACTCTTGAGGCTATTGCCTTAATACTATGCGCACCCCCTTTTTTATCACTCTCAAGGCTATTGCCTTAATACCAGGCGCACTCCATTTTTTTATTCTCACTTTTATTTATTTTTTTATTGTTTATAGAGAGAAGACTTATTCAATCGTTATCATCTTTATCCTTAACCTAATAAACTATTGTGAAGTGGAAAATAGATGTATACTTATCTCAAAATTACTGTTAGCGGTATTTATTTTTTGGATTTAATTTTTTCATAAAATTCTTAGTGTATCATCCAATCTACTCTCATATCAGATTTCAAATCTAAATTTATTCTTTTATTTGTAATTAGGTTGATTTATTAAAGAAAATATTTTTTGAATTTTTTTACATTTTTCAGATTTTTTCAGATTTTTTTACTTTTTTTCAATTTTTTTTAATTACCCTAAAAACTATCCAAACTGTAAAATAAAGAAACAAAAAAAAAATCTAAAAATAAAATAAAAAAATCCAAGAAAAAACTAAAAATCCCAGAAAAACATGAAGATAAATCTCCTAACCCACTCCCCCACACCAAAACTCGTGTATGCCCTCATACACTAACAAAGGGCGGTAAAATAAATAAAAAACTATTATATAAATATTATACACTATTGTCCATCTACATTATCGTCCATCTACATTATTGTCTCACAAAACACAAAAACTTACTGTGATAAATTTACTGAAAGCGCACAAGTGTTGTAGTGCAAATAGATTGTTCCCATAGGAATCTAAGATATTTTGAAATCTCACTTTTTCTATTATCTTAACAAGTTAACTATTATGATCTAGAGGGGTTTTTTTTATTATTCTAGAGTTAGCCTAGAATATCGAATTCACTAGTTCACAGCTGAGCACTCTTTTTATTATTTTCCTTCTATATTTTTAACAAAAACAATTACGATTATATGAAAAAGAAGATATTGTTAATTTAACTTTTATTCAAATCGCCTTAAGCATTAATAATCAAGTGTCGTGCAAGCATAACTCATCTAAGTTCATGAGTTTCATAAAAGCAAACTATATTTCAACAAATAAAATTCAAAGAAACAATTCCAAACCCTAAGCATAGGCCATCAAAAACAAGCTGAAGCATAACATATCAAAGTACTAGATCTACGAATTATTATCTTTTAATTTTATCATAGAAAAATCGTGTCTTTTAATCCTTTTAGGAAGAAGATAAATAAGAATTATACTATGGTTGATCTCCAACTTTATCTACATCTTAAAACTCAGCAAAATTAGTTACTCATATTTTTATTAATCAAGATGATTTTTTTTATGCATGCGAACTATTTTTTTAGGCATCAAAAAAATTGGGGCAGAGGCAGCTCAACTTGCCACTGATTTACCAACTTTTGCTACTGATTGGTAGCAAAGCTTAGGATCTTGGCTCCCTATTTTTGCAGTACGTCTCAGTTAATCCTCTTGTTTCAATATAACATGAGTATGAAAATGCATACACGTATAAATACTATCAAAACATCAACATTATCACGACCCCACTGAATGGTTACTCCGCCAATTAGTACAATATATGTCAATTTGACAACTACTATGCTATTTTGTCAGAAACATCGAATAAAGATAAATAAATTCACATTATTAAATACAAAGGAGTCGCATCACACACTAAGTACAAACCAATAATATTCACATTGAATGCACATGCACACACACAACTGTAACAAAATTCAAAAGTAATGTTTCGAATTTATGTGTTAGAGATGTTCAAACATTAATATCAAACATTAACACAACACTAGTCAAAAAGATATATACACTATATTTACCATATTGTTAAGCAATATAATCAATTTTTAGTACATGATCATAACTTTCAACCAACACTCCCCCTTTTTTTATTCACTTTTATTTTTCCTTTTTTTATTATTTAAAGGGAGAAGACTTACTCAATCGTTATCATTTTTATCCTTAACCTAATAAATTATTGTGAAGTGGAAAATAGATGTATACTAACTCAAAATTACTGTTAGCTTTCGGATTTTAATGTTTTTCATCAAATTCTGAGTGTATCGTCCAGTCTACTCTCCTATCAAATTTCAAATCTAAATTTGTTCATTTATCTATAACTAGATTGATCTATTGATGAAAATATATTATAATATTTATTTACTTTTTTTCAGTTTTAATTGCTTTATTTAATTAGTTAGTTACCCTGAAAACTACTCGAAGTGTAAAATAAAGAAATTCCAAAAATCTAAAAATAAAATAAAAATTCTAAAAAAATAAAAATCCTAGAAAAATACGAAGAAAATAGTCTAACCCACTGCACCCCCACACCTATCTTTTGCTAGTCCTCAAGTAAAACCTAACCCTAAAAAGAAAAAGAAAAATTCTAACTTACTTTCGCAGGAATCGCGATTGCACGTATCACATACAAAAAGCCTATAAACCCTAGGTTATCCTAGTGTATGAGATGTGTCTCGTAAGGATTTGCAGTGAATATACCCACAAAATTCATGAAGAAAATAGATTAAGGAGTAAAGAAAAGGAAAATAATGAAAAATAAAAATTTTATACAAAAGAAAAATCTTTTTTTAATATATTTAATTCAATTAATCTCACTAATATATAAACTCAAGAACGCATTTAAATTATCAATTTTCAAATCGAGCGTCATATCAGATACACTTATTATTTTAATCAAAAATTTTAAATCTTATCTTTCAATACCAACTAACAGATAATCCATTGGCTCCTATACATCTACGTGAATGTGTGATAGTCTACTTCGGCCTTGGCCTCTAATTCTAATTCATGATTCATCTTCTCTCTCATAACAGTTTTTTTCCTTTTTTTTCTTTTTTTAAGAATATTTCACCTTTCATGCGAATATCCACGCTTGCTTAGGCACAAAGTTCCCGATTATTTGGATCACACTCTTTTTTTTAAGAATATTTCACCTTTCATACGAATATCCACGTTTTCTTAGGCGCAAAGTATCCGATTACTCGGATCATACTCTTTTTTTTCACTCATGAGGCTATTGCCTTAATACAAGGCGCACCCCCTTTTTTTATCACTCTCGAGGCTATTGCCTTAATACCAGGCGCACTCCATTTTTTTATTCTCACTTTTATTTTACTTTTTTTTATTGTTTATAGAGAGAAGAGTTACTCGATCGTTATCATCTTTATCCTTAACCTAATAAACTATTGTGAAGTGGAAAATAGATGTATACTTATCTCAAATTACTGTTAGCGGTATTTATTTTTTGGATTTAATTTTTTCATAAAATTCTTAGTGTATCATCCAATCTATTCTCATATCAGATTTCAAATCTAAATTTATTCTTTTATTTGTAATTAGGTTGATTTATTGAAGAAAATATTTTTTGAATTTTTTTACATTTTTCAGATTTTTTCAGATATTTTTACTTTTTTTCTAATTTTTTTAATTACCCAAAAAACTACCCAAAGTGTAAAATAAAGAAACAAAAAAAATCTAAAAATAAAATAAAAAATCCTAGAAAAAATTAAAAATCCTAGAAAAACATGAAGACAAATCTCCTAACCCACTCCCCCACACAAAACCTCGCATATGCCCTCATACACAAACAAAGAGTGGTAAAATAAATAAGAAAACTATTATATAAATATTATAGACTATCGTCCATCTATATTATTGTCTCACAAAACACAAAAACTTACCGTGATAAATTCACTGCAAGCGCACAGTGTTGTAGTCCAAATAGGTTGTTCCCATAGGAATCTAAAATGCTTTGAAATCTCACTTTTTCTATTATCTTAACAAGTTAACTATTATGATCTATATGGGTTTTTTTATTATTCTAGATTTTGCTTAGAATATCGAATTCACTAGTTCATAGCT
Source organism: Dracaena cambodiana (assembly GCA_036321105.1). Taxonomy (NCBI): domain Eukaryota; kingdom Viridiplantae; phylum Streptophyta; class Magnoliopsida; order Asparagales; family Asparagaceae; genus Dracaena; species Dracaena cambodiana. Next base: position 20,137,802 of record JAYEPQ010000013.1, on the reverse strand, counting down.
GAGCACTCTTTTTATTATTTTCCTTCTATATTTTTAACAAAAACAATTACGATTATATGAAAAAGAAGATCTTGTTAATTTAACTTTTATTCAAATCGCCTTAAGCATTAATAATCAAGTATCCTGCAAGCATAACTCACCAAAATTCATGACTTTCATAAAAGCAAACTATATTTCTACAAATAAAATTCAAAGAAACAATTCTAAACCATAAGCATAGGCCATCAAAAACAAACTTAAGCATAACATATCAAAGTACTAGATCTACGAATTATTATCTTTTAATTTTATCATAGAAAAATCGTGTCTTTTAATCCTTTTAGGAAGAAGATAAATAAGAATTATACTACGGTTGATCCCTAACTTTATCTACATCTTAAAACTCAGCAAAATTAGTTGCTCATGTTTTTATTAATCAAGATGATTTCTTTATGCATGAGAACTATTTTTTTAGGCATGAAAGAAATTGGGGTAGAGGCAGCTCAACTTGCTACTGATATACCAACTTTTGCTACTGATTGGTAGCAAAACTTAGGATCTTGGCTCCCTATTTTTGCAGTACGTCAGTAACAAAATTCAAAAGTAATGTTTCGAATTTATGTGTTAGAGATGTTCAAAGCATTAATATCAAACATTAACACAACACTAGTCAAAAAGATATATACGCTATATTTTTCTATATTGTTAAGTAATATAATCAATTTTTAGTACATGATCATAACTTTCAACCAACACTCCCCCATGTCATATTCAAAAATTTTATCTAATTTAGTACTTCTCATTTTTTATGAGTCTCTACCCCATATTAAAATTTTTCTTTCATTCCACATCTCATATTTGATGAGCTTATTCCACTTATATGGTGAAGTTGACTTTCATCCTCATGAGAAATAAACATATCAGAATAAGGAAATCTATTGTAGTCCATTCCCACTAGGAACTGTCAACTTCCTTGAATTTTTTTTATTTTCAACACATTGGAGTAAAAAGTACATAAATCACATTTGAAACCGAATATGTAACGCCCCGCACCCAACATGCGGGTAACGTTCGGCGACGTATTATAAATAAATACGCCAAGCCTAAAGTACTTTTAAATAAACTGAATGTTACCGCCACTAAACCACATACATATGCATTGAGAGAAAAATAGGAAGACAATAAACAAACTCTTTTTACTCCAACCAGATATTAAATAGATCAATAAAAGATCCAAAGAAGGGTAACACTTATTACAACTTCACATTTGAGTTTTGGAAACAACAAACCAAGATAGAAGGAAAAGTTTGAAAGAATACAAAAATAAATAAAGGATCTCCTAAATAATGAAAACACAACTAACTGTCTGCTAACTCTATGAAATGCTGCTCCAGCTGTGGTGGATTCTCTCCTTCAGTATCCTGCAAATTAACTGGGCGTGCCAAACCAGGGTCGTTAGAACGACCTAGCAAGTACTACAAGATGAACATAATGATATACAGGCACGCTATGTATAGTATATATATATCTGTGTAAGCAAAGCATGAAACTAATTAAAAATACTAAAAGTCATGATAAGATTGATGAAGTATAAGTCTTTAGAATGAAATAGAACATGAATCTAACTGTAGATATTTTTAACATGATAATAATCAGGAAGTACATCTATTTACACATGTCATGAATAATCTTGTAACAGGGACCAATATGACAAATGAACATGTATACTATGTTATTGTTATTTCTGCTTATTTAAATGGAACTGTCAGAAGTAGTATGACACATGTTTTACAAGTATCCCGTGCATACCCGGGACCACGGCCATGATTCCTGGTACTGCCCCAGGACATACCGCTAGGTACTAATGAACATGAACTCTGATGAGCCTAAGCTCCAAGCGCGTAGCCCTATATACTGATGGTGATCCAGTAATCACCCAGAACCTCCATGGTTAGGTTCCTATGTTCGGTTGTACAACCTCAAGAATGTAACACTTCTAAAACATGTGTACAGCTCTTTCATCAAGTTCCCCCATCACCCCATGAATTCATTTTTTTTTTATGATTTTAAAATGATATGTAGCATAAATTATATTTTGATTTAACTATGAGGCTGTCAACAGTTCATACATGTACTAAATAAAATTTATCATATGGATGACCCTTTTATTTGGGTATTGAAAGGTAACTGGTCGCAAGACCATTATGGGATAATCAAAAGCAATTTTTAATTTATCATCGCGGGAAACAACTATAACATGTTAATATGTACTAATGTGCCTATATTAATTTTCAGTATATCAAATGAGACTAGGTTCATATTTAATGCAATAGATTTGGTATTTGTAATAATTTCATAGCATTTCTTATATTCATTGCATAAGGTCAAAGGGATATTCTGCCTATTTTTCTTATGATCAAATTTATATTTAATACAGTAGGTTTCTCATTTTATTTCTTATTACATTAATATCTAGTGAATATATAATATGATATACAAAAATTATGAACAAAATTAAATAGTATCTAGCATGCAGTAATTGATTCTGCTGAAAAAGATACAACCACACTGTCATATTAGTTAATTGGTACGATGATCTACATTATGAAATCTATTCTAAGTTTGTAATGATAAACTGAGAGGCTATATGTTCAGTTTTCAGTATCAATATTCTTGACTGGCGTTCTTAGTCTCTATTTATTAAATTAATTTTTATTTATTTATCTTTTTTTTTTGTTACTGTTCACTGAACAGAACTTCTGTTCAGTGAACAGAACCTAAATTTTTTTTTTTTTTTAAAACCAAATTGTAATGTTGTCTGGTACAAATCCACTGTACATAACATGGCATTGAGCATTTATGTGTTATAATATCTATGGTTAGAAATAAAGCTAAAGTCTTGGAGAAAGGAATGGTAATGAAGAGTTACAGGCAGCTTTTGCAGGGCATTTTTTTTTTTTTTCAAATTCCTAAAGTTGGAGCCCTTTTAATATATATATATATATATATATATATATATATATATATATATATATGTATATATATATATATGTATATATATATATATATATATATGTATGCATCTTTATGTTATACCGTAACAAGCTATGAACTGAGCCCTTTTAATATATATATATATATATATATATATATATATATATATATATATATATATTTATATATGTATCTTTATGTTATACCTTAACAAGCTATGAACAAAGTCCATTATATATATGTATTTTTTTTTTTCTCTTCTTTTTTTTTTGTTCATTTCCTTGAGCTAAACATCATATATATTATCCTGTGTTTAACACTACATGTACAAGAGATGGCAGCATGTGTTAATTAACTAGGTTCATTTCATTTTAAAAAAAAAACAAAACATAAATAAGAAAAATGAAACAAAGATATAAATATATCCTCAACATTAATTAAGAGAGCAATAAACATGAAGACCGCAACTAGCATTAAAATATATAATTAAACAAAGGAAACCTTTTACAAAAGAATTTTTTTTTGAATATTAATATTAAAGCTGTTGATTGAAAAGAATAAGGAAGATCCAAGAAACAGTAAAGTACTTGCCTCAAAGATGCCACTCAAAAAATTGATTGCAATATCCCCTTTTATTTTTTTTTCTTCTCCTTCCTTCCTTTCTCCTCTCTCTCTCTCTCTCGGTCTCTCTCTCTTTCTTTCTCCTGCGTTCAGCAGGAAAATTTCTCCCTACTGTCCCTTTTTTTTATTATCATATATTTTGCAATTATTATTTATTTTTATTATGATTACCCTAGGATCAAATCTAACCTACCAAATCTACCAAATCTAAACAAAATATCAAATCTCAACCTACTGAATCTATTATTATCTAGTTAGTTAAAATTAACTAATTACAAGTTAAAAGAAAATCAGATTTGTTAAGTAAATATCTTATTATTATTATTTTTATTATTATCTTGAACTTGATAATTCTGGGTCATTACAGAATACATGCAATGCACTTGGCTACTTTACTATTTATGTCACACATAAAAGTTATCAATAACTGAATGTAAATAAATCTAATGCCAATATACACTAAATTACCCTCAAACACAGTGTGTACTAAAACATAAGGGTATAACATACAACAGCACTAGGAAAAGGATACCCAAAAAATATATCTCCTAGGTTGTAGGTCAATTGTGTTCACAAATTTATGAATACCCCTATAGTACTCCTAACAAGAGTAAATTTTTAGATGTTAACGGTTTTAATTTATATTTTTATCCAAATTTTATTAAATTTCTCTGTATACCAAGCGCACCCCCTTTTTTATTCACTTTTATTTTTCCTTTTTTTTATTATTTAAAGAGAGAAGACTTACTCAATCGTTATCATCTTTGTTCTTAACCTAATAAATTATTGTGAAGTGGAAAATAGATGTATACTTACCTCAACATTACTGTTAGCGGTATTTATTTTTCAGATTTTAATGTTATTCATAAAATTCTGAGTATATCGTCCAGTCTACTCTCCTATCAAATTTCAAATCTAAATTTGTTCCTTTATCTGTAACTACATTGATCTATTGATGAAAATATATAAAATACTTATTCACTTTTTTTTTCAGTTTTAATTGTTTTATTTAATTAGTTAGTTACCCTAAAAAACACTCGAAGTGTAAAATAAAGAAATTCCAAAAATCTAAAAATAAAATAAAAATTCTAAAAAAATAAAAATCTCAGAAAAATACGAAGAAAATAGTCTAACCCACTGCACCCCCACCTATCTTTTGCTAGTTCTCAAGCAAAACCTAACCCTAAAAAGAAAAAGAAAAATTCTAATTTCCTCTCGCAGGAATCGCGATTGCACTTAGCACATGCAACAAGCATTTAAACCACTAGGTTAATCTAGTGTATGAGATGTGTCTCGTAAGAATTTGCAGTGAATATACCCACAAAATTCATGAAGAAAATAGATTAAGGAGTAAAGAAAAGAAAATAACGAAAAATAAAAATTTTATACAAAGAAAGAAAAATCTATTTTTAATATATTTAATTCAATTAATCTCACTAATATACAAATTTAAGAACACATTTAAATTATCAATTTTCAAATCGAGCGTCATATCAGATACACTTATCATTTTAATCAAAAATTTTAAATCCTATCTTTCAATACCAACTAACAGATAATCCATTGGCTCCTATACATCTACTTGCATGTGTGATAGTTTACTTCGGCCTTTGATTCCAACTCTAACTCATGATTCATCTTCTCTCTCATAACAATTTTTTTCTTTTTTTTCTTTTATTCTTTTTTTAAGAATACTTCACCTTTCATGCGAATATCCACGCTTGCTTAGGCGCAGAGTATCCGATTACTCGGATCATACTCTTTTTTCTAACAATATTTCACCTTTCATGCGAATATCCACGCTTGCTTAGGCGCAAAATACTCGATTATTTGGATCATACTCTTTTTTTTAAGAATATTTCACCTTTCATGCGAATATTCATGCTTGCTTAGGCGCAAAGTACCCGATTACTCGGATCATACTCTTTTTTTTCACTCTTGAGGCTATTGCCATAATACCAGGCGCACCCCTTTTTTTATCACTCTCGAGGCTATTGCCTTAATACCAGGCGCACCCCATTTTTTTATTCTCACTTTTATTTTTCTTTTTTTATTGTTTTGAGAGAGAAGACTTACTCAATCATTATCATCTTTATCCTTAACCTAATAAACTATTGTGAAGTGGAAAATAGATGTATACTTACCTCAAAATTATTGTTAGCGGTATTTTTTTTTTGGATTTAATTTTTTTCATAAAATTCTTAGTGTATCATCCAATTTACTCTCATATCAAATTTCAAATCTAAATTTATTCTTTTATTTGTAATTAGGTTGATTTATTGAAGAAAATATTTTTTGAATTTTTTTACATTTTTCAGATTTTTTCAGATATTTTTACTTTTTTCCAATTTTTTTAATTACCCTAAAAACTATCCAAACTGTAAAATAAAGATACAAAAGAAATCTAAAAATAAAATAAAAAATTCTAGAAAAAACTAAAAATCCTAGAAAAACATGAAGACAAATCTCCTAACCCATTCCTCCACACGAAAACTCATGTATGCCCTCATACACAAACAAAGGGTGGTAAAATAAATAAGAAATCTATTTTATAAATATTATACACTATCGTCCATCTACATTATTGTCTCACAAAACACAAAAACTTACTGTGATAAATTTACTGTAAGCGCACAGTGTTGTAGTGCAAATAGATTGTTCCCATAGGAATCTAAGATGTTTTGAAATCTCACTTTTTCTATTATCTTAACAAGTCAACTATTATGATCAAGAGGGGTTTTTTTTATTATTCTAGAGTTAGCCTAGAATATCAAATTCACTAGTTCACAGCTGAGCACTCTTTTTATTATTTTCCTTCTATATTTTTAACCAAAACAATTATGATTATATGAAAAAGAAGACCTTGTTAATTTAACTTTTATTCAAATCGCCTTAAGCATTAATAATCAAGTGTCGTGCAAGCATAACTCATCAAAATTCATGACTTTCATAAAAGCAAACTATATTTCTACAAATAAAATTCAAAGAAACAAATCCAAACCCTAAGCATAGGCCATCAAAAACATGTTTAAGCATAACATATCGAAGTACTAGATCTACGAATTATTATCTTTTAATTTTATCATAGAAAAATCGTGTCTTTTAATCCTTTTAGGAAGAAGATAAATAAGAATTATACTACGGTTGATCCCCAACTTTATCTACATCTTAAAACTCAGCAAAATTAGTTACTCATGTTTTTATTAATCAAGATGATTTTTTTTATGCATGAGAACTATTTTTTTAGGCATAAAAAAAATTGGGGCAAAGGCAGCTCGACTTGCCACTGATTTACCAACTTTTGCTACTGATTGGTAGCAAAGCTTAGGATCTTGGCTCCCTATTTTAGCTGTACGTCTCAGTTAATCCTCTTGTTTCAATATAACATGAATATGAAAATGCATACATGTATAAATACTATCAAAACATCAACATTATCACGACCCCACTGAATGGTTACTCCGCCAATTAGTACAATATATGTCAATTTAACAACTACTATGCTATTTTGTCAGAAAAATCGAATAAAGATAAATAAATTCACATTATTAAATACAAAGGAGTCGCATCACACACTAAGTACAAACCAATAATATTCACATTGAATGCACACACACACACACAACTGTAACAAAATTCAAAAGCAATGTTTCGAATTTATGTGTTAGAGATGTTCAAAGCATTAATATCAAACATTAACACAACACTTGTCAAAAAGATATATACGCTATATTTTACCATATTGTTAAGCAATATAATCAATTTTTAGTACATGATCATAACTTTCAACCAACACTCCCCCTTTTTTTTATTCACTTTTATTTTTTCTTTTTTTATTATTTAAAGGGAGAAGACTTACTCAATCGTTATCATTTTTATCCTTAACATAATAAATTATTGTGAACTAGAAAATAGATGTATACTTACCTCAAAATTACTGTTAGGTTTCGGATTTTAATGTTTTTCATAAAATTCTAAGTGTATCGTCCAGTCTACTCTCCTATCAAATTTCAAATCTAAATTTATTCTTTTATCTGTAACTAGATTGATCTATTAAAGAAAAAAAAAATTTGAATTTTTTACATTTTTCAGATTTTTTTTACTATTTTTCAATTTTTTTTTTAATTACCCTAAATACTACCAAAGTGTAAAATAAAGAAACAAAAAAAATCTAAAAATAAAATAAAAAAACCGTAGAAAAAACAAAAAATCTTAGAAAAATATGAAGACAAATCTTCTAATCCACTCCCCCACACCAAAACTCGTGTATGCCCTCATACACAAACAAAGGGTGGTAAAATAAATAAGAAAACTATTATATAAATATTATACACTATCGTCCATCTACATTATCGTCCATCTACATTATTGTCTCACAAAACAGAAAAACTTACTGTGATAAATTTACTGCAAGCGCACAATGTTGTAGTGCAAATAGGTTGTTCCCATAGGAATCTAAGATGTTTTGAAATCTCACTTTTTCGATTAGCTTAACAAATTAACTATTATGATCTAGATGGGTTTTTTTATTATTGTAGAGTTAGCCTAGAATATCGAATTCACTAGTTCACAGCTGAGCACTCTTTTTATTATTTTCCTTCGATATTTTTAACAAAAACAATTACGATTATATGAAAAAGAAGATCTTGTTAATTTAACTTTTATTCAAATCGCCTTAAGCATTAATAATCAAGTGTCGTGCAAGCATAACTCATCAAAATTCATGATTTTCATAAAAGCAAACTATATTTCTACAAATAAAATTCAAAAAAACAATTCCAAACCCTAAGCATAGGCCATCAAAAACAAGCTTAAGCATAACATATCAAAGTACTAGATCTACGAATTATTATCTTTTAATTTTATCATAGAAAAATCGTGTCTTTTAATCCATTTAGGAAGAAGATAAATAAGAATTATACTACGGTCGATCCCTAACTTTATCCACATCTTAAAACTTAGCAAAATTAGTTACTAATGTTTTTATTAATCAAGATGATTTTTTTATGCATGAGAACTATTTTTTTAGGCATGAAAAAAATTGGGGCAGAGGCAGCTCAACTTGCCACTGATTTACCAACTTTTACTACTGATTGGTCGCAAAGCTTAGGATCTTGGCTCCCTATTTTGGCAGTATGTCTCAGTTAATCCTCTTGTTTCAATATAACATGAATATGAAAATGCATATATATATAAATACTATCACAACATCTACATTATCACGACCCCCTAAATGGTTACTCCCCCAATTAGTACAATATATGTCAATTTGACAACTACTATGCTATTTTGTCAGAAAAATCGAATAAAGATAAATAAATTCACATTATTAAATACAAAGGAGTCGCATCGCACACTAAGTACAAACCAATAATATTCACATTGAATGCACACGCACACACACAAAAAATGTAACAAAATTCAAAAGTAATGTTTCAAATTTATGTGTTAGAGATGTTCAAAGCATTAATATCAAACATTAACACAACACTAGTTAAAAAGATATATACGCTATATTTTACCATATTGTTAAGCAATAAAATCAATTTTTAGTACATGATCATAACTTTCAACCAACACTCCCCCATGTCATATTCAAAAATTTTATCTAATTTAGTACTTCTAATTTTTTATGAGTCTATACCCCATATTAAAATTTTTCTTTCATTCCACATCTCATATTTGATGAGCTTATTCCACTTATATGGTGAAGGTGACTTTCATCCTCATGAGAAATAAACATATCAGAATAAGGGAATCTATTGGTAGTCGATTCCCACTAGGAACTAACAACTTCCTTGAATATTTTTTATTTTCAACACACTGGAGGAAAAAGTACATAAATCATATTTGAAACCGAATACATGCAATGCACTTGGCTACTTTACTATTTATGTCACACATAAAAGTTATCAATAACTGAATGTAAATAAATCTAATGCCAATATACACTAACAAGAGTAAATTTTTAGATGTCAACGGTTTTAATTTAGATTTTTATCCAAATTTTATTATATTTCTCTGAATACCAAGCGCACCCCCTTTTTTATTCACTTTTATTTTTCCTTTTTTGTTATTAAAAGGGAGAAGACTTACTCAATCGTTATCATCTTTGTTCTTAACCTAATAAATTATTGTGAAGTGAAAAATAGATGTATACTTACCTCAAAATTACTGTTAGCGGTATTTATTTTTCGAATTTTAATGTTTTTCGTAAAATTCTGAGTGTATCGTCCCGTCTACTCTCATATCAAATTTCAAAATCTAAATTTGTTCCTTTATCTATAACTAGATTGATCTATTGATGAAAATATATAAAAATATTTATTTACTTTTTGTTCAGTTTTAATTGTTTTATTTAATTAGTTAGTTACCCTAAAAACTACCCGTTGTGTAAAATAAAGAAATTCAAAAAATCTAAAAATTAAATAAAAATTCTAAAAAAATAAAAACCTAGAAAAACAAGAAGAAAATAGTCTAACGCACTGCACCCCCACACCTATCTTTTGCTAGTCCTCAAGCAAAACCTAACCCTAAAAAGAAAAAGAAAAATTCTAACTTACTTTCGCAGGAATCGCGATTGCACTTAGCACATGCAACAAGCCTTTAAACCCCTAGGTTACTCTAGTGTATGAGATGTGTCTCGTAAGGATTTGCAGTGAATATACCCACAAGATTCATAAAAAAAATATATTAAGGAGTAAAGAAAAGAAAAATAACGATAAATAAAAATCACGAAAAATAAAAATTTTATACAAAAGAAAGAAAAATCTTTTTTTAACACATTTAATTCAATTAATCTCACTAATATATAAACTCAAGAACGCATTAAAATTATCAATTTTCAAATCGAGCGTCATATCAGATACACTTTTTATTTTAATCAAAAATTTTAAATTCTATTTTTCAATACCAACTAACAGATAATCCATTGGCTCCTATACATCTACATGAACGTGTGATAGTTTATTTCGGCCTTGGCCTCTAATTCTAACTCATGATTCATCTTCTCTCTCATAACAATTTTTTTCTTTTTTTTAGAATATTTCACTTTTCATGCGAATATCCACGCTTGCTTAGGCACAAAGTACCCGATTACTCGGATCAAACTTTTTTTTTAAAGAATATTTCACCTTTCATGCGAATATTCACGCTTGCTTAGGCGCAAAGTACCCGATTACTCGGATCATACTCTTTTTTTTCACTCTTGAGGCTATTGCCTTAATACTATGCGCACCCCCTTTTTTATCACTCTCAAGGCTATTGCCTTAATACCAGGCGCACTCCATTTTTTTATTCTCACTTTTATTTATTTTTTTATTGTTTATAGAGAGAAGACTTATTCAATCGTTATCATCTTTATCCTTAACCTAATAAACTATTGTGAAGTGGAAAATAGATGTATACTTATCTCAAAATTACTGTTAGCGGTATTTATTTTTTGGATTTAATTTTTTCATAAAATTCTTAGTGTATCATCCAATCTACTCTCATATCAGATTTCAAATATAAATTTATTCTTTTATTTGTAATTAGGTTGATTTATTAAAGAAAATATTTTTTGAATTTTTTTACATTTTTCAGATTTTTTCAGATTTTTTTACTTTTTTTCAATTTTTTTTAATTACCCTAAAAACTATCCAAACTGTAAAATAAAGAAACAAAAAAAAAATCTAAAAATAAAATAAAAAAATCCAAGAAAAAACTAAAAATCCCAGAAAAACATGAAGATAAATCTCCTAACCCACTCCCCCACACCAAAACTCGTGTATGCCCTCATACACTAACAAAGGGCGGTAAAATAAATAAAAAACTATTATATAAATATTATACACTATCGTCCATCTACATTATCGTCCATCTACATTATTGTCTCACAAAACACAAAAACTTACTGTGATAAATTTACTGAAAGCGCACAAGTGTTGTAGTGCAAATAGATTGTTCCCATAGGAATCTAAGATATTTTGAAATCTCAATTTTTCTATTATCTTAACAAGTTAACTATTATGATCTAGAGGGGTTTTTTTTATTATTCTAGAGTTAGCCTAGAATATCGAATTCACTAGTTCACAGCTGAGCACTCTTTTTATTATTTTCCTTCTATATTTTTAACAAAAACAATTACGATTATATGAAAAAGAAGATCTTGTTAATTTAACTTTTATTCAAATCGCCTTAAGCATTAATAATCAAGTGTCGTGCAAGCATAACTCATCTAAGTTCATGAGTTTCATAAAAGCAAACTATATTTCAACAAATAAAATTCAAAGAAACAATTCCAAACCCTAAGCATAGGCCATCAAAAACAAGCTGAAGCATAACATATCAAAGTACTAGATCTACGAATTATTATCTTTTAATTTTATCATAGAAAAATCGTGTCTTTTAATCCTTTTAGGAAGAAGATAAATAAGAATTATACTATGGTTGATCTCCAACTTTATCTACATCTTAAAACTCAGCAAAATTAGTTACTCATATTTTTATTAATCAAGATGATTTTTTTTATGCATGCGAACTATTTTTTTAGGCATCAAAAAAATTGGGGCAGAGGCAGCTCAACTTGCCACTGATTTACCAACTTTTGCTACTGATTGGTAGCAAAGCTTAGGATCTTGGCTCCCTATTTTTGCAGTACGTCTCAGTTAATCCTCTTGTTTCAATATAACATGAGTATGAAAATGCATACACGTATAAATACTATCAAAACATCAACATTATCACGACCCCACTGAATGGTTACTCCGCCAATTAGTACAATATATGTCAATTTGACAACTACTATGCTATTTTGTCAGAAACATCGAATAAAGATAAATAAATTCACATTATTAAATACAAAGGAGTCGCATCACACACTAAGTACAAACCAATAATATTCACATTGAATGCACATGCACACACACAACTGTAACAAAATTCAAAAGTAATGTTTCGAATTTATGTGTTAGAGATGTTCAAACATTAATATCAAACATTAACACAACACTAGTCAAAAAGATATATACACTATATTTACCATATTGTTAAGCAATATAATCAATTTTTAGTACATGATCATAACTTTCAACCAACACTCCCCCTTTTTTTATTCACTTTTATTTTTCCTTTTTTTATTATTTAAAGGGAGAAGACTTACTCAATCGTTATCATTTTTATCCTTAACCTAATAAATTATTGTGAAGTGGAAAATAGATGTATACTAACTCAAAATTACTGTTAGCTTTCGGATTTTAATGTTTTTCATCAAATTCTGAGTGTATCGTCCAGTCTACTCTCCTATCAAATTTCAAATCTAAATTTGTTCATTTATCTATAACTAGATTGATCTATTGATGAAAATATATTATAATATTTATTTACTTTTTTTCAGTTTTAATTGCTTTATTTAATTAGTTAGTTACCCTAAAAACTACTCGAAGTGTAAAATAAAGAAATTCCAAAAATCTAAAAATAAAATAAAAATTCTAAAAAAATAAAAATCCTAGAAAAATACGAAGAAAATAGTCTAACCCACTGCACCCCCACACCTATCTTTTGCTAGTCCTCAAGTAAAACCTAACCCTAAAAAGAAAAAGAAAAATTCTAACTTACTTTCGCAGGAATCGCGATTGCACGTATCACATACAAAAAGCCTATAAACCCTAGGTTATCCTAGTGTATGAGATGTGTCTCGTAAGGATTTGCAGTGAATATACCCACAAAATTCATGAAGAAAATAGATTAAGGAGTAAAGAAAAGGAAAATAATGAAAAATAAAAATTTTATACAAAAGAAAAATCTTTTTTTAATATATTTAATTCAATTAATCTCACTAATATATAAACTCAAGAACGCATTTAAATTATCAATTTTCAAATCGAGCGTCATATCAGATACACTTATTATTTTAATCAAAAATTTTAAATCTTATCTTTTAATACCAACTAACAGATAATCCATTGGCTCCTATACATCTACGTGAATGTGTGATAGTCTACTTCGGCCTTGGCCTCTAATTCTAATTCATGATTCATCTTCTCTCTCATAACAGTTTTTTTCCTTTTTTTTCTTTTTTTAAGAATATTTCACCTTTCATGCGAATATCCACGCTTGCTTAGGCACAAAGTTCCCGATTATTTGGATCACACTCTTTTTTTTAAGAATATTTCACCTTTCATACGAATATCCACGTTTTCTTAGGCGCAAAGTATCCGATTACTCGGATCATACTCTTTTTTTTCACTCATGAGGCTATTGCCTTAATACAAGGCGCACCCCCTTTTTTTATCACTCTCGAGGCTATTGCCTTAATACCAGGCGCACTCCATTTTTTTATTCTCACTTTTATTTTACTTTTTTTTATTGTTTATAGAGAGAAGAGTTACTCGATCGTTATCATCTTTATCCTTAACCTAATAAACTATTGTGAAGTGGAAAATAGATGTATACTTATCTCAAATTACTGTTAGCGGTATTTATTTTTTGGATTTAATTTTTTCATAAAATTCTTAGTGTATCATCCAATCTATTCTCATATCAGATTTCAAATCTAAATTTATTCTTTTATTTGTAATTAGGTTGATTTATTGAAGAAAATATTTTTTGAATTTTTTTACATTTTTCAGATTTTTTCAGATATTTTTACTTTTTTTCTAATTTTTTTAATTACCCAAAAAACTACCCAAAGTGTAAAATAAAGAAACAAAAAAAATCTAAAAATAAAATAAAAAATCCTAGAAAAAATTAAAAATCCTAGAAAAACATGAAGACAAATCTCCTAACCCACTCCCCCACACAAAACCTCGCATATGCCCTCATACACAAACAAAGAGTGGTAAAATAAATAAGAAAACTATTATATAAATATTATAGACTATCGTCCATCTATATTATTGTCTCACAAAACACAAAAACTTACCGTGATAAATTCACTGCAAGCGCACAGTGTTGTAGTCCAAATAGGTTGTTCCCATAGGAATCTAAAATGCTTTGAAATCTCACTTTTTCTATTATCTTAACAAGTTAACTATTATGATCTATATGGGTTTTTTTATTATTCTAGATTTTGCTTAGAATATCGAATTCACTAGTTCATAGCTGAGCACTCTTTTTATTATTTTCCTTCTATATTTTTAACAAAAACAATTACGATTATATGAAAAAGAAGATCTTGTTAATTTAACTTTTATTCAAATCGCCTTAAGCATTAATAATCAAGTATCCTGCAAGCATAACTCACCAAAATTCATGACTTTCATAAAAGCAAACTATATTTCTACAAATAAAATTCAAAGAAACAATTCTAAACCATAAGCATAGGCCATCAAAAACAAACTTAAGCATAACATATCAAAGTACTAGATCTACGAATTATTATCTTTTAATTTTATCATAGAAAAATCGTGTCTTTTAATCCTTTTAGGAAGAAGATAAATAAGAATTATACTACGGTTGATCCCTAACTTTATCTACATCTTAAAACTCAGCAAAATTAGTTGCTCATGTTTTTATTAATCAAGATGATTTCTTTATGCATGAGAACTATTTTTTTAGGCATGAAAGAAATTGGGGTAGAGGCAGCTCAACTTGCTACTGATATACCAACTTTTGCTACTGATTGGTAGCAAAACTTAGGATCTTGGCTCCCTATTTTTGCAGTACGTCAGTAACAAAATTCAAAAGTAATGTTTCGAATTTATGTGTTAGAGATGTTCAAAGCATTAATATCAAACATTAACACAACACTAGTCAAAAAGATATATACGCTATATTTTTCTATATTGTTAAGTAATATAATCAATTTTTAGTACATGATCATAACTTTCAACCAACACTCCCCCATGTCATATTCAAAAATTTTATCTAATTTAGTACTTCTCATTTTTTATGAGTCTCTACCCCATATTAAAATTTTTCTTTCATTCCACATCTCATATTTGATGAGCTTATTCCACTTATATGGTGAAGTTGACTTTCATCCTCATGAGAAATAAACATATCAGAATAAGGAAATCTATTGTAGTCCATTCCCACTAGGAACTGTCAACTTCCTTGAATTTTTTTTATTTTCAACACATTGGAGTAAAAAGTACATAAATCACATTTGAAACCGAATATGTAACGCCCCGCACCCAACATGCGGGTAACGTTCGGCGACGTATTATAAATAAATACGCCAAGCCTAAAGTACTTTTAAATAAACTGAATGTTACCGCCACTAAACCACATACATATGCATTGAGAGAAAAATAGGAAGACAATAAACAAACTCTTTTTACTCCAACCAGATATTAAATAGATCAATAAAAGATCCAAAGAAGGGTAACACTTATTACAACTTCACATTTGAGTTTTGGAAACAACAAACCAAGATAGAAGGAAAAGTTTGAAAGAATACAAAAATAAATAAAGGATCTCCTAAATAATGAAAACACAACTAACTGTCTGCTAACTCTATGAAATGCTGCTCCAGCT
Source organism: Dracaena cambodiana (assembly GCA_036321105.1). Taxonomy (NCBI): domain Eukaryota; kingdom Viridiplantae; phylum Streptophyta; class Magnoliopsida; order Asparagales; family Asparagaceae; genus Dracaena; species Dracaena cambodiana. The sequence goes on along the minus strand of JAYEPQ010000013.1, from coordinate 20,121,749 downwards.
GTGGTGGATTCTCTCCTTCAGTATCCTGCAAATTAACTGGGCGTGCCAAACCAGGGTCGTTAGAACGACCTAGCAAGTACTACAAGATGAACATAATGATATACAGGCACGCTATGTATAGTATATATATATCTGTGTAAGCAAAGCATGAAACTAATTAAAAATACTAAAAGTCATGATAAGATTGATGAAGTATAAGTCTTTAGAATGAAATAGAACATGAATCTAACTGTAGATATTTTTAACATGATAATAATCAGGAAGTACATCTATTTACACATGTCATGAATAATCTTGTAACAGGGACCAATATGACAAATGAACATGTATACTATGTTATTGTTATTTCTGCTTATTTAAATGGAACTGTCAGAAGTAGTATGACACATGTTTTACAAGTATCCCGTGCATACCCGGGACCACGGCCATGATTCCTGGTACTGCCCCAGGACATACCGCTAGGTACTAATGAACATGAACTCTGATGAGCCTAAGCTCCAAGCGCGTAGCCCTATATACTGATGGTGATCCAGTAATCACCCAGAACCTCCATGGTTAGGTTCCTATGTTCGGTTGTACAACCTCAAGAATGTAACACTTCTAAAACATGTGTACAGCTCTTTCATCAAGTTCCCCCATCACCCCATGAATTCATTTTTTTTTTATGATTTTAAAATGATATGTAGCATAAATTATATTTTGATTTAACTATGAGGCTGTCAACAGTTCATACATGTACTAAATAAAATTTATCATATGGATGACCCTTTTATTTGGGTATTGAAAGGTAACTGGTCGCAAGACCATTATGGGATAATCAAAAGCAATTTTTAATTTATCATCGCGGGAAACAACTATAACATGTTAATATGTACTAATGTGCCTATATTAATTTTCAGTATATCAAATGAGACTAGGTTCATATTTAATGCAATAGATTTGGTATTTGTAATAATTTCATAGCATTTCTTATATTCATTGCATAAGGTCAAAGGGATATTCTGCCTATTTTTCTTATGATCAAATTTATATTTAATACAGTAGGTTTCTCATTTTATTTCTTATTACATTAATATCTAGTGAATATATAATATGATATACAAAAATTATGAACAAAATTAAATAGTATCTAGCATGCAGTAATTGATTCTGCTGAAAAAGATACAACCACACTGTCATATTAGTTAATTGGTACGATGATCTACATTATGAAATCTATTCTAAGTTTGTAATGATAAACTGAGAGGCTATATGTTCAGTTTTCAGTATCAATATTCTTGACTGGCGTTCTTAGTCTCTATTTATTAAATTAATTTTTATTTATTTATCTTTTTTTTTTGTTACTGTTCACTGAACAGAACTTCTGTTCAGTGAACAGAACCTAAATTTTTTTTTTTTTAAAAACCAAATTGTAATATTGTCTGGTACAAATCCACTGTACATAACATGGCATTGAGCATTTATGTGTTATAATATCTATGGTTAGAAATAAAGCTAAAGTCTTGGAGAAAGGAATGGTAATGAAGAGTTACAGGCAGCTTTTGCAGGGCATTTTTTTTTTTTTTCAAATTCCTAAAGTTGGAGCCCTTTTAATATATATATATATATATATATATATATATATATATATATATATATATATATATATATATATATATATATGTATATATATATATATATATATGTATATATATATATATATATGTATGTATCTTTATGTTATACCGTAACAAGCTATGAACTGAGCCCTTTTAATATATATATATATATATATATATATATATATATATATATATATATATTTATATATGTATCTTTATGTTATACCTTAACAAGCTATGAACAAAGTCCATTATATATATGTATTTTTTTTTTTCTCTTCTTTTTTTTTTGTTCATTTCCTTGAGCTAAACATCATATATATTATCCTGTGTTTAACACTACATGTACAAGAGATGGCAGCATGTGTTAATTAACTAGGTTCATTTCATTTAAAAAAAAAAACAAAACATAAATAAGAAAAATGAAACAAAGATATAAATATATCCTCAACATTAATTAAGAGAGCAATAAACATGAAGACCGCAACTAGCATTAAAATATATAATTAAACAAAGGAAACCTTTTACAAAAGAATTTTTTTTTGAATATTAATATTAAAGCTGTTGATTGAAAAGAATAAGGAAGATCCAAGAAACAGTAAAGTACTTGCCTCAAAGATGCCACTCAAAAAATTGATTGCAATATCCCCTTTTATTTTTTTTTCTTCTCCTTCCTTCCTTTCTCCTCTCTCTCTCTCTCTCGGTCTCTCTCTCTTTCTTTCTCCTGCGTTCAGCAGGAAAATTTCTCCCTACTGTCCCTTTTTTTTATTATCATATATTTTGCAATTATTATTTATTTTTATTATGATTACCCTAGGATCAAATCTAACCTACCAAATCTACCAAATCTAAACAAAATATCAAATCTCAACCTACTGAATCTATTATTATCTAGTTAGTTAAAATTAACTAATTACAAGTTAAAAGAAAATCAGATTTGTTAAGTAAATATCTTATTATTATTATTTTTATTATTATCTTGAACTTGATAATTCTGGGTCATTACAGAATACATGCAATGCACTTGGCTACTTTACTATTTATGTCACACATAAAAGTTATCAATAACTGAATGTAAATAAATCTAATGCCAATATACACTAAATTACCCTCAAACACAGTGTGTACTAAAACATAAGGGTATAACATACAACAGCACTAGGAAAAGGATACCCAAAAAATATATCTCCTAGGTTGTAGGTCAATTGTGTTCACAAATTTATGAATACCCCTATAGTACTCCTAACAAGAGTAAATTTTTAGATGTTAACGGTTTTAATTTATATTTTTATCCAAATTTTATTAAATTTCTCTGTATACCAAGCGCACCCCCTTTTTTATTCACTTTTATTTTTCCTTTTTTTTATTATTTAAAGAGAGAAGACTTACTCAATCGTTATCATCTTTGTTCTTAACCTAATAAATTATTGTGAAGTGGAAAATAGATGTATACTTACCTCAACATTACTGTTAGCGGTATTTATTTTTCAGATTTTAATGTTATTCATAAAATTCTGAGTATATCGTCCAGTCTACTCTCCTATCAAATTTCAAATCTAAATTTGTTCCTTTATCTGTAACTACATTGATCTATTGATGAAAATATATAAAATACTTATTCACTTTTTTTTTCAGTTTTAATTGTTTTATTTAATTAGTTAGTTACCCTAAAAAACACTCGAAGTGTAAAATAAAGAAATTCCAAAAATCTAAAAATAAAATAAAAATTCTAAAAAAATAAAAATCTCAGAAAAATACGAAGAAAATAGTCTAACCCACTGCACCCCCACCTATCTTTTGCTAGTTCTCAAGCAAAACCTAACCCTAAAAAGAAAAAGAAAAATTCTAATTTCCTCTCGCAGGAATCGCGATTGCACTTAGCACATGCAACAAGCATTTAAACCACTAGGTTAATCTAGTGTATGAGATGTGTCTCGTAAGAATTTGCAGTGAATATACCCACAAAATTCATGAAGAAAATAGATTAAGGAGTAAAGAAAAGAAAATAACGAAAAATAAAAATTTTATACAAAGAAAGAAAAATCTATTTTTAATATATTTAATTCAATTAATCTCACTAATATACAAATTTAAGAACACATTTAAATTATCAATTTTCAAATCGAGCGTCATATCAGATACACTTATCATTTTAATCAAAAATTTTAAATCCTATCTTTCAATACCAACTAACAGATAATCCATTGGCTCCTATACATCTACTTGCATGTGTGATAGTTTACTTCGGCCTTTGATTCCAACTCTAACTCATGATTCATCTTCTCTCTCATAACAATTTTTTTCTTTTTTTTCTTTTATTCTTTTTTTAAGAATACTTCACCTTTCATGCGAATATCCACGCTTGCTTAGGCGCAGAGTATCCGATTACTCGGATCATACTCTTTTTTCTAACAATATTTCACCTTTCATGCGAATATCCACGCTTGCTTAGGCGCAAAATACTCGATTATTTGGATCATACTCTTTTTTTTAAGAATATTTCACCTTTCATGCGAATATTCATGCTTGCTTAGGCGCAAAGTACCCGATTACTCGGATCATACTCTTTTTTTTCACTCTTGAGGCTATTGCCATAATACCAGGCGCACCCCTTTTTTTATCACTCTCGAGGCTATTGCCTTAATACCAGGCGCACCCCATTTTTTTATTCTCACTTTTATTTTTCTTTTTTTATTGTTTTGAGAGAGAAGACTTACTCAATCATTATCATCTTTATCCTTAACCTAATAAACTATTGTGAAGTGGAAAATAGATGTATACTTACCTCAAAATTATTGTTAGCGGTATTTTTTTTTTGGATTTAATTTTTTTCATAAAATTCTTAGTGTATCATCCAATTTACTCTCATATCAAATTTCAAATCTAAATTTATTCTTTTATTTGTAATTAGGTTGATTTATTGAAGAAAATATTTTTTGAATTTTTTTACATTTTTCAGATTTTTTCAGATATTTTTACTTTTTTTCAATTTTTTTAATTACCCTAAAAACTATCCAAACTGTAAAATAAAGATACAAAAGAAATCTAAAAATAAAATAAAAAATTCTAAAAAAAACTAAAAATCCTAGAAAAACATGAAGACAAATCTCCTAACCCATTCCTCCACACGAAAACTCATGTATGCCCTCATACACAAACAAAGGGTGGTAAAATAAATAAGAAATCTATTTTATAAATATTATACACTATCGTCCATCTACATTATTGTCTCACAAAACACAAAAACTTACTGTGATAAATTTACTGTAAGCGCACAGTATTGTAGTGCAAATAGATTGTTCCCATAGGAATCTAAGATGTTTTGAAATCTCACTTTTTCTATTATCTTAACAAGTCAACTATTATGATCAAGAGGGGTTTTTTTTATTATTCTAGAGTTAGCCTACAATATCAAATTCACTAGTTCACAGCTGAGCACTCTTTTTATTATTTTCCTTCTATATTTTTAACCAAAACAATTATGATTATATGAAAAAGAAGACCTTGTTAATTTAACTTTTATTCAAATCGCCTTAAGCATTAATAATCAAGTGTCCTGCAAGCATAACTCATCAAAATTCATGACTTTCATAAAAGCAAACTATATTTCTACAAATAAAATTCAAAGAAACAATTCCAAACCCTAAGCATAGGCCATCAAAAACAACCTTAAGCATAACATATCAAAGTACTAGATCTACGAATTATTATCTTTTAATTTTATTATAGAAAAATCGTGTCTTTTAATCATTTTAGGAAGAAGATAAATAAGAATTATACTACGGTTGATCCCTAACTTTATCTACATCTTAAAACTCAGCAAAATTAGTTACTCATGTTTTTATTAATCAAGATGATTTTTTTTTATGCATGAGAACTATTTTTTTAGGCATCAAAAGAATTGGGGTAGAGGCAGCTCAACTTGCTACTGATTTACCAACTTTTGCTACTGATTGGTAGCAAAGCTTAGGATCTTGGCTCCCTATATTTGCAGTACGTCTCAATTAATCCTCTTGTTTCAATATAACATGAATATGAAAATGCATACATGTATAAATACTATCACAACATCAACATTATCATGACCCCCAGAATGGTTACTCCCCCAATTTGTACAATATATGTCAATTTGACAACTACTGTGCTATTTTGTCAGAAAAATCGAATAAAGATAAATAAATTCACATTATTAAATACAAAGGAGTCGCATTGCACACTAAGTACAAACCAATAATATTCACATTGAATGCACACGCACACACACAACTGTAATAAAATTCAAAAGTAATATTTCGAATTTATGTGTTAGAGATGTTCAAAGCATTAATATCAAACATTAACACAACACTAGTCAAAAAGATATATACGCTATATTTTTCTATATTGTTAAGTAATATAATCAATTTTTAGTACATGATCATAACTTTCAACCAACACTCCCCCATGTCATATTCAAAAATTTTATCTAATTTAGTACTTCTCATTTTTTATGAGTCTATACCCCATATTAAAATTTTTCTTTCATTCCACATCTCATACTTGATGAGCTTATTCCACTTATATGGTGAATGTGACTTTCATCCTCTTGAGAAATAAACAAATCAAAATAAGGGAATGTATTGGTAGTCCATTCCCACTAGGAACTAACAACTTCCTTGAATTTTTTTTATTTTCAACACATTGGAGTAAAAAGTACGTAAATCACATTTGAAACCGAATACATGCAATGCACTTGGCTACTTTACTATTTATGTCACACATAAAAGTTATCAATAACTGAATGTAAATAAATCTAGTGCCAATATACACTAAATTACCCTCAAACGCAGTGAGTACTAAAGCATAAGGGTATAACATACAACAACACTAGGAATATGATACCCAAAAAATATATCTCCTAGGTTGTAGGTCAATTGTGCTCACATATTTATAAATACCCCTATAGTACTCCTAACAAGAGTAAATTTTTAGATGTCAACAGTTTTAATTTAGATTTTTATCTAAATTTTATTAAATTTCTCTGTATACCAAGCGCACCCCCTTTATTCACTTTTATTTTTCCTTATTTTATTATTTAAAGGGAGAAAACTTACTCAATCGTTATCATCTTTGTTCTTAACCTAATAAATTATTGTAAAGTGAAAAATAGATGTATACTAAACTCAAAATTACTGTCAGCGGTATTTATTTTTCAGATTTTAATATTTTTCATAAAACTCTGAGTGTATTGTCCAGTCTACTCTCCCATCAAATTTCATTCCTTTATCTGTAACTAGAGTGATCTATTGATGAAAATATATAAAAATATTTATTTACTTTTTTTTTCAGTTTTAATTGCTTTATTTAATTAGTTAGTTACCCTAAAAACTACTTGAAGTGTAAAATAAAGAAATTCCAAAAATCTAAAATAAAATAAAAATTCTAAAAAAATAAAAATCCTAGAAAAACATGAAGAAAATAGTCTAACCCACTGCACCCCCCACCTTTCTTTTGCTAGTTCTCAAGCAAAACCTAAGCCTAAAAAGAAAAAGAAAAATTTTAGTTTACTTTCGCAGGAATCACGATTGCACTTAGCACATGCAACAAGCCTTTAAACCCCTAGGTTACCCTAGTGTATGAGATGTGTCTCGTAAGGATTTACAGTGAATATACCCACAAAATTCATAAAGAAAATATATTAAGGAGTAAAGAAAAGAAAAATAACGAAAATTAAAAATTTTATACAAAAGAAAGAATTTTTTTTTACTATTTTAATTCAATTAATCTCACTAATATACAAACTCAAGAACGCAGTTAGATTATCAATTTTCAAATCGAGCGTCATATCAGATACACTTATCGATTTAATCAAAAATTTTAAATCCTATCTTTCAATACCAACTAACAGATAATCCATTGGCTCATATACATCTACGTACACGTGTGATAGTCTACTTCGATTTTGGACTCCAATTCTAACTCATGATTCATCTTCTCTCTCATAACAATTTTTTTCTTTTCTTTCTTTTTTTCTTTTTTTAGGAATATTTCACCTTTCATGCGAATATCCACGCTTACTTAGGCACAAAGTACCCGATTACTCGGATCATACTTTTTTTTTAAGAATATTTCACCTTTCATGCGAATATACATGCTTGCTTAGGCGCAAAATACCTGATTACTCGGATCATACTCTTTTTTTTAAGAATATTTCACCTTTCATGTGAATATCCACGCTTACTTAGGCGCAAAGTACCCGATTACTCGGATCATACTCTTTTTTTCACTCTTGAGGCTATTGCCTTAATACCAGGCACACCCCTTTTTTTTATCACTCTCGAGACTTTGCCTTAATACCAAGCACACCCCATTTTTTTATTCTCACTTTTATTTTTCTTTTTTTTTATTGTTTTGAAAGAGAAGACTTACTCAATCGTTATCATTTTTATCCTTAACCTAATAAACTATTGTGAAGTGGAAAATAGATGTATACTTACCTCAAAATTACTTTTAGCGGTATTTATTTTTTGGATTTAATTTTTTTCATAAAATTCTTAGTGTATCATCCAATCTACTCTCATATCAAATTTCAAATCTAAATTTATTCTTTTATTTGTAATTTGGTTGATTTATTGAAGAAAATATTTTTTGAATTTTTTTACTTTTTTCAGATTTTTTCAGATATTTTTACTTGTTTACAATTTTTTTTAATTACCCTAAAAACTATCCAAACTGTAAAATAAAGAAACAAAAAAAATCTAAAAATAAAATAAAAAAATCCTAGAAAAAACTAAAAATTCTAGAAAAATATGAAGTCAAATCTCCTAACCCACTCCCCCACACCAAAACTCGTGTATGCCCTCATACACAAACAAAGGGTGGTAAAATAAATAAGAAAACTATTATATAAATATTATACACTATCGTCCATCTATATTATCGGCCATCTACATTGTTGTCTCACAAAACACAAAAACTTACTGTGATAAATTTACTGCAAGCGCACAGTGTTGTAGTGCAAATAGATTGTTCCCATAGGAATCTAAGATGTTTTGAAATCTCACTTTTTCTATTATCTTAACAAGTTAACTATTATGATCTAGATAGGTTTTTTTATTATTCTAGAGTTAGCCTAGAATATCGAATTCACTAGTTCACAGCTGAGCACTTTTTTTTATTATTTTCCTTCTATATTTTTAACAAAAACAATTACGATTATATGAAAAGGAAGATCTTGTTAATTTAACTTTTATTCAAATCACCATAAGCATTAATAATCAAGTGTCGTGCAAGCATAACTCATCAAAGTTCATGACTTTCATAAAAGCAAATTATATTTCTACAAATAAAATTCAAAGAAACAATTCCAAACCCTAAGCATAGGCCATCAAAATTCGAAAGTAATGTTTCAAATTTATGTGTTAGAGATGTTCAAAGCATTAATATCAAACATTAACACAACACTAGTCAAAAATATATATGCGCTATATTTTACCATAAGCAATATAATCAATTTTTAATACATGATCATAACTTTCAACCAACACTCCCCCATGTCATATTAAAAAATTTTATCTAATTTAGTACTTCTCATTTTTTATGAGTCTATACCCCATATTAAAAATTTTCTTTCATTCCACATCTCATATTTGATGAGCTTATTCCACTTAAATGGTGAAGGTGACTTTCATCCTCATGTGAAATAAACAGATCAGAATAAGGGAATCTATTTGTATTCCATTCCCACTAGGAACTAACAATTTCCTTGGACTTACCAACCCCGTAGCTTTCACCAACTTTCATTCGACCAACTTTCTTCTAATGTCCGATTCCTTTCTTTGGTGAGTCCTGTTGTGTAGATATTATCATATAAATATAGGGATGTAAGCAAACACAAATAATTCATATTTATATTTATATCTCATATTTATATTTTGATGAATATAAATATTTGTTTGTTCAGCTTCAAAATATGGTACTACACCAACTGGAGATGTTTAAATTGGTAGAGAATAAAAATACGACTTAGTTAAAAACAAGGACGGACAGGTTCAAACCCGTGAACCGCATATCGCAATGGAGGCCACTCTTCCTACAGTTTCAAATCCCACAATCATACAACTAATTAGAAATAATGGAGGAATTTTCAAAGTAACCAAGATTAAAATCCAATTTCAAGTTGATAACATTCTCATATGCAATTTTACATATTCAATGTCATTTGCACAACCAAATACCAAAATTTAAATAATTTTGGAAACACCAAACCGAGATAATTCACTATTAACAGTGGATAAGTTCCTTATAATCGAAAAATGTACCCCAAAAATAAATAAATAAATAAATAAATAAAGATGATATTAAATCGAATATCTTAAATTCTAATCATATATAGCACCGACCCACTACACAAACAACAATTAATTAAAGGGAAACAAAGAAGGAGATATTAGAATTAGTACCGCTTGGAGGAAGGGCCTTCGGAGGAGGAGACGGTGATCTTGCTCTTATCGAGTCCGAGCCTAAATGTCCATAAGGCCCACTTTGAATGGCCCAGTAGTGTCCCGACTCATGGAGAGTCAGAAAAAGAAAAATATCAAGATTTATTAAAATAGAAACACAGGTCTATGATAAACCCAGACATAAACCCAGATGAGTACACGGAAAACCATACATCAACCCAGACAGCATCTGTGAGAAACAAAAACAACAGCTATAGCTATAGCCAGTGAGTTTTGGCTGCTGATTGTTACGACTCCTTCAAGCAGGAAATATGAAGGCAACAATGTGTTCATTGCTGATGCATACAAACCACAGGACATAGTAGCTATAGAGCACAGAAGCTTCTCTAAGGTTGCCGTACCATGTCCAAGATAGTGTCCAGCACATCACAGACACACCAGGGACATGGCATGGACACCGTATCAGATACCTAGCTAGCCTTGTCTAATAAGCCTAAAGTTTGACAATCTCATGTCCAGAGAGCAGGATGGACATGGTATCGCCAATTGAATCATGAGATTTTAATTGCTTCAGATTGTAATCCATTTACAAATTTACCAACAAGTTTAAGGAAAAAAAGAGATATTAGGTCACATGCATACTTCAACACTAGTTGACATAGTTTTTTCATTGTGTTATATTGTTAGATTGCCATTGTTATTTTGTTCTCTAAAGCGCTGGCATGGCACTGAAGGCAAACAGCAGCAACACCGTAGTAATTAGTGAGAGCCACATATCTCGGCAGAGCAGGGAGGCCAATGGCAGGGGCCATCTAGACCACCACCAACGAGGGTCAGTGGGGCCAGAGATGCTGGCGGCGGCAGAGGTGCTCTGTTTTGTTTAAATAAAAGAAACAACCTACTTTAGGCATTTCACAGTATCAGAGTGGCCTTGGCATTGCCTCCACCCAGGCGGTTGCTTATTAAAAAACTGGATTGCATGCATAAGATTTGTTTAGTTAATTGATAGAATCTGGCCTAGTCATTGAAACCAGTGTTTTCATAAACTCAAGTTAAGAAACCATGGTAAAAAAAAGGACCACTAGTTTTGAATTGCAGAAAAGGTGCCAACAGATTTTAGAATTTCTGCACCTTCAACTACCAAGATATGCAGCTCTATGCAGTATTGAAGTACATATCTTTAGCTCTATATTTATGAAGAAAATTATACCTGAAGCTTCCTAGCCAGATCCTCATGGCTGTGAATCGCAGCAGTAGACTTTTTAACAATCTCCATTGCGTTGTTCAACCTTTGAGACACTTCTGCCTGTAGTAATAATGAATATAAAAATTCAAGTATGAATAAACTTTAAGAAAGCAAGAAAAAGTAATACCTAGGATGAAAAAATAGATCACAGGAAAGGATCAAGTAGCATTACCGAACCCCAAACAAATAGATCAGACAATCTGAACTCATACAATTTTTTTAATCAAGCGACAACTCTTTAAATAAATTCTTAAGAGTCTTATGTCCTAGTACACAGGTTCTTGCTGAAAAACTCTGTAGACTCACAGGATGGGCATTTAAGAGACTGACAAGCATGACAGAAATAATATCTTAGAGAAGTTTAATGATTAAAATTTCAGTATGCACAACTAGAACTCAGTAAATGTAACTATACATAGATTTACAAAGATGAAAAAGGTGAGGAAAAGAATCACTATATCAGATGTGAACACGAATAATGTGCTAAATAGAAGAGGATTAGACAAAACAATAATAAGACAGGATAATTGGCATTTTAACTCAGATTATCAATATAATCAGGAGGACGTCAACCCAAAAGTAGCGAATATATAAGAATATGTAAGTATATATGCAGCTAGCTAGCTTGATGATTAATCTTGTTCACTCTCCCACAAAATCATAAAAAGGAATAAGACTATGCAAGAGAACTTGGAACAGATGAAAGAAAATATGCACCATGTTAACAGGTGTCCACAAAAAATATGGTACATCAGTTCTAGGTTTGGTCATTACACAGTAAAAATTTATGTATAAATTATCCATGCTACTGCTCCCTCAAGTTAAAATATATAGGTGTACAAAGTGTGAATTTAATTAAGCATTCGCTTAATTACAAAATCAAACCAGGAATGGTGGGACCTTTATGTTCAAAGAGATACTCCTGAACATTAAGCTCTGAACTTAACAAAACGAATATCAAAGTTCCCTTCTAGTTCGATTGAACATTCAATAGCCAACTGATTGTAGAAACTACTGAGGTTGATGCATAATGAAAAATGAAAATGTTTCCTGAGGTCAGAATTATGAACTTTTGAAATGACTACAACTACAAAAACAACTAAGCCTTTTATCACAAGTACTTGGGGTAGGCTACATGAACCAAAAGAGAATCACGCTAGCTCAACTACACTGATAATCCTTCATCATTCATTACTATTGAGTAATATGTCCTCATTAAACCTCTAGAATCCATATCTTTTCGCATAACCTCCATCCATGTTTTCTACGGTTTTCCTTTCATTTTTTTAACTTGTCCTATGTTGATAAGCTCCCATCGTCGAACTTTTAAAATGGCTCTTTAAAAATTGCCATAAACTAAGGCACTTGCGTCCCCTAGTATTTTTAGCTGTTTCAATGTTTTTTAAAACGTATCTCCATGTGCGTGGAGACATTTCATTCTTTAAGGCTTTAAATTGGTAAAATAAACAAAAAAAATATGAGATCCAAAAGAAAATATGTGAAAGAAATGAAAAGAAATAAGGAAACTGCATAACAATAATTATTCATCCATTTATTGTGCAGTTCATCTGTAAGTATATACTGTGTAGAGTACATGTCTTGACCTCACCGGTCAAATCTCGCTATTTGGATATTGAAAGGATGCACTACTATAAAATATGAGCGGCTAGGTTGGAGAGTCGAAAGGTGAGAGTGGAGAATGAGTGTCAGCATATTGATAAAATTTGTCTATGGAGCATGGATACGAATACAGGACATGGATATAATACGAAGCATGGCAAAATCCTAAGAAAGTAGGATAGAGGGACATGCCAATCAATATTTATCATTATTTATAAATATAGATAAATTTATAAATAAAATAAATATTAACTAGCAAACTATTATCATAAGATATTTATCTATAATAAATGCAAGCATGTTCATTTAGTTGCATTTTCTAGCTGTTTAATCAAATAATAGTATGAATATTTAAAGTAGTAAAATATCCCATATCAAATAGTAATAAAATACCGATTAATTAGTCTTTGAGTTTCTTTACTTTTAGGTTTTCTATAACCATATAGAACAAGTTCAAATTGACTTACTAGTACAGGAGGAAATGTGGAAACTTGGAATATACTAATAAACGACTATATAATGACCATAGACCGTGGTTGAATTTAGAACACAAACAAATATCTCACTAAAAAACAACAGACCTTTAACTCATTCACACAATTTATTATGATTTCCTATTTTGCTCAAACAATTAACAAAAAATAAGGTTAAAAAACTCTATATATAAATGCTAAGTTGCCACGCATTTCAAATCGACTATTAGTTGGATACAAGCATTGTGCATTGAAGACAAGTAGGACACAAACATTATGTGTAATGCAAGATAAGCAACGTGACAACATTCATGTAAGAGAGGCACATGTGAGCATCATGTAATAGCCTAATCGTTACCCCCCGACAACCCCCAAATCAGAAACACCCAAAAAAATACCCAATCAATCTTGGTTGACAGCAAAATTCTACTATAGTTCAACATAATTTCCTGGTGAAATCTTGATAATTCTCAAGGAAAAAACATAAACAGAGACCGTTGAATTATTGCTATTATAAGCAGCCGTGGACAAGTTAGATGAAGACAGGTTTCAAAAAGAACATCAATAAAGCATTTACATGAGGTAAAGATATCCAAGACTAGGTGGTAAGATTGAAAGTTGTGGCACTATCCACAGTGGTTTTGGTAATGAATAGGAAGTTTCAAAAAACTGCCAACTTTTCTTTCATTCCATGCTAATTGTAACTATATTTCTTTAATAGAAAAACCGCCTTCTTACCTTGCACACCATGGAAAAAAAATCAGCAAGATATATATTCAACTGGGACACTTTTTGGGCCCCATTATACAAATAAACTTCTAGAGTTGTTGTACTGCCATAGTGGTTTTGGTATAAGCAGGAACTTTAAAAGAAGTGCCAACCTTCCACCAAGTTCAAGCTTATTGTAACTATAATTTCTTTAATGGCAAAAATGCTATGTTTCTTGCATACCTTGTTGGAAAATCAACTAGATAGACACTTAATAGCCCCCCCCCACCCCCCAATTTATACAAATTGATTTCTAGGAGCTGACTTCATTAGCCACGCGGAATGGGCTATAATATACAATATTATTTTTAACCTTGAAGTGTCGTAAATTTCCCACATGTTGAGCCTATTAAACATGTAAACTTCAAGAACTGGTCCCATGTGATTGATGCAGTACAAATATATTAAAAGCCATGTTTAGATTAGGGAACAAGTATGGTGAAGGCAAGAGCATTACCATACAGATTACCACAAGGATCGACCTCAAATATGTCCAAATGGTTTTTTTTTATGACAGCAAGTTGAATAAAAAATGAAGCTAATGACTATCAAAAGAAATTAAGTGTTGGTTTGTCAAATACAACTTAGCAAAGCTTCTAATCTATACAAAATATCAAATATATAATGAGAATAAATCCATTTGTTAGAGAAACAACTTCATAGAATATAAAACTTAATATATTAATGAATGACAAATTGCACTAAATCATATACTGATGAGTTCGATATCAGGAAATAGTAATAGAAAGTGAACAATATGTTAAGAATAGGTACTACAGAAAGTCTCTTAAATAGAAAAAATATGGAACCTTAGCAGAATATTATAATATTATATTTACTATTGACTATTGTGCAGTAAAATATGGCATCTTAGCAAAATATATTGGGTAGAAATCCAAGGCATCCACCCACAACTCTATTGATATTGGATTCAGGTCCATTTGTTTAAAACCAAATACCTGGGCGGGAGGGGCTTTTAGGTTAAATTCTTTAAATTTTATAGTCTGATCCAAAATTATACAGCATTGTAAAGTACCACAACAGAAGACAGATGGAATCATGAAAATGGTTTTTATGATGATTCTTCTCCAACTACATGAAACTATAATTTTGAAACTGGAAAATTTTATTATTTATTATTTATCATTGCTGCAAGAAATAGTAAATCTAGTATGCAAATGAAAGATATTGCATAAGAGATCAGCTGAAAGGTGCTTAATAGTGAGGTGGTTAGGAGACATACAATTTTACTTGTTAAAAAATTGATGAACATAATGATTATATTACTTCTGATGAAACCTAACTAAGATGTGCTCAGCAAATAATTATACAAAGTTGTAAAGTAGCAAATGCATACCTTGCATCTATCGCAGACATGAATTAGCTGAGCCTGTTCTTCTGCAGTAAGAGCAATTCTACCCTGGGTACACTTGTCATAGAAAATATCACCACAAGTCCTGCCATGATGCTCGGTAATCATCGACATTGTCAGTAACATGTTACATAGGTGAGTCTAGAAAAAAAATTCAGCCAGTCAATATTAATTCATGAGAGCCATCACCTTTAACACAAATGCTAAAAAATCTGTAGCACATGATATGCATTTGTGACTGCTTCATCTGGAACCTGAATACATAAATATCAAATAGGCACTTAGAACTAAAAAAAAAAATTAAAAATGAAAAGTAGCAGACAAGTTAGTCAAATGAATACTAGACAACCTTTCTCCCAGATACTGGGCGAAGAACATCAAGATCATAACAAGACATTCAAATGCCAAGATCTAAAACCAAAGAATTATATTTCCAACTTAAAAGTAAACAAAGAAATGGAAGCAATGGATAAAGGCTAATTTTAAGTAATCAAGGTATTCAAAGTTTCTTCCAAGAGTGAGAACCCACCTCCAAAGAATATATGAGATAGGACTTCAATACAATATTTTTAGTAGCATGTGAAGGGTTTATACATGGGGCTCTCATCCTATGATTTTATTAGCATATGAATGCCTTATATAGCATATGAAGCCATATGTAGCATATGAAACTTTAACTATTAGAATTTACTATGCATTGCCTATAATTTCTAACTGGCAAAAGGCTTTCAACAGTAATTTTATCAATTTTAAGGCTTGGGGATGGCAACAGTAAAGCCTGAATTGAAGAAACTAGAAGTACTTGTGAGATCTGAATCTTAGCAGGCATGTTGGACTCACTCTTCCTCACACGACTTGCAGCAAACGAGCTCTCATATTATAATACTAATAATAAAATATTATGCAAATCGGCCAGGCATGTGTAAGCACCAAGCTGAACAAAAAAAAACCAACTTTTAACCTCCAAAACCATCTAGGCACATTCAGACTATAGGACTTATCCTAAATAACTCTTGTAAGTTCATTCATCTCTACGGCAAATAAAACTGGACTCAATGTAGATCTTTAATGCAATCCAATAGTAATCGAAATACCACTTGCTAGATCGCCACAAGTTCTGCCACTTGCCAATAATCCTCTTAATAATGTAAATATATTTGACAGGGAATCCCTTCTTTATCAATGTCCACCACTGCACCTTTTCTCGGTACCTTTCATAGGTGATGGAGATCAGGATTTGATTTGGGAATAGATTAGAATTGATTTTATTTGGATCATGTTAGGATTTTAGAATATTTGATTGGATTCTAATTTTATTAGAATTCTAATTTTATTAGGATTTGGCTTGTTAGAGTTTTCCTATATATATGGGTTTGTATGGAGAATTAAAAAAGATGAATAATATTTTGAGAAAATTCTTGAGAAATTTTTGGCGTGGAATTCGCTAAATCGAAATCTTTTCTCGTGGATTCGTGGAGAGTGGGCGTGGGCCAGGGTGGATTTCCAAATCCCGTAAATTTTTCCAATCTATCTTTTCTTCCCCAATTCCTCTAGAAAAAACCATAATTTCAAAACCCTAACCCTAATTTCGCCTCCGTCCTGCGTCAATAGGCTTTTTCGAAATCAATAAAAAGCATATGCAAATCTTTACTTCTTTCTCAAAATCAGTTATTGACTTAACGAAGCAAACGAGCAGGTTCTATTGACAATCGCAAAGGCATGAATCCAAACTGGTTTACAAACCAAGAGAGTTGAAAGATCACCATCAGTATCCAAATTCGGGAACAAATATTTAACCCATGCTTTCTTAATGACACCTTGATTCCTCAGTTTGGTCATCTGGCCACAGGTGTGAAAAATGCAGTGCTCTAAAAAACGCCCTATACGGGCACATAATCGCCCGCATAGGCGTTTGCGGTTCTCAAATGCAAACAAAACCAACAATTCGCCCTATTCGCATGGACAGGGGATTATGCGGAATATGCGCCTGCATAATCCACATAACTGATTATGCTGTTAAAGGGTTATTGGGTTTCAAATGTTAAAAAACTGCCCGACCCGCACCTATAAACCCAAAACGTTAAATAAATTTCTCGATCCCTTTCTCCCCCAAAATCTGATCGTTAACCCTAACCTCTCGTTGCCCTTTTCTCCCGATCGAAACCTGATTTGATTCGAGACAGCTCTATGTGGGAAGCTTGCAACGACCTTTCTGAGCTTTTTTCCGGTGGCGGCGAGCCTCCAGTTGAATTAACTAGCGGCGGTGACATCTCATGTAAGTTTTTTGTTTGTTTTTCTATTTCCATTCAAAAATTGATCAATTTGGTGGACACAAAAGGTGAATACAAAATACATTGGGGGTCAGAAGTTAGTATTTCCTCCAACTTGTGAGCTTGATTCTCTCTTTTTTTTTTCTTTTGGTTAAAAAATTATGACAAGGAAATGGTTGATATTTGAAAAGATTTAGCCATCATGTTTACTCTGTCATTTCTTTTTGTCTATTAGATATAAAATCATTTTGCCATTTCTTAATTATTTATTGCGTAATAATTATTTTTTTCCTCAATGGTGATGTAAGAATTTCTGTAAGACAATTAGTTGAATTTCTATGTCATTTATGGCTTCCAATTCTAGTAGTTGTGGACAGCCAAATCTATCGAGTGAGAAAGATAGTCAAATTCCATCCAAACCCCCTGTATCAAATTATATTGGGTGGAATTATGGAAAGCTGATAAAGAAAAGATCCTACATGGATGTCAAATGCGTAAAGTGTAACTAGATTGTGAAGGGGGAATAAACATATTGAAACAACATATTGCAGGAGTTGGAGGAGTGTTAGCAGTGTGCTTGCTACTTGTGAAGAGAGGCACATAGGCAGAGAGGACTTGGAGGGAATAAAGAAGAGAAAAGTTGACAAGCCAAAGCTGATTATGAGTTTCGGAAAGAGGTGCAGATATCAGTAGGAAGAGAAACAACTAAAGCTGAACTTGCGAGCGAGCATAGGCCTCGTGTTAGTGGTCCATTGAAAAAACTAGTAAATGAAGCTAAATGGAAACAAGCAGTTATCAATGAAGGAGAGAAAAGAAAGTGGAAAGAGCTGGCGCATGATTATACCGCCATGTGGGCATATGCCAAACGCATGCCTTATAACAATTTTGACTGTGAGGAGTTCGATCTGTTTTGCGAGGCTGTCGGCAAGCACGGTTTAGGGTATAAGGGGCCCAACCAATATCAATTAAGAGTACCTCTTTTAAATAAAGCATACAAGAAGATTGAAGACAATTTGGAGAAAACAAAGGAAGCGTGGGATGAATATAATTGCAGTATTTTAACTAACAGATGGACCGACAGAAAGCATAGAAGTGTCATAAATTTATGTGTCCACTTCAAGTAAGGAACAATCTTCATTAAGTCTATTGAAGACTCAGCCAATGCACACACCGGCGAATATATACTAATTAGATAGAAAATTGCATTAAGAAAGTTAGAGAGAAGCGTGTGCTGCAAGTGGTTACTGATAAACTATCTATCCAACATGGCCGTTAAAAATGCGTTAAGGAATGGCATCATTTCAGATGAAGAAACATCTTCAAAAGTAATGTCTATCTTTATCGACCATAACTGACTGTCTATTCCCAAAAGTAATGTCTATAAAATTATTAAAAGAACGTAACGAACAAAAAATACTTTATTTTCTTTATCATACTTAAAATTCATCTTAATGGTGAAGGCAATAAGAGATAATTGGTGTACCATGAATGGTATGAAGAGAATGGCATCATTTCAGATGAAGAAACATCTTCCATGATGAAACAATCATCTTCACGAAAGAAGATTCATCCAAATCTTTGTTTGCCTGAATTAGAAATAGATCACCTAAATCCTTTTTTGTATCTTCATAAAAATTAATTTACTTCTCCATCCCTAAAAGTGTCTTCTTCAATACTCACTGGGTCATAATGGATTTCATACTTATATATTGATAAAAAAATGATTAAAACCTAGAACCTCTCGAAATTGATCTTGACCACAGATATCTTAATGCTAAAAATCCTACAAACAAATCTCGAACTAAAACCTAAAGATACTGAGAGGAAATAAAGGGCATGCAGCGGAACTGAGTCGACGATCAAGCACAAGAACTTGAGAAATCAAGAAGATAAAATACACAAACACGAAAAATACAAATATAACATAGTTCCACCAGCCTAATTGACTGATATACTACCACGGGTGGAGGAGTTTACTAAATCTTGAAGTATAGAACTAAGACTCTCACAAAAGATCCAAAACCCCAAGTTACATCCATAGTACTCAAGAGAAAAGTAGAGAAGAAATCCTAGATGGGTGTACAAGAAAATTCTCTCTAAAATCTCATCTTAATAGTTTTTTATAATTTTATCTCACCTATGAGCAATATATAATGAAGATGACTAAAAAGTATCAACATAGAAAGTACATGCAGTTTTGTACCGGCTCGACAGTTTCCACAAAAATTGGGTCAAATCTTTTATAACCAACACTCTTACACCTTACATCAGTCGCATGTGGTTATATGATTAGAAGGTTTCAGCTGAACAATGCTTACTCTACTACTAAAGCATAGACAAATGATGCTAATAGAAGTTATTCAGGATAGCAATTTGATGTTAGATACATCCACAGAAATGGTATACTATGATAGAGTGCTATGAATTTGGCTAAGGGCAATCAAATCAAGGGCAAAAATTAGGTGTCAACTAATGTCAGTTCACTCTATAGTTAGGTCATAAAGTTTTTTTTAGCTAAATTACATGTCATAAAGTTGAGAACATGAGCATTGTAAACAAGCTAGCTAATATGAATACACCTGTACCTTTCACAACTTAAACATACAACTGACTGGTGCTTCATTAAGTTCCTAATTTGTGTAATTCAATATGAAAGTTTTTTGTTAACTATATAACCTGCATGGTTAAACATGGTAGAAACAAAAAATTTAATTTGTTGACCTTCAAATACATCATATCATGATGCTACAGGTACTGTGATGGGAAGCACAATCCAAACTATTAGTGGGAGTATCAATAATATTAGGAGATATTATCGAAAGCATGCAACAAAGTGAAAGATAAATTCTATACCAAGTTGAGAATGCTATTCTCTAAAATCTTTATACGATATTGTATTTATAAACAATAATTGATACCAATCATGTACTTGCCCAAGTACCCAAAAAATTCTTATGTTAGAAAGTTATTCACAAGAGAAAAACCCACTAACTTCTATATGTAGGAAGTCGTAGATAAACCAACTTAGTTTTGTTTGTCATAATCAAGCTTATAAGGTGCGCATTACAGTGTTCTAAAAAGCATTTTATGTGGACGATTATGCGTCAGCATGATCGTATACAGACTTGAAATGCACGTAGAATTAAGAAATCGTCCTATCAATGTGGACAAGTCGATTAATCATTCTGAATGTTGATTATGCGGGTTATGTGCCCGCATAACCCATATAAGCCGCATGTGGATTTACTTTTTTACAATTTTAAACTCGAAAAACCCAACCCACTCTTTTAAAACCCCTTTCCTAAGCTCCTATGGCATCCAAATTCAATCCCTACTTGATCTCTATCCTCTCTTGCTCTCGTCTCTAGTCCTCAATCAATCTCCGGTTCGTTGTCTTCGGTCATTGCTCGCCTCACGTTACCTCCTATCGTCTCTCATCTAATCGTCCACGTCATACAATCTTCCTCTTTTCTTCAATTTTTGATCGCCTAACCTGGTTCTAACCATACCAACATCCAACTCTCTCTCCCTCTTCTATTCAATTTCTGATTGTTGACTGGCCCGATTCTAATCTAAACCTAGTTACCACACCCTAACCTGACTCTCTCCTCTTCAATTTTCGATCACTAACTCTTTCTCCTCTTCAATTTTTTATTCTTTTTAATTTCTGATCATCATCTCTTAGCCTCAACTGGACCTAGTAACACTCAACTGCAGCAAAATTCTTTGCCAAACAACATGTAGATTGTGTGGTCACAGTGAAGGTACTTCATCTCTTCAATCTTGATGAACAAATTCTTTTAGATTAGTATGATGTTTAAGTTTTGAGTAATTTTTTTAATCTTATTTTAGATCTGTTGATTCTATTCACTGTGAACCGTTGATAGTTCACTGCAAGCCTGTTAATTTTTTATCTTTTTTTAGATCAGTTCATATTGTGAACTTGTGATAGTGTGATGTTTAATTTTTGTAATTAAGTAGTGATTAGGTGTTTATGTTGTTTTCAAAAGAGAAGTAATGACATTCAAGAAACACAATGGGAAAATAACAAACGAACACAAAAGAAAAAACATCAAATTGAACACTGTAAATAAATTCAAGTTAGGTGATTATGTTATTATAATTTTGTTATGCTTTTTCCTAATGTTCTTGAATTTTATAGCACTCAATATATGCATTTTCAAGTATTAATATATATTAAAATATTAATATTCCGCATAATTCTGCATAATCCATTTAATCTTCGTAGAATCCGCTTATGCATTATTCACTTGAAAACGTATTTTAGAACATTGGCACATTATTTATTAATTGCAACTAGCATCAAATATAGAGATAGTATAATGCTCAACTATTATCTTTTGTATAAGGGGAGAAACAATGAATGGCTCTTCCAAAGGATATGAACTGATGCTCGATTCTCGAGAGCTCCCAAAACCAAACATATTATTAGCTGCTACAAGGAAGATGAGAATTAAGTCACTGATGACTCTCATTAGCTTTCTCTTACTATCCAATTCGGAGACCTAGGAGGATCTACATGCTGAGGTTCCAACAAAAATCTAATTTTCAGCAAAAATAGATAATAAAGTAGATGGACTTTTTTGTAGATGCATCATTTATATAAAAAAATGGATAGGATGAGAGATATAAATATGCAACATATGACACTCATCACATTCCCACACCTATCTTTTACTAGTCCTTGAGCAAAACTTAGACCTAAAAAGAAAAAAAATTCATAACTTAGCACATGCAACAAGCCGTTAAACCCCTAGGTTACCCTAGTGAACTTGTATCTCGTGAGAGCTTACAAAGATATTACCCACAAACATCGTAAGAAAATAGATTAAGGAATAAATAAATAAAAAATAAAGATAACCAAAAAATAAGAAAATCAAATGTTATTTATAAAAGAAAGAAAGCTCTTTGACATTTTCTCCAATTAATCCACTAATCTACAAAATAAAAAATATATTTAGACTACTGATTTTTCAAATCATGCTTCATTTCAAATACACTTATTATTTTAATCAAAAATTCAAATCCTATCTTTCAATACCCACTAATAAATAACTATTCAGCTTCTATACATCTACGTGCATGTGTAATGATTTATTTTGGTTTTATACTCAAACTCTAACTTTCGATTCATCTCTCTCTAAATATTTCAATTTTTCGTCTTTTCTTTTTTCTTTTTTAAATATTTCACCTTTCATGTGAATATTCACATTTGCTTAGGTGCAAATACCTTATTACTCGGATCATACTCTATTTCTTAAAAATACTGTTCATGTGAATCTTCACGCTTATTTAGGCGCAAAGACCCATCTACTTAGTAATTCTTAAGAAATTTA
Source organism: Dracaena cambodiana (assembly GCA_036321105.1). Lineage (NCBI taxonomy): Eukaryota > Viridiplantae > Streptophyta > Magnoliopsida > Asparagales > Asparagaceae > Dracaena > Dracaena cambodiana. Next base: position 20,098,601 of record JAYEPQ010000013.1, on the reverse strand, counting down.
TAATTTTTCTTCTTTTTTTAGGCGCAAATACCCAATTACTTGGATCATAGTCTATTTCTTAAAAATATTATTCGTGTGAATCTTCACGCTTACTTAGGTGCAAATACCCAATTACTTAGTAACTTTTAAGAAATTTATTTATCTATAAAGGATCATTGCTATAATATCAGGCTCACCTCTTTATTTTTTTTATTTTTTCTTCTTTTTTAGAAAGAAACACTACTCAATTGTTATTATTTTTATCCTTAACCTAATAAACCATTGTGAAGTGAAAAATAGATGTATAACTACCACAAAATTATAATTAGTGGTACTTATTTTTTGGATTTTAATTTTTCGTAAAGTTTTAAGTGTATTATCTAATCCACTTTCACATTAAATCTCAAATCTAAATCTATTCTTTAATTTTTGATTGGCTTGATTTCCTGCAAAAAATAATTATAAAATTTTTTACATTTTTTGAAAATTTCTCTTTTTATAAAGAAAACAAAAAACAATCAAATTGAACCTAAAAGCTACCCCAAGTGAAAAATAAAACAACCCAAAAATACTAAATGAATAAATGAAGGAGCTGGGCTGGGCTGTATCTGTATGGATCAATTCTAGACAGAGCTTATAAATAATAATAATAATAACAACACAAATCGCTAAGCTGTTGGGTCGAGTTTTTACTTCCAAGTCTGCAGGAACAGGATAATTTTTAATACTAGCCAGCACACATCAATTTAGTAATAAGCTCAAGTATAATTAATCAGGAGCTTAGTAGGCATGTACAGCCCACCCAGACTCGCCAGTCTCACCGTTGTACGTACTGGCAGAAATGTATCCATCAGTATACATGCAATGCAAGGAAGGTTGTATATATATATATATATATATATATATATATATATATATATATATATATATATATATATATATATATATATATATATATATATATATATATATATATATTAATTAGCTGTGAGATGACAGTGTACATAACGGGCAAGTCCCAGCTCATACTGCTTCCTTCCCTGCAAATTATTAAGTGTTGGTGATGGGCAGATGGGAGTTAATTGTAATATCATAAAATTCGAGCTATCTGTATTGTTCTCTTGAGACCAGTCATGTCGAAAAAATCCACCAAAATTAATTTTGGACAACGAAATAAGATTCGGTGAACGTAACTTTAAATCTACAAATCCAAATGACATCCGGTCTTCGCGATTATTAGTTTTGTAATATTTAAGATTTTTGGTGATTTTTCTTAGGAGGCCAAAAAATACTCATAAAATTACTAATTTAATAATATTAAAATCATCCTTTTAATTATTTCAAAATTTCGGTTTATTTAGTTCGGATATCGAAACAACAAACGGATAATTTTGTAGCATTCTTCTCATCTCATTAAACACCATACCTTACTTTGAAGAACGTTACACGTAATCGAAATTATTAAATTATTAAATAGATAAATAAAATTATTAATTAAATATGTTAGACAGAGAGAGGTTGTGGGTTTGATGGAAATGGCAGCAACCTCCAGAGGGGCCAATCAATGAAAGGTTTGAAGATAAATACAAATATATATATATATATATATATATATATATATATATATATATATATATATATATATATATATATAAAGAAGAGAAAGGGGAGAAAACAAAGCAACTCCCTCTCTTTTCTCACTCTCTTTTCATTTCTTCTCTCGGCAGAAACCAGCAGCAAAAAGAAAAAAAGAAGAGGAAAAAATATGAGAGAAGAAAGAAAACCTAATCAAATCGAGGATTCGGAAAAAAATTAAAGAAGATAAAAAGGAGCCCAATATAAATAACACACTTTCCTTCTTCTAGTGCACGTCGAATTGATTATTTTCTTTTAATTATATAATTTTTCTTTAATTATATTATTGTAGAAGTAATTAAATATTGATCATTTTGTTAAATTAAGTTTCGGTTTGGAATAGAAAACTTATTTTTAAGTATGAGAATATTCACATTTATAATTATGTTCATTACAATAAATTTTGTAAATATGTATGAAAATAAAAATAAAAGAAAAAGGAAAAGAAGAGAAAAGAAGAGGAAGAAGGAGCAGAGAAAAGAAAGAGAGAGAGAGAGAGAGAAGAAAGGGGGGTGCGGGGGAGTAAGAAAAAGAATAAAAAAAAAAGAGGGAACAAATAGGGAAACTGGTTAAAAGTAGCAGGCTTGGATTTAACTTGGGCCAAAAAAAAGAAAATAAAGAAAATAAAAATAGACTGGGCCGGCCCAGCCCAGTCCAGTAAGCAAAAGAAAAAAAAATGGGCCTGAGCAGGACAGGAAAGAAAAGGAAAAATAAAAATAAAATAAAAATATGAATAAGTGGGAATTTAGTGGGTTTCGACTTAATGGATTAAATGATTGAGGGATTGGAGTTGGACTTGGTTTCGATTAATTGGAAATAATTGATAGATTGGAAATAAAATAAAAATAATAATAGTAATAAATTTAAATAATAAATAATTGATGGGTTAGGCTTAGATTTTAATTGGAAGTTAATCAAAGAGAAATGTATATCAATATATATGACTGAGCCTAGAAATAGAATAAATGCATAAGTTTGGGTTTAAAAATAATACAGTATTATTATATGATGCACTTGGTTTCCAAATTGGGCAATTGATTGGTATTGAGAATTAAATCAGATTATTGAAATAATTTTGATGATATGCATTGTGATACAATTATGCACTAACATCTATCATGCTACATGTCATGTGCCTTGACGTTACAAATTATGGGTTATATTACAACATGTCATGTACAGTCATGGAAATGCAAGCATACTATCATGAATTGAAAAACAATTAAAAAGGCAAAGGAAAAGTAAACAAATAAATGTAAAATAAATTTTTTATGTGCATAATGTATTATGAATACGGGGATGAGAGAAACTATATGATCGATAAAAGATTTACTGTATAAAAATTGATTGTAATGCTAGGATCGGGATTCTTTTACTGCAACGATCTAGTTGATTACTGGATCACTAATTGATAATTGTTATCCAGAATGGTATGTCCGTTACTGTACTACAGTATGAAAATTGATTGTAGTGTCTAGCGACATATTATAGTATAGTGCCATGAATATTGAGGTCAGGTCCCGGATATGCACGGGCACTTATACGATAATGGAGAATAGCGCTATCTTATCCATTAATACAGTTTCTGCAATTAAATTGGACGGTGACTTAAACCAATAGAATATAGGATTAAATAGATAGATCACTTATTGTCATGTTTGTTTATTTATTTATGATTGCTTTCATTTTTAATTTATATGTACACGAACAACACTGACATAAACATGCTCATGCACACTGATATTTCTATACTATGATAGTACATAATTTCTCTTTTAAAATATGTTACTTACTGGGTTTAATTCCTTGGGTTTTGAATCCAGATTTAAAAGGTGAAGAAGGGGATCCAGTCCTAGTTGAAAACTTGTACTTCGTTGAACTGATCGAGTGATAATAGGCAAGCGAAATACACTCTGGAGAACCCTTGTATATTTTGTTTATATTTTATTTTTCTGGGCACTGCTTTCTCTTTTGATTCTTTTGTATTCATATTTAAAATAGTGTGTCATTTTATGTAATGAACTTTTTATATTAATGAAATCCTTTCAGTTTTAGATATATTATTTACTCATTTGATTGTGGCAGTAATTACGGTTATTCTAAGATCTTGTGACTGTTGGATTGTCTAGTGTAAGTATTAAGTAGCGTCTTCCGTTTAGAGAAGCAGCTGAAAAACGGGAGCGTTATATTAATGCTTATTACAACAGTTCGACTGTTGATCAAAACATCAATCCGACGATCTATTACTTAGAATTATAATGAACCGTACTTATGCCTATATATACATGCATATGCATGGAAGGGAGAGCTGTGGAGTGTCTAGCTAGCTACCATTTTGGCGAGGCTAGCTCTCTGCTGGTGGTAGGAGGCAGAGCGTGATGTAAGCCCGTCAAGGCCTTGCCTTGGCACCATTAATGAATTGACTCATTAATTGTGGGAACCAAGCTTGCAGTGGCACCAAACCCTCAACTCATTGGTTAATTAGATTCCATCAATCAGCATTCGGGACTTCATTTATACATGGTGGGCTCAGACTGAGAGTGCAGATATATATATATATATAACCTTGTCAACTCTGATGCTGCTGTTGCTGCTGCTGCTCGGCATGAACATCCACCCTCTTCGGTTGTGGATGGGTACAGGGTCTCCTCAAAGAGAATATTGGCGCTGGACACATACTTTCTGAGGCCTGCAGGGGCCGAAATCCAATAGGGTTCTGCACTATGCCTGGTGGCTGGCCTACGTGTTCTCTAGCCTGACAGACGTAGGCCAGCCTCTTCCAGCTGCAAGTTGCGTTTGACTCTGTCCATGGCCAGGATCCCACGACACGGAGGGGATGCAGTTATTTCCTAAAAGCATGTAGATTTCAGATGTTAAGATATATGGAACTATGCATGAAGGACTGGATTCATCAGAAGCAGAAAAACAGCACGTCACCGCATTTTTTACAGGCTCATTGGCATAGGATAGTGAAGAATGCAGCATGCAGTGTGTGATCAGATGGTAACATATGCCGAGGGGTGGCAAAGGGACTAAGTTCCCTTGAGTCATTCGGGTGTGTGTGTGTGTGTGTGTGAGAGAGAGAGAGAGAGAGAGAGAGAGAGAGTCTTGTTTTTTAAAGTAATCGAGTCAGTAGACAGAATCAAGGAGCTCTGCTCCCGTCTGTTCCCTTCTCTGTGTTTGCGTTGACGAAATTACGGGGCACTGGTCCTTGTTAGTCATTGGTGCTGCTGTATTTAATTATAGGACTAGTTACGAGCAAAGAGATATATGGCCACATCCAGCCACAGCTAGCAGAGATATTACCAATTTCTAATTTCTTTTCTTGCTATTTACTCTATTTATTGTATTGTATTTGAGGAAATAATAATTATAAATTTACAGTACATAGAGAGCGGGAAGTCAATTCAGTGCTCATTGTTTGAGACGTCTTGCATGAGGATTGAGATTGACAATGGAGATGACACCGAGAGAGACTTGCGATTCTCTATTCTCAGGGAAAATACGGAAGAACAAATATTTTTTCAACATGCTAACGACGGCCAGATAAATTCCAGATCAGCATGCCTTTATGGACTTGGGATCCCAGAAATAATATAAATAAACAAATAAATAGAGGAGGAAGCAGCACAAGAAGCTATTTATACATTTGTGTTTTGATCAGCAAAATGCTTGTAAGACATGGAAATCACTAGCTACAAACTTCGCTTACCCATCTCAAGTACCTGATGGACATCAACAACAAGTTACACACCATTTTCCTTCTTTCAAGTGAAAACAAAATTGACTATGAGTTTTAAAATAAGCACTTGGATAAACTACAAAACATGATTTGAGCTTTTCTTGCAGTAACTGTGAGGTCATAACTGGCTCTCACCCAGCTTCAAACAATTGATTCGCGATATAGCTAACTTTACTTCAAATAAGTAGAAGCTATCCACAGAAGCACATAGCTGATCAGAGAAGTTGCGATTTCAAAACTTCTTGGACCTTTCAGTAGAGGTGGAACCACAGAAACCATCAAGAAGGTACCCAACAGCCATGATCCAAAGAAAATCGCAAATCTGAAGAATGCCAGAATCAGAAGATAATTATTGAGAAGAAAAAAAAAACAGTGTAATGCAGTACGGTAGAACTTCAAAAATCTGAAATGCCTTTATGATTACAGGTTTTGTAGCATAACATCACAGCAAAATTTTTTTCCCCAGTTAGCAGTTATATGCTTAGGACTGGAAACTACAGTGAAGAATTGGTTGCTTCTGTGCAGGATACAGGTGGAACCACACTAGTTAACTGCATATGTATATTAACAAGCGATGCTCGTATACACTAAGCAGAACCCATAAAATTATAGTGAACACATCAAAATTATCAATACCAAAAGAAAGAAAAAATGAAGTCTTGATTTTTTAAAACCATGGGAATGCATGAGGATCAGGATGCAAAAGCAAGAAAGCTTTCATGGAAACTATGGATTTGAGCCTTTGCAACTACATCAGTATATGAATAGTTTACTTTCTATCTACCTACAGATGCTTATATACTGCATAAGAATGCACAGATGGCGGTAATTTAGATTTATATTCGGTATAGATTTGAATGATCAAAATGAAGAGTCAACGAACCCATATTCTTAAGAGAATGATCATGATTTGTTAAGTTTTGAAAAACTTACAAAGCCTATGCAGAATGGTTAAAAAAAAAGGGATCAAATCCTTGAAACTAAATTCAACAAGAAAACCTCGATTCTCCAACACCTGGTTCCAGTCGACAATGGGTCCCTCACAACCATACATTCTAAGATGCTTGACTACATGTGTTCATCTTTATAGGTTTTCTCCTTAAAAGAATTGAAACATGCATGCAATAATTAATTGATTAAAACATCCAGCAATTGAGTTGTTTTCAGTTCTTAAGTATGTAAACGTGACACATAAAAAACCATCCTACAAAGTGAATTGAAATGGTATTTGGTAATGGATGCATTGACAAATTATACTTAGGAGATATGCTGTAATTAACATTTTACCTATGCAGTGCCATTCTCTCATTGCTGGAAGACATTGCAAAGACAAAACTAATGGAAAATATAACAAGGTATCCTCAAAAGCTTACCATAGCAATTCTTCAGCGTCACAATCTAATGATTCCCAAATAAACATACATATGCTCAATAGTTTCTTTGCGGACTACCATCACATATCAAAACTGTTCACAGGAAATTGTGTCCCTCCTTTTTCTTTTTCTTTCTTTTTTTTAATTCTCGTGGCCATTTTTTCGGATCACTTGAAAAAGAACAGTGCTAAATGCATCAACTATTCCTCTTATCCTAAATGTTTGCTTCAGGTGCACAGTTACATAGTAAAGCAGATCTTTGAAAATTCTCAAGGCACACTTGTTACCAGTAATCACAACCGCTATCATTTAGTACCCATGTGCATTTCCTATCTTCATATTCTTGTCTTTTGTGTTCTACCTTCAGCCAAGAAACAGAACTGCGTCTTACCTGACAAGCTCAATAACTCACAACTTCTATGAGTTTAAAGAAACAACAGCAATATTGGGCCTGTGTTCCCACATCCTAACACCAGATGCTTCTTTTCCTGTTTTCCCTTCCAATATGAGAATTTATATAAGAAATTGGAGACCAAAACAGAGATAAGGATATATTAATTAGGCTTGTCAAGATGAAAGATAGGACGAAAGACCTAGTTTGTGAGTATCAAGAGTGACTATCAAAGAAGTTAAATAAGAATCACATTAGAAAACATACAGTAGAACCAAATGATTCTAACTAGTTTATAAACTATAAGTATTGCAGAAAAGTTAGGCTTAGCGAAACTAAAGCTGTCATCAAGAAAAGAGTAGTAAAGAGAGTTGTAGAACCAGATAACATCTCCATTGGGACTAGAAGCATTTGGGAGATACAGGCTTAGCATAGTTAACTAGGGATACATATGGTTGCAACATCGTTGAAAAAATAAATCTTGTTAGTTAATATATAATATCCTAATCACGAAATTCAAATTTTGACTCGGAATAGAAGTTTAAATATTATGATATTTTGGTAAGATCTTGATTTTGTAAATTTAGATTTTGCCAACCAAAAATATTTTCTTACTTATGGATTTTAAATATTTAAAGTATTAGGATATTTCGTGACAATCATGGTTGTCCAAACATGCTTAATTTAATCAAGAAAAGTGTAGATTTAAAAAAAAAAATGCCTGACAAAAAAAAGAATGAGCAGTTTAGTGCATATATATAAGAATAAAATGAGCCTAAGAAGATTATACAAAGTTGTTCAAACTATCATGAGATCAAATTTATGAGTTATGAGCTACGCATGGAACTTGGAAAGAGAATATTAATGAGTAAAAGCTAAGAAACAAAGCATTTTGTCAGAAATTTTTCAGTTTTATGCTAGGGAGATCGACTATGAAGTCTACTTCTCTATTAATATGATTGACATGGAGATATAGGAAGGCAAAGAAAAATCCACGGAGTTTTCATTGAGTAAGAAAAGACAAGGAAAAACTTAAGGTAAGGTCCTTAGAGAGAGACTGTGGTGGGTTTAAGAGAAGAAACAAGAATTTATTAGGTATATTAATATGATGAAAGATATGTAAAATAGAGTAGTAACTAAGACCAACATTGTTGGGAATGGAGGCTGTTTCAAAACAATGTTTCCTCAATATGTCAAGGAGGGGGAAAGTATGCAGAGGCATATGTTAATGGAGGTAATTTGTGACATTGTGTCACTTGAGTGCATGGATACAGTCAGCAATCAAGGCCACTTGCAGATGTAAATAAGTAACCAGGAATGGTGGGACCTTTATGTTCAAAGAGATACTCCTAAACATTAAGCTCTAAACTTAACAAAACGAATATCAAAGTTCCCTTCTAGTTCGATTGAACATTCAATAGCCAACTGATTGTAGAAACTACTGAGGCTGATGCATAATGAAAAATGAAAATGTTTCCTGAGGTCAGAATTATGAACTTTTGAAATGACTACAACCACAACAACAACTAAGCCTTTTATCACAAGTACTTGGGGTAGGCTACATGAACCAAAAGAGAATCACGCTGGCTCGACTACATTGATAATCCTTCATCATTCATTACTACTGGTAATATGTCCTCATTAAACCTCTAGAATCCATATCTTTTCGCATCACCTCTATCCATGTTTTCTACGGTTTTCGTTTCGTTTTTTTAACTTGTCCTATGTTTATAAGCTCCCATCATCGAACTTTTGAAATGGCTCTTTAAAAATTGCTATAAACTAAGGCACTTGCGTCCCCTAATATTTTTAGCTGTTTCAATGTTTCTTAAAACGTATCTCCATGTGCGTGGAGACCTTTCCTTCTTTAAGGCTTTATATTGGTAAAATAGACCAAAAAAATATGAGATCCAAGAGAAAATATGTGAAAGAAATGAAAAGAAATAAGGAAACCGCACAACAATAATTATTCATCCATGTATTGTGCAGTTCATCGGTAAGTATATATTGTGTAGATCGGTACATGTCTTGACCTCACCGGCCAAATCTCGCTATTTGGATATTGAAAGGATGCACTACTATAAAATATGAGCGGCTAGGTTGGAGAGTCGAAGGGTGAGAATGGAGAATGAGTGTCAGCATATTGATAAAATTTGTCTATGGAGCATGGATATGAATACAGGACATGGATAAAATACGGAGCATGGCAAAATCCTAAGAAAGTAGGATAGAGGGACATGCCAATCAATATTTATCATTATTTATAAATATAGATAAATTTATAAATAAAATAAATATTAACTAGCAAACTATTATCATAAGATATTTATCTATAATAAATGCCAGCATGTTCATTTAGTTGCATTTTCTAGCTGTTTAATCAAATAATAATATGAATATTTAAAGTAGTAAAATATCCCATATCAAATAGTAATAAAATACCGATTAATTAGTCATTGAGTTTCTTTACTTTTAGGTTTTCTAAAACCATATAGAACAAGTTCAAATTGACTTACTAGTGAAGGAGGAAATGTAGAAACTTGGAATGTACTAATAAACGACTATATAATGACCATAGACCATGGTTGAATTTAGAACACAAACAAATATCTCACTAAAAAACAACAGACCTTTAACTCATTCACACCATTTATTACGATTTCCTATTTTGCTCAAACAATTAACAAAAAATAAGGTTAAAAAACTCTATATATAAATGCTAAGTTGTCGCGCATTTCAAATCGACTATTAGTTGGATACAAGCGTTGTGCATTGAAGACAAGTAGGACACAAACCATTCATGTAAGAGAGGCACATGTGAGCATCATGTAATAGCCTAACCGTTACCCCCCGACAACCCCCAAATCAGAAACACCCAAAAAAATACCCAATCAATCTTTGTTGACAGCAAAATTCTACTATTGTTCAACATAATTTCCAGGTGAAATCTTGATAATTCTCAAGGAAAAACCATAAACAGAGACCGTTGAATTATTGCCATTATAAGCAGAGGGGGACAAGTTAGATGAAGACAGGTTTCGAAAAGAACATCAATAAAGCATTTACATGAGGTAAAGATATCCAAGACTTGGTGGTAAAATTGAAATTTGTGGCACTATCCACAGTGGTTTTGGTAATGAATAGGAAGTTTCAAAAAACTGCCAACTTTTCATTCAGTCCATGCTAATTGTAACTATAGTTCTATAATAGAAAAACTGCCTTCTTACTTGCACGCCATGGAAAAAAAAATTAGCAAGATATATATTCTACCGGGACACTTTTTGGGCCCCATTATACAAATAAACTTCCAGAGTTATTGTACTGCCATAGTGGTTTTGGTATAAGCAGGAACTTTAAAAGAAGTGCCAACCTTCCACTAAGTTCAAGCTTATTGTAACTATAATTTCTTTAATGGCAAAGATGCTATGTTTCTTGCATACCTTGTCGGAAGATCAGCTAGACAGACACTTAATAGCCCCCCCACCCCCCCACATTTATACAAATTGATTTCTAGGAGCTGACTTCATTAGCCACGCAGAATGGGCTATAATATACAATATTATTTTTAACCTTGAAGTGTCGTAAATTTCCCACATGTTGAGCCTATTAAACATGTCAACTTCAAGAACTGGTCCCATGTGATTGATGCAGTTCAAATATATTAAAAGCCATAGCCGTAGGTATAGAAGCTTGAGCATGTTTAGATTAGGGAACAAGTATGGTGAAGGCAAGAGCATTACCATACAGATTACCACAAGGATCGACCTCAAATATGTCCAAATGGTTTTTTTTATGACAGCAAGTTGAATAAAAAATGAAGCTAATGACTATCAAAAGAAATTCTGTGTTGGTTTGTCAAATACAACTTAGCAAAGCTTCTAATCTATACAAAATATCAAATATATAATGAGAATAATTCCATTTGTTAGAGAAACAACTTTAAAGAATATAAAACTTAATATATTAATGTATGACAAATTGCACTAAATAATATACTTATGAGTTCGATATCAGGAAATAGTACTAGAAAGTGAACAATATGTTAAGAATAGCTACTACAAAAAGTCTCTTAAATAGTAAAAATATGGAACCTTAGCAAAATATTATAATATTATATTTACTATTGTGCAGTAAAATATGGCATCTTAGCAAAATATATTGGGTAGAAAGCCAAGGCATCCACCCACAACTCTATTGATATTGGATTCAGGTCCATTTGTTTAAAACCAAATACCTGGGCGGGAGGGGCTTTTAGGTTAAATTCTTTAAATTTTATAGTCTGACCCAAAATTATACAACATTGTAAAGTACCACAACAGAAGATAGATGGAATCATGAAAATGGTTTTTATGCTGATTCTTTTCCAACTACATGAAACTATCATTTTGAAACTGGAAAATTTTATTATTTATTATTTGTCATTGCTGCAAGAAATAGTAAATCTACTATACAAATGAAAGATATTGCATAAGAGATCTGCTGAAAGGTGCTTAATAGTGAGGTGGTTAGGAGACATACAATTTTACTTGCAGTTAAAAAATTGATGAACATAATGATTATATTACTTCTAATGAAACCTAACTAAGAATGTGCTTTGCAAAAAAAAAAAAAAAAACTTTTAACCTCCAAAACCATCTAGGCACATTCAGACTATAGGACTTATCCTAAATTACTCTTGTAAGCTCATTCATCACTACGGCAAATAAAACTAGACTCAATGTAGATCTTTGATGCAATCCAATCGTAATCGAAATACCACTTGCTAGATCGCCACAAGTTCTGTCACTTGCCAATAATCCTCTTAATAATGTTAATATATTTGACAGGGAATCCCTTCTTTATCAATGTCCACCATTGCACCTTTTCTCGGTACCTTTCATAGGCTTTTTCGAAATCAATAAAAAGCATATGCAAATCTTTACTTCTTTCTCAAAATCAGTTATTGACTTAACGAAGCAAACGAGCAGGTTCTATTGACAATCGCAAAGGCATGAATCAAAACTGGTTTACAAACCAAGAGAGTTGAAAGATCACCATCAGTATCCAAATTCGGGAACAAATATTCAACCCATGCTTTCTGCATGACACCTTGATTTCACAGTTCGGTCATCTGGCCACAGATGTGTAAAATGCAGTGTTCTAAAAAACGCCCTATACGGGCACATAATCGACCGCATAGGCGTTTGCGGTTCCCAAATGCAAACAAAACCAACAATTCACCCTATCCGCATGGACAGGGGATTATGCAGTTGCATAATTGATTATGCGGAATATGCGCCTGCATAGTCCGCATAACCGATTATGCTGTTAAAGGGTTATTGGGTTTCAAATGTTAAAAAACTGCCCGGCCGGCACCTAAAAACCCAAAATGTTAAATAAATTTCTCGATCCCTTTCTCCCCCAAAACCCGATCGTTAACCCTAACCTCTCGTTCCCCTTTTCTCCCGATCGAAACCTAATTTGATTCGAGAACAGTTCTATGTGGGAAGCTTGCGACAACCTTTCTGAGCTTTTTTTCGGTGGTGGCGAACCTCCAATTGAATTAATCAGCAGCGGCGACATCTCAGGTAAGTTTTTTGTTTGTTTTTCTATTTCCATTCAAAATTTCCATCATTTTTAGGTTTTAGTGATTTTTTTTCTTCTTTCACTGGTTTAGTTGTTTAATTTGATAAAATCAAAGACCGATCGAAATTCAACTTGAATCTAGGGTTTTGTAAATATGGTCGCCCCTTAATTGGAAATTTAATTGAATAATTTGTTCAAGGATCAATGATAGTTTGGATTTCTTTTTAGTAGATATAATGCTATATATGTTTTTGCTTGTGCTACCGTTTGTGTTGCTGCTACCGTTTGTGTTGCTGCTCCTATTTGTGCTGCTGCTCCTGTGTGTGCTGCTGCTATTTAATGTTTTTTAAACCTTACCATTTTAATTGTGTGGATTATTTTTGTTAGCTGTAGGCTGTAGCATTGCATTTGTGTGGGTCCTTGTAGGCTATACATTGCACTTGTTCATAATCCATCACAAAATTTTTACAAATATTCGATTAATTTGGAATGGCATGTCACATGTGCTCTAGAATTGAGGTCCATATATGAATAAAATTGATCAATTTGGTGGACCCAAAAGGTGAATACAAATTACATTGGGAGTCAAAAGTTAGTATTTCCTCTAACTTGTGAACTTGATTTCTCTCTCTTTTTTTTTCTTTTTATTAAAAAATTATGACAAGGAAATGGTTGATATTTGAAAAGATTTAGCCATCATGTTTACTCTGTCATTTCTTTTCGTCTATTTAATATAAAATCATTTTGCCATTTCTTAATTATTTATTGAGTAATAATTATTTTTTTTCCTCAATGGTGATGTAGGAATTTCTGTAAGACAATTAGTTGAATTTCTATGTCATTTATGGCTTCCAATTCTAGTAGTTGTGGACAGCCAAATCTATCGAGTGAGAAAGATAGTCAGATTCCATCCAAACCTCCTGGATCAAATTATATTGGGTGGAATTATGGAAAGCTGATAAAGAAAGGATCTTACATGGATGTCAAATGCATAAAGTGTAACTAGATTGTGAAGGGGGAATAAACATATTGAAATAACATATTGCAGGAGTTGGAGGAGTGTTAGCAGTGTGCTTGCTACTTATGAAGAGAGGCACATAAGCAGAGAGGACTTGGAGGAATAAAGAAGAGAAAAGTTGACAAGCGAAAACTGATTATGAGTTTCGGGAAGAGGTGCAGATATCAGTAGGAAGAGAGACAACTAAACTTGAACTTGCGGGCGAGCATAGGCCTCGTGTTAGTGGTCCATTGAACAAACTAGTAAACGAAGCTAAATGGAAATAAGCAGTTATCAATGAAGGAAAGAGAAGGAAGTGGAAGGAGCTGGCGCATGATTATACTGCCATATGGGCATATGCCAAACACATACCTTTTAACAATTTTGACTATGAGGAGTTCGATCTGTTTTGCGAGGCTGTCGGCAAGCACGGTTTAGGGTATAAGGGGCCCAGCCAATTCAATTAAGAGTACCTCTTTTAAATAAAGGATACAAGAAGATTGAAGACAGTTTGGAGAAAACAAAGGAAGCGTGGGATGAATATGATTGCAGTATTTTGACTGACAGATGACCGACAGAAAGTATAGAAGTGTCATAAACTTATGTATCCACTTCAAGTAAGGAACAACCTTCATTAAGTTTATTGAAGACTCAGCCAATACACACACCGGCGAATATATACTAATTAGATAGAAAATTGCATTAAGAAAGTTGGAGAGAAGCGTGTGCTGCAAATGGTTACCGATAACTATCCATCCAACATGACCGCTAAAAATGTGTTAAGGAGGCCTAATATATTTTGGATCAGTTGTGCAGCCCACACTATAAATCTTATGTTAGAAGGTATTAGCAAAATACCAAAATATAAAGCGGTGATTGAGAAGGCAAGATCAATGACAATTTTCCTCTATGCGTATCACAATACTAGTTACTCGGTTTTCGGACACGTGATGCATGCAAAACAAAATTCACATGGCATACAAGCTTTAACAGGAAAAAAAATGGCACATATGCATCAAAATATAAATGATCGGTACAAATCAAAGAAAAATTAAACTGAAAATTTCAAGAATGATTGTCCATGAAGAGAAGTATACATAGAGGAATAGATAAGCAACCAGATATTTAAGTACAACACGCATATGAAAATAACCTTAAAACCTGCATGCATAAAACTGTGTTTATATAGAAGTGTTATGCAAGGTATCAATAGAAGGGGCGTGTAGGTAATATATATAGATTCTATTGCTAATGAGATTTCAGAAAGAAACCCCTTTTAACCTAACACACTGACTTGTTGGGTATAGAAATAAACAATATACTCCATGTGAACTCTGTCCATGCACCTTCCTGTCTTCCCATCTTCCCAATCTAGCCTCTGTTAGTTTCTCAAAACATCTTTTTTTTTTTTTTGTGAGTTACAACGGCAGGTCTATACTTAAGCCAAGGTCCATGGCCAAGAACATGGCATGGGCACAAATGGCTAACTTCTTTTGACAAAAGACAGACAATAAATAGTTAAATTTTTGCATGGAACCTTTTGAAATAGCTGTCATCCATGATCCATAATAAAGCCCCACTTGAGGGAGAAAGGTACAGATTCTTCCATAGTTCTTTACGATAGGATTGTCTTTAACCAAGATTATTTGGTTAGTCTTATTAACGTATCCCCTTCTACTTGGCATCCAGACACCTGTAGAGCTTAAACTGGCTAGCAAAAAACACTTCCTCCCGATTTTTGTGGGGGTCCAGTGACAGGATGTGTAGGTATGCCGGGCTGTTCAGATAAAGGTTTTTTTTTGCAGGTAATAAGGGGTTCTGGTGGGGTAGTATTTTTCTAAAGGAGGATTTGAAAAGAATGGATAGTTTATGTTCTGCAGTTTTGATATTAGTTTCCGGCAAGCAAAATTAATTTAAAACTCTAATGGTTACCCTAGAAAAAGACTAATTGATCAACGAGTCCAGTAAATTTGCCATACATGGGTATGAGAGTAGCACGAAAGTTAACATAGATATTCAGAACAGCTAATTGAGTGTTTCCTAATGACTAATTCTCCCATTCTAACAATATTTATAGCATACTTTTGAAATAAGTATTAAAAATTAAATAATCATCATGACAGCATAGCAATAAACTAATTTATAATCCAATCATCATCAGTGACTGCAAAGCTGATGAGAACCCACATTTCATCCTACATATCAATAATGTCCGTAATTCACATTCTGTTCATCATGTTTTTTTCATCTGTTGGCTTTTCCTATACAGCCTGACCAGAGAATAATTCTTCTTAGAGGTGACTTCACACAAAGAAGATAAATTCAATATGTTAATGCATAAAATAGTTTTCTTTAAAAGCTCAGCAGTGCTTGAGCATTTATTGCAAATACAGGATAATTTTGTTACTGACAATGAATTACGAGTTGATCATAACGAAGGTAGACTGTTAAAAGTGACTATTGAAAAACTTACTTCCATGCAAAAAAAAAAAAAAAAGAAGTAATTGATATGGAGGCAAAATATCACCTCAAGGGGCAGTGAATCAGCTGCCAGAGCACGATCTTCAACAATGAGGGGATTTAGTCCATCTGGAAATGCAAGGTCATGAAAACCCGCCAAAAGGGGTTGCCACCACCTTAGGATTGCAATATACGGTGGTAAGATTGCTTCAAGGTACTGTTTACGGAGAGGATTTCTGTCCCTGCCTATAGAATGCCATACTTGCATCATCATACAAAATGGATAATGGTTTTATCCAGATAACCAAACAATATAAAAGAATCAGAAGTAGAAACTATGTATATGAAAGATACTGTGTATGTCTGCATACGTGTACATGTATGTATGCGTGTGTGAGTGAGAGAGAGAGAGAGGGTTAAAATATCATAAAAATCAAATAAAAAAATGTAAGTGGGGTGAATATGGGTGTATCCATTAAATAGATTGCCCTCAGATAAACAAACCAAAATAAAGAGAAATATGAATTCTACGACCAGAAAAAAAAAAGTAACAAACAGACTAGGGAATATTCATAGTAAATTTGAACAGTGGTACTCACTGCAACAAAGTTGCCTCTGTAAATGTGTAAGCCTTTTCCATCACAAGTGAATCAAAACCAGAGGATAAATCTAAACAGGTAAAGCTTGAGAAAATGATTGACCAAATTTTACATTGACAACCAAACATGTGTCTTCCTAGCAAAAGAAACTATGGAAAGAGAGAGCAATTGCAATAAATCTAGAAGCCTAGTTGCCAGCATCAATACCAATAGCCAAATGCAAATTACATGAGAAAAAAAAGAGAGAAAATACAAATTGCCAAATTCAAATGGCAACTCTCTCCCATAAATCGCTGACATCTTCTCCAAGCAATCTGACAACATATTGGTTCATTGTTTTAGTTTGAACGAGGGATAGGGAGGGTTATGTCCTATGTTCAACCAAAAAAAACAAAAATTTAAGTAATCTTTTACTTTTTTTTTTTTGCTTTTTTTGCTAATGAGGGCATTTGAGCCAGTTTAAGCACCCTACTAACGCCTCAGGCATGTGACATCCCTCTTCACCCTATATTGGTCAATTACAAGGAAATTAGTCTCTTGGTGCGCCTCCAACGTGATGTCCCTCTCCATGATCAATTAAAGAAAGAAACATCTTGAAATTTCAATTATTGCTCAATTTTGTATAATTTTCTCGGTGCTTGCAGTTGACATCAATTTTCCAATGGCAAAATAATGGAACAGGGAAAAGTTAAAAGTATTTCTTTGTTTCAAAAAGGCATTTAATTGATGGACCCAAAAAGTAACACTTAGAAAATCATAGAGTATTATGCGAAAAAAGGCATTTCTTTGCACACTTCAGGTTTAATGTGCCAGAGAGTTGAAGAACAACGCTCTATAGAAAATCAATCATATTATCACTAATCAGAGTATAAGAGAGAAGTTGGAAACCAGCCCTCTGTTGAAAGAGCTTAAACTATGTTACATGGTTTTTCTTACCCACCAACTAACATTCAAGGATTCATGTCGAATCCTTATCTGGCCCACAGATTCCTTGTCCAGAAAATTGGCACCAATCCAGAGGATTGATATCAACTTAACAAGCAACCATAAAATTTGGTCAATCTTATATAGGAAACCGTGTGCTCCACAAACACCATTCCCACAGAAAAAAGCTTAATTGAAGATAATGATGATCATGATGACTTCTGAAAGGAGCTGCATTTCATTTTTCCTTTTTCTTATGTTTGTTTGGGGTGCAAGAGTAAAGGTTAGGTTTCATTATAAATCTCTAATAGTAGATATCAGACACAAGGAAACAAAAGGATATAAAGATAATAACTAAGAAAGATCAAATATTTGCTAACAAAGCAGAATTAAATGTTGTCCCTAGAGTAGGTGAAGGATAAAAGTTTGTTCATACTGCTTTACAGGAGATGCATTTCTCAATTTTGAGAAACGACATTTGACATAATTAAGTATTGAAACGCAAACACATAGCATTCTAGTAACAAATTAAAAGATAAACATAGTGATATATTCTATGTCAAGGAGCACCATATTCATGTTATTAGGTAATTTTAACTGAACTACCAAGATAAAAAGCATGAATCTTGATTCCAATATCCCTCTCGTGTACATGGTTTACCATGCTTGTGTCTATTGATCTGCTTGCATCTGAAGGATCATCAATTTGGATGAACTTCAATGGTAAGAAAGGGCAATTGTCAAGGCACTCAATGTGCAAGTATAGTTCCGAGAGAGGGGGGAGGGGAGGTTGTCATACCTAGTGATGGTCTAAGAGAAAGTACATGGAAATGAGGGTCAGTAAGACAATGCAAGGACAAGAGTTCTTGATAATGATCAAAACGCTCAATGAAATCTCAGACTGCAAGAATGTGGCCCACTTTAATAGCAAGAAAAAATATAAGGTGAGTTTTCATTACTTACCTTCAAATATATCTACTTATCGATCAAGGACGAGCAAAGAATGAGGATTGACACAAAAGTATATACAATATGATATGACACAGTGACTAATTTGGAACAAATATCCTAACCATCTCTCCTTGCTCAATTATTGTTTTACTTACGATCACTACAGTCCAAAGAAAAGGAAGCAAAAGGGAAGACAGCTAATCCTTCTACTCTCAATTCAGAAACACATATCACACTCAATGTAACTATAATGGTCACTTGTGCAAAATGGATTTATTTTGGCTTATGCTCCAACTTGTGCAGCAATGTGAGCCTGACAGGTTGCAACTATACTAAAACTTTCATATGCAACTCACTGACAACAGCAAATTACACAGTATTCTATGTGAACATGTCAGCCTCAGTTACATGATCTAATTTTAAGTAGTGCATTGAATCATTTTGTACAGTTTTAAATAATCAATCGGTTGTAACACAATAAATATATTGTGCGCATATGTCAAATGAAAATTAAACAGGCCAAAATTTGATGTCTATTACCATGAAAACAACATTTCATACAAGAGATTAATGGGTATCAATTGTCATTGGACCAAAATGAGGGTCCTTGGCTGCCATAACTTCAAAACCACCACCTCCTCCTCCGATCGGCTGTCATCGTGTTGATTTCTACCCCAGACAGTTCACTCATACCAAATTTCACGAGTTAAAGTTTTGGTTTGCAAATCGATCAAGCGACGGTTTACTAAAAGAATAACATTTTATAGCCTCTTGATTGAGGGGTAAAGCAACATTAATCCCCTTACCTTGAAATTGGGTATGAGTGAACCCTAGGAGGTAGAGGAATGCCGTAGTGGCTATCGAAAATGGAGATTGCGGTTGTGGAGTCACTGCTGCCAAGAAAATTCATTTTGGTTCTATGATGGTTGATAACCATTAATATTTTCATACAATTATGAATGAGATAACGAATAATACCTAAAGATAAATTTTCCTCTAATATCTTCTATAACAAAAATAGAAAAGTGTTTGCCCTCAATTAGAATGCCAGAGAAAGAAAAGGGAGAGAGCAATTAACAACTAATGTAACATTAGGAAGCACAACAAACATTTTTGATAAATTCACTTTTAAAGAAAAGTTATATGATTCTATTTCCATTTCCAATCTTTATGATGATTTCACACTTCATTAGTGTGATACAGTACAACCTTGTATTAGGCAATTAGAATGAAAATACAGCTTTGTTATTATTAACAACCTGAAACAGGAGGTTTGTATCCCAGTATGTATTGTATTGGCTGACTATTATTTTACAATACCCAAAAAAAAAAAAATGTTAACAGTTAAGACTGGCAAGGAGGAGAGAAATAAAATTTACAAACCTCAGCATATAATATACAAGATGCAACCAGCACTCTGTCTCTTTGATTCAGATATTGGCATGTTAAGGATTGGTGCAAATATGGAACAGTCTCGAGTCCAAATAGTTGAAAGTAGCAAACAAACGAACCTAAATGAAAACAATGGGAATGCAAGTTCAGCTATACCACTGATCACCGGCTAAATGCCATCTTAAGCCTGTTTCCAAAAGTAAAAGATACTATAATAAAAATTTCAAAAGTATAAATCATATATATTAATCATGATATACCAATTAAAAAGATTGATCTGATCTAATTGGTGCACCCAAAACTTGTGGATTTCATAATTTTCTAGAAATTTTACAGCATCTACAAGTATTTTTCATGACTAAATTAATAGGTGTCTAAATACAATGATCATGTTTTAACCATCAAATGATAGATAACATGCACACATGCATACCATTAATTCAAGTAAATTACTAGCTATACACTGGACGAGTAAAGGCTATGCCCCTCCATACGAAATCTGAAAAGGTTCCTGTTTAAAATTAGTCCCTCCTTGTGATGGAAATTTTCAGATACCCTAAAAACATTGTGGCCTTCAAGTTCATGGTAGGATAATTTTTGGATGAAGAATTGAAAACACAGTTTAACTTCAGTAAGACATACCGACCCACCTAGGCTGCAGCAATACATCCATATTACTATAAAAGCACCATTAAGAGTGGTTTATGTCCATTTTAAATCTTAGACATTAAATCTTATAATTAAATCTACACCATTCATTTTTTTATACAAAAACTAATTCTAGTAAAATCTATCAGCAGTCTGGCCCATTGCTCTGATCCAGCCGGGTCGCAATCCAGAGTTCCTTTGGGGTTCAATTGTAGTCCTGAGACTGAGTTTGAGGAACTAAGATCTCACATATGATAAATTGTAAAATTTTTATTGAGAGCATGGGGTGCTAAAGAAAAATACCTCCAAAGCAGGCTTGAATGAGGTTTAATGGTTGACAAAGTATTATTATCCGTAGGCATCACGTTCCAGCTTCGCCGACTTAAACCTTCCGATATGACATCCTTTACACTTATGTTTCTCATTAATATGTTATCTTCTCCATTGTCATCCTCTCTCATTGAAGCAAAGACCATTCAGAGCATGCAAAGAAATGGTTGATCACTGTCCAACAAATGATAAAGCGCTGCCATTCCCCCCATTCTAGTACCTGATCCACCACCAATGCCAAGACCACCACCAAGTGCACATTCATCTAATAGAAGTGACCGGAGCATAGTAACCGACTTCTTCACTAGTGGAAGTTCTATCCAGGTACCATTAGAATCTTTTTCCAAAGTAGAACTCCAGGCTTCCCAGCCACTCCCACCTCCACCAAAAACACACGTCTTTGGCAGAAGGCCAACTCCATACCACATTCTGCTCCTGTGCTTCCAACCTTCAGATAGATCTAAAATATAGCTGCCATAAGATACAAATGCACACCGCACAGATTCATAAGGCTCAGCTACAGCTGCTGTAGCAAGACGCTCCATAACAGCTGCAGAAATTTTCCCATTTGCATCAGCCATAGAAGCAAGAACCTGATAAAGACAAAATAGTAATGAATGCAGCAACTATATGGACATAATATCATATGCTCAACATATAAAAAAAAAAAAACATCTATATTGCATACCAGTCATGTCCATTTTTTTAAAGGATTAGAGTACATCCATGAACATAAAAGTCTTGCGGTATTGAATATGAACAGTGCACTAGGAAACTATGACCATGAGGTTGAGAAGATGGTATTGACGATTAGGCTTCAATTAAACAACAGTAAAATACAGCCTAACTCCACAAAAACTTCTCAGCAACCTCACACCAATAGAAGTAATAATCTCTAACCTAAACTAAGAATACTTATCATACGCTCCATACATTTGGCTTTAGAATTTATGCATAGTGCCATGATACTGACAATCAATAGCACATACTACAAGAGTCTAAAAAACAACATATATGTGATGATCTTATTATGCATATACATATCAGATGTACATAACTAAGCAACCATGTTTAATCAAAAATGCAGTTTCCTATCCCTCATAAATGCATTTTCCTCCCAAACTAATAATGCAACGCAAAGTCCCAGCCAAAGTAGGAAAAGTTTGTCTCTATGATATAAAATCCATAAAAATTTGAATGAAGGCTGGCAAGAATTAGAGTAACCACGTAATTTTCCAGAAAAGCATATCAATGGATTTACAAACTGCATTAGAATGACCGAGTGTTTGCAGATGTATCTACACAATGTATATGTACATATGCATAAATATATAAATAAAATATGCGGATGCAATAGAACAGTAGCTTGAACTATTTGCACCTTTCCACTATGTGACTTGCATATATATATATATATATATATATATATATATATATATATATATATATATATATATGAATTCGCAACTGACAATGCATATAAGTACATAAATACAAGTAAATTGGTCCACAAATTAATAACTAAATAGAAATTTGTTAGGTAACATATAAAGTGAATGGAGGGAACACTAATGCAGTATACTCCAGTAACCAGCTAAAGCTATAGGATTCTGCCAGTTATTCTGTAACAACCTAATTTCATCATAAGTTACATTCTTGATATCAGATTAATCCCAAAATAAATGCGTTGTGTTTGACTCATTTTTCTATATTTTTGTGATTTTCTTGAAATTTTTAAGATACTCATTTAAAATAATATTATTTTAATCACCGGTGAGTCCTACACATATTTTTACTAGTCTTTCTTCTTTGACTTGTAAAGATGAAGTTTGACTTTTTTAGGTTAGTTTAATTTGAAATTATAATCTTAAACAACTCTAATAACCTATTATTAGTATTCATTTGTCCTATACTTATTTTGTTTTATTCACACCCACACCTTACTTTACTATGCTTGTCTTTTGGACAAGCATGACAACCATCATCTAATCCCCCATATCCCTCCTTTATTATATTTTTTTCTTCCCTTTCATTTGTTTTCTCTCCTTCATTTTTCATTCATCTCCTTTTTATTTTTTTTTAACTCAATCTCAAGAGAAGAAGAAAAGAGAAGAAGAATAAGAAAAGAGAAGAAAAAGAGAAGAAGAATAAGAAAAGAGAAGAAAAAGCAAAGAAGAAGAAGTTTTCTAGTCTCAAGATAGGCTTAACTTCTCTAACCAATCAAGGCAAGTAAAATCACATCCCCTCTCATGTTTTATTTCTAATTCTAATTGTTTATGGTTAACTTAGAATCTTGATTTGTTAAAACTTAAAAACATAATATCTCTATACAAAAATCTCTATGATTATTCTAGAAAAATAAAAATATGATTGTTTATACTATACCCTATGATTATTGTAACAACCTAATTTCATCATAACTTATATTCTTGATATCAGATTAATTCCAAAATTAATGTGTTGTGTTTGTCTCATTTTTCAATATTTTTGTGATTTTCTTAAAATTTTTAAGATAGTCGCTTAAAATAATATTATTTTAATCACCGGTAGGTCCTACACATATTTTTACTAGTCTCTCTTCTTTGACTTGTAAAGATTAAGTTTGACTTTTTTTTGGGTTAGTTTAATTTAAAATTATAATATTAAATAACTCTAATAACCTATTATTAGTATTCATTTGTCCTATACCTATTTTGTTTTATTCACCCATACCTTACTTTACCATGACAAACCATCTAATCCCTCATATCCCTCCTTTATTATATCTTTTTCTTCTCTTCATTTTTCATTTATCTCTTCCTTTTATTTTTTTTTACTCCAACTCAAGAGAAGAAAAGAGAAGAAGAAAAGAGAAGAAGAAGAAGAAAAGAAGAAGAAATTATTTAGCCTTAAGATAGGCTTACCTTCCATAATCAATCAAGGCAAGTAAAATCACATTCCCTCTCATGTTTTATTTCTAATTCTAATTATTTATGGTTAACTTAGAATCTTGATTTGTTAAATTTTAGAAATGTGATATTTTTATACAAAATTCTCTATGATTATTTTAAATATAAAAATATGATTCTTACACTCTACTCTATGTTTATGTATTAAATTTGTGATTTTATTTAAGGTCTCCTATACTTAAACTATAAGTTACAACTTAAACTATATGTTTTATTTTGAAATTACAAAGAAACCACCTTTTATGAATGTTCATCATATTGGTTATACATTTGAATTTTTCCATATAAGTTCTTCATGTATGATGCAATGATTTTAAAATCATTTTCCACTTGCCATTAGAAACTATGTATATATATACATTTATTTATTTATTCATTATCATGTTTTAAAGAGAGAATTTCATATAAGTATTATATTAAATTTACTAAAATATTTCTTTTATGCAAGCTATTATATTAGGTCATAATTCCTTTATGCTAATTCATGTTTACTTGAAACATATATACATTAGTAAGGTTTAACAAATTTGCTACTTTTCACACTATGAAATCATACTAGAATTTAGAAAATCAATATGTTGTTAAACTAATTGTTATAAAGGTGTTAAGCTAAATTAATTCCTATCCTTACAAATTTAGTACCCACTTGCCTAATGTGTTTATATGCATAATTGTATTGCGTGGTTTACATACATGATCATTATTTTCATAACACATTTTAATATTCTATGACTATCATGCTTGTCTTAACATATACATACTAGTAAGTTATACAACATACATGAAATCATATATGTGTTTATATGCATAATTGTATATGCATGATTCACATATATGATCATCCTAGGTATCTTTACATCTTAATACTCACATACGTATTTATATGTATACTTGTATTTATGTGTAGTTTACATACATGATCATTTTCATAACATTCATTTTAACATTCTATACTCCATCATACTTGTATTGACACATACATACTAGTTACTTGTATAATATATACGAAATTATGTCGGACTTTCCTTATTAGTACATATACGTCTTGATAGTGCCATGAATCTTGACTTGCCTGTTAACTTGATTTTGACATTCCATCATATTTACTTCGGCATATACATACTAATTACTTGTACAAGATACATGAAAATATTCCGGATTTTCCTTGTTAATATATACAAATGTCTTGATGGTGCCATGGATTCTAACTTGCCTGTTAACTTGATTTTGATATGAACCACATCTTACTTGTTACTAGACATGTATATGTATTAATCTTGACATGATTAGTTTATCATATTCCGGATTGATTTGCATGTAATATAACTTGAAATCTTGAGTTATGGAAGAACTAAAGGGTGGACAAATATTGTATCGTGAAAGGTTTAGGATAGGTTGCGCAACCGAAATAGGTGCCCATCCACGGGGGCGCCCGGATGGTACTGAGCCATCATCTCTTATTTAATCCATGTTGATGGGATGACCGATTACTCAGTAATCGGTATCTGCTTGAGTGCTTAGCGGCACGGCTGGTTTAGCGCCAGCATCTTGGCCGGGTCCCGGGTATGTACGGGTACTTTCACGATACGAGTCATTTCTTTACCACTTAGTTCAAAATATAAAATAAAATATGATATTAACCTAGACTTGATATGTATTAGTCTCCGTACTTGATATCGATCACATACGATACAGATCTATTTCTTCACCAATTAGTTCACCATGCATGTGCATATGCTTTTTACATCAATTCATATTTTACTTGTTAGTACATATTGCATGCTCCCTACCATACAAGTCTATTTATTCAGCATTAGTCTCCATACTTGATAGCATGTACATTCTTTCTTGATATCATTACTTGATCATTTAATATTTTCCACACATGTGCATAGTTTCATATCTACATCCATATCTTACCTATTTGTTTATATTACACGCTCCGTACTTCTTATTATTTTACTTGCCGGGTTTGACCCTGAGCTCCCCACACGCTCAGGTATTGAAGATGTGAGCGAAGATCCGCCACTGCATGATCTGTACTTTCTAGAGTAGACCGAGCAACAATAGATTTATAGGCCTCCGCTTTTGTATTTTTGGTTTGGTATGTATCACCCATTTGGGACTTTATTTCTAACTTTTGTATCAGTATTGTACTTATTGCTGCTTATCTTAGACATGTATATCTTCTCTTTTATATGGCAGTAGACTAACTTTTAAGATCCTGGTTGATGATTAGTATTCAGTTCAATTCCTTTTTTTCTTTTACATACTTATAGGCCTCGTGCACGTCGACTTACACGTGCCCGCCGGTAACGCACTCCGTTTTCTTATCCCTTCGGAAAATGGGGCGTTACAGAGTGGTATCAGAGCTCTAGGTTAATTTAGGATGTCTTTAGGACTACTGCCATATATAAATATGTCCAAATTTTTCTTTGATCTGAAATCTTATCTTGGTCCTATTATTAGTTAATTTTCTATCTTGCCTTTTTATTTTATCCATACCATATATATCTTTTAATTTTCTATGTACCTAGTCTTGTACTTCTGCTGTTCGAGTCTTATTGAGTTGACGTGGTAATTAAAGAGGTTTATTCTCAGTCGACAACAATTATAGTGATTCATTAGAACTATAGCAAGCGGATTTATGAGATACTCCATAATTGATTTTCGACAAAAATTATATGCTTTCGCTATAAAGAGTCTTATCTATTGACGTGGCAATAATTGATTTGCAGGCAATTATTGCAGCTATTCGCAAGGATCTTAAAAAAGTGAGACTTATGATATTTTTTTTCCATCATATATCTTTGATTATTTATCTCACTAGTTTAAATAGTATGACAAGTTAGTTTTCAATTATATTCTGATTGGAACTATTTTCTCAATAATCAAATTCTTATCAATTGATTGATATCTTACTACTCCAATCAGTAAAAAAAAAAAATTAAATTTCGAGGACGAAATTTTTTTGTAAGGAGGGTAGGATGTAACAACCTAATTTCATCATAAGTTACATTCTTGATATCAGATTAATCCCAAAATAAATGCGTTGTGTTTGACTCATTTTTCTATATTTTTGTGATTTTCTTCAAATTTTTAAGATACTCATTTAAAATAATATTATTTTAATCACCGATAAGTCCAACACATATTTTTACTAGTCTTTCTTCTTTGACTTGTAAAGATGAAGTTTGACTTTTTTAGGTTAGTTTAATTTGAAATTATAATCTTAAATAACTCTAATAACCATTATTAGTATTCATTTGTCCTATACTTATTTTGTTTTATTCACACCCACACCTTACTTTACCATGCTTGTCCTTTGGACAAGCATGATAACCATCATCTAATCCCCCATATCCCTTTTTTATTATATTTTTTCTTCACTTTTATTTGTTTTCTCTCCTTCATTTTTCATTCATCTCCTTTTTATTTTTTTTTTACTCCAACTCAAGAGAAGAAGAAAAGAGAAGAAGAATAAGAAAAGAGAAGAAAAAGAGAAGAAGAATAAGAAAAGAGAAGAAAAAGCAAAGAAGAAGAAGTTCTCTAGTCTCAAGATAGGCTTACCTTCTCTAACCAATCAAGGCAAGTAAAATCACATCCCCTCTCATGTTTTATTTCTAATTTTAATTGTTTATGGTTAACTTAGAATCTTGATTTGTTAAAACTTAAAAACATAATATCTCTATACAAAAGTCTCTATGATTATTCTAGAAAAATAAAAATATGATTTTTTATACTTTACCCTATGATTATTGTAATAACCTAATTTCATCATAACTTATATTCTTGATATCAGATTAATTCCAAAATGAATGTGTTGTGTTTGTCTCATTTTTCTATATTTTTGTGATTTTCTTAAAATTTTTAAGATAGTCACTTAAAATAATATTATTTTAATCACCAGTGGGTCCTACACATATTTTTACTAGTCTCTCTTCTTTGACTTGTAAAGATTAAGTTTGACTTTTTTTTGGGTTAGTTTAATTTGAAATTATAATATTAAATAACTCTAATAACCTATTATTAGTATTCATTTGTCCTATACCTATTTTGTTTTATTCACCCATACCTTACTTTACCATGACAAACTATCTAATCCCCCATATCCCTCCTTTATTATATCTTTCTCTTCCCTTCCTTTCATTTGTTTTCTCTCCTTCATTTTTCATTTATCTCTTCCTTTTATTTTTTTTACTCCAACTCAAGAGAAGAAAAGAGAAGAAGAAAAGAGAAAGAAGAAGAAGAAAAGAAGAAGAAATTATTTAGCCTCAAGATAGGCTTATCTTCCCTAACCAATCAAGGCAAGTAAAATCACATCCCCTCTCATGTTTTATTTCTAATTCTAATTGTTTATGGTTAATTTAGAATCTTGATTTGTTTAATTTTAGAAATGTGATATTTTTATACAAAATTCTCTATGATTATTTTAAATATAAAAATATGATTCTTACACTCTACTCTATGTTTATGTATTAAATTTGTTATTTTATTTAAGGTCTCCTATGCTTAAACTATAAGTTACAACTTAAACTGTATGTTTTATTTTGAAATTACAAAGAAACCACCTTTATGAATGTTCATCATATTGGATATACATTTGAATTTTTCCATATAAATTCTTCATGTATAATGCAATGATTTTAAAATCATTTTCCACTTGCCATTAGAAAATATGTATATATATACATTTATTTATTTATTCATTATCATGTTTTAAAGAGAGAATTTCATATAAGTATTACATTAAATTTACTAAAATATTTCTTTTATGCAAGCTATTATATTAGGTCATAATTCCTTTATGCTAATTCATGTTTACTTGAAACATATATACATTAGTAAGGTTTAACAAATTTGCTACTTTCCAGACTATGAAATCATACTAAAATTTAGAAAATCAATATGTTGTTAAACTAATTGTTATAAAGGTGTTAAGCTAATTTAATTCCTATCCTTACAAATTTAGTACCCATTTGCCTAATGTGTTTATATGCATAATTGTATTGCGTGGTTTACATACATGATCATTATTTGCATAACACATTTTAATATTCTATGACTATCATGCTTGCCTTAGCATATACATACTAGTAACTTGTACAACATACATGAAATCATATATGTGTTTATATGCATAATTGTATATGCATGATTCACATATATGATCATCCTAGGTATCTTTACATCTTAATACTCACATACGTATTTATATGTATACTTATATTTATGTGTAGTTTACATACATGATCATTTTCATAACATTCATTCTAACATTTTATACTCCATCATACTTGCATTGACACATACATACTAGTTACTTGTACAACATATACGAAATTATGCTGGACTTTCCTTATTAGTACATACACGTCTTGATAGTGCCATGGATTTTGACTTGCCTGTTAACTTGATTTTGACATTCCATCATATTTACTTCGACATATACATACTAATTACTTGTACAAGATACATGAAAATATTCCAGATTTTCCTTGTTAGTATATACACATGTCTTGATGGTGCCAGGAATTCTAACTTGCCTGTTAACTTGATTTTGACATTGACCACATCTTACTTGTTACTAGACATGTATATATATTAATCTTGACATGATTAGTTTATCATATTCCGGATTGATTTGCATGTAATATAACTTGAAATCTTGGGTTATGGGAGAACTAAAGGTGGACAAATATTGTATTGTGAAAGATTTAGGATAGGTTGCGCAACCGAAATAGGGGCCCATTCGCGGGGGCGCCCGGATGGTACTGAGCCATCATCTCTTGTTTAATCCATGTTGATAGGACGACCGATTGCTCAGTAATCGGTATCTGCTTGAGTGCTTAGCGGCACGGCTGGTTCAGCGCTAGCATCTTGGCCGGGTCCCGGGTATGCACGGGTACTTTCACGATACGAGTCATTTCTTTACCACTTAGTTCAAAATATAAAATAAAATATGATATTAACCTAGACTTGATATGTATTAGTCTCCGTATTTGATATCGATCACATACGATACAGATCTTATTATTTTACTTGCCGGGTTTGACCCTGAGCTCCCCCACACGCTCAGGTACTGAAGATGTGAGCGAAAATCCGCCACTGCATGATCCGTACTTTCCAGAGCAGACCGAGCAGCATTAGATTTATAGGCCTCCGATTTTGTATTTTTAGTTTGGTATGTATCACCCCTTTGGGACTTTATTTCTAACTTTTGTATCAGTATTGTACTTGTTGCTGCTTATCTTAGACATATATATCTTCTCTTTTATATGGCAGTAGACTAACTTTCAAGATTCTGGTTGATGACTAGTATTCAGTACCATTCATTTCTTCTTTTACATACTTATAGGCCTCGTGCACGTTGACTTACACGTGCCCGCCGGTAACGCACTCCGTTTTCGTATCTCTCCGGAAAATGGGGCGTTACATATTCAATGGGGGTACAGTAATTAATGAAAAGACAACAGTATCAACGATAACAATACCCACATAAATTATCAGATACAAATTATGCACAATAGTTATAGGCTTACAGCATTCAGATTCATCTTACAAGACATGGCATGTAGTACTTCAATACAAGTATTTGGGGGTTCATAAACCTATATACATCAGTGCCACTAGACCTTGACTCTCTCACTTTTCTGTTAATCACTTAATATCTCAAAATCTTAACTGATCATGAGAACAATTCAACATTAAGAATTTCAAACTTGGAAGCATGATCCCAAATTCAAAAAATTAATTAAATGGCCAATTATGCCATGACAAGGGCGAAAAGGCCCATACAGGAGTTTCTGAAAAAATAAACAATTTTAATCACATCAAACAGATGCCAAAATGACAAACAGTTACCATCCCCAGAAAAAGCAAAAATGAAACAGGCAGAACATACATCTAATGGCAGCCCTCCAGTCTCGCTAGATACTGATGACGTCTTGGAGCCCATACCCTCAAAAGAGTTTCCACCAATTTTCCCTAAAGAACCAGAACGAGAAACAACAGATGATGTAGATGAAGCAGGAGATCCACAACCATCTCCCGAGCGTAAAGAACAGAAAAGCTGTCCACGTGATCTCAGATGGTCTTCAACAAGCATTAAGATGACAATTGCATTTTCAGCTAAAGCCACAGAAAGCTGAGCAGCATTTATTGCTTCAGCTTTAGCTTCTTGGGGTGACAAACCCTCCGCAGCTACACCAGCAGCTGCTGCTGCAATAAGTTGAGTCTGGTACAAAAGAAGGATGAAAAAATTGTCAAGGTTCACATCTCAAATAATAGAAAAAGGGCATATACAATCATTACCAATAACAGACTAGTAATTAATTTTTAATGAAGCCAAATGATTAAGAACTTAAAATGTACTTCCTTCAAAGAACAAAAAAATATAAGTTGCAATTTTTGACAAATAAAGAAAGAAATCAAAAATTGTTTTTGCGATACCAGTAGGGAATATTGTCGAATGTGTAACTAAAAGATGCTGAAATATAACGAATAAAAGTCTAATCTGAACAAAGTAGTCATGCAAAGTAGTAATGACATAAAAGAAATTTTGTCAGCTTTTGTGCTTGTAAATATATAGGCTAGTTGGAACCATAAGGTAATAGGGTTGAGATTTAAATACCGAGTGAACAGGAAGAGAATACCATATATGTATTATCTGCTCAAAGGAACTCTAGCTGAATTCGATAGCAGTGAACGACCACAATTCAAAGTGTGTAATACATAGAGGACCAGGTACTTACGTACCAATAGATAAAATGTATATGCTATGGAAAACCCATTTTCAACAACTTCCTATGGACCACATGATTCAAGTTAGGGATATTGTGGACACAACAAGAACAAGAGCTTAATACCAAACTTTTCAGTCGGCTTCATGAATCTTTTCTCCATTATACTCCCCTTAAGGATAAAGTCCGATATTAGGTTAGCAATAATCATATCTTTATTTACTTCATTGATCCACACTCACTCATGCTACCTAATGGGTTTGGCCCTTGAACCCTTTCGACCCGTTGTGACCTTATTAGTTATTATATGTATTTCTAAAAAAGTCAAAAAAACTTTTATATAGTAAGGTGCCACTTTTCCCTCACAAAAATTACTTCTCTTATTGTTAGGGAATAAACCAAACCTTTAGATCATAGGTCCCAATCTCCATGAAACTACATTTATTTCCTCAAAAAGGATCCGATTTCAACCTGATTCACTACTAAACGGGTTAGACAGGTCGAATATGGGTACACAATAAAACGGGTACAAGTATGAATTCAGCTCTCCAACCCATTCAATAAACGAGATAGGTGTGGGTTGCCTTTGGCTGTTTAGCAATTTGACAGAAACCCAGCTACCAAGCCCGATTATTCCCCTACCCCAGGTCCTAGCTTCTTCTTCAGTGATAGACCTATCAAGTTAATGATTTTTCATAATATATGAGGTCAATGAGTTCCACCTCATGGATAAGTAATGGCAGGATGCAACCAAGATCTTGGTTGAAACATATATTCTTCCACCAAAAAAGCAAAGAATAGAGCTGATACAGAAATGGCTACAAAATAATACAAATAAAATCCTATTCTATCACAAGTAAATAGAATAATATATGCCTTAAAATGAAATACCTGAACCTGAAGCTCCCTGGAAGCAAAATCTAGCAAACCACCAAGGAGTCTTCTCTTGAAAAGAGGCAAAGACTCTTCACGCCTTCAGATTGACAAGAAAGTAAACAGATCAACAGGATCGTTAACATGGAAATTTAAAATAAAACAAACAAATGAATATATTGTTTGATCAATAACATATAAAGAATGCAAATCAGATAAGCAAATGAATAGATTGTTTGATCAAATAAGCAAATTGTCCAAGGACTAACCAAATTGTTCCCATGCTGAAATTCAGCAATAATATAACTCCATGCAGGTAGAAAAATGTGGAAATTGTTTAAAAAAAAAAAAGAATACAAACTAAAAGACTCAAGACACACACACATGTGAATATGTAGGATAGAGCTTAGCATTTCTTTGGAACAGGCTTAAAGTTTGGTAACATCAACCTGACTATACTACGAGCCATCTAAATGTGTGATCTACACTATTCATTTTGATCTATCCATCACAAAACATATACAAAACAAACAATTATGCATAACGAAAGATTCTAACTTATTTGGTATTCGTTTAATGATTGCAAAATGAACCAGTATTAATGCAATAATGAAAGGGAACCAAACCCTTTGACAAAAGGTGTAGAACTTTTCGAGATGCATAAGCCTTTGTGCACATACAATTGCTGACGTGTAGATCATGATGAACATTGTTGAATGTTGACCACCCATTTTGAGTGGCCCTGACAAGTGGGTACAAACTTTTACTTTGTTATTTTGGAAGAAGAAAGAACTACCAATGATTTGTTTCCTCCACCGTTAATGACTCTAATGTTTAAAGACTTAAACGAGAGCACCGTATTCGTGAATACAAATGAGTGTGCACACACACTGATAGAGGTACGAAAACTCACAAAACTCAAGTGACGGGTTGGTTTCACGTACATATGCATACACATGATTCAAGTGACGTGGTTGTTCATGCACGCACACACATAACTCAAGTGACGGGACTATTTCAAGCACGCACGCCCGCCCACCACCCTTCCATAGGCATGCACACGCATGCACACTCACACTGAATGGCTGATCTTTCTCTGATGATCTGAACCATTCACCTCATCACTCATCAAGTGGTTGTTATTTGAAGACTATTCAGTTTGAGACCACTTATAGGTATCATTAAATTGTGTGATTTTTTTTTATATTTATATTTAGAAAATGGAGGTCAAGATGAAAAAATTTGATCATAAAAAAGCTTGCCCATTTAGAGTCAAAGATGATCCTCAAGTTGCTTGGGGTGTTACGCACACTCATTCGCCTCATCACTCATTCACCTCATGCACAGACACTCACACGAAACGGTTGATTTTTCTCTGATAATCTGAACCATTCAATCACTCATCAAGTGGCCGTTATTGGAACACGGTTCAATTTGAAACCACTAATAGGTATCATTAAATTGTGTGATTTTTTTACATTTAATTTTAGAAAATGAAGATCGAGATAAAAATATTGATCGTACAAAAGATTACCTATTTAGTGTCAAAGATGATCATCAAGTTGCTTGGGGTGTTACCTAACATCTCGTTTCCTCATATCTAAAGATGTATAAGAGGTAGACTTGGCTCCTTTGGGGAAGGATCTGGATGAAAAGTTTCTCTTTCAATTTCAATTGATGGATGAGTTGAAAATCCATTCTATTTAAGTTGATTTACACTATTTAGAGTACCCATAAACCAAAAATCAAGTGTTCTAAAATTTTTTGGCCTACGCATCAAAAGGGCTACAAAGTGGATATTCTAAATAGCAAAATGCTTCTTTTAATACCGACAAATTTAAGACCCTACAAAAAGTGGTGTACAAGGGTTTTCAAGTGTCTCAATCATGGTTAGATCAAGAATTTGTATGTCCATAACCATAGATGTATGGAAAGGCAACCTTCATAAGTTCATTTTGTGCCTAGTTACATGGGCAAAAAAACTTCTACCCACTTAATTTTTTTTAGTTTATGCACCACCAATGATGTTGATGAACTTTAATATAATAGATATTTCATTTGGACAGCCAAACGTTGGATTTGACTTGAAAGGAGTTGACTCCTTCAAGCAATAGCCAAGTTCACACGTGCGCCGCGCACACACACAGAGAGACACACACACACACAAATACATACATCACATGTCTGCATATGCACCTTCTATTTCTCTCTCTCTCTCTCTCTGTGTGTGTGTGTGTGTGTATAGAGAGAGAGGGACAGAAAAAGTAGCTAGGACACTTTTTGTAGTATCCAGGACATGGATGCTTCTACTTTGCTTTGGATAAACCACCTTCCAAATTGAATGATCAACACCACTGGATACCAGTTGCTCGTCATCCCCCATATAGAAACAAAATTTCTAAAAGTTCTTGACATGAATCAAAAGTATAGTAAAAATCTTAACATGTTACAGAACCATCAATTCTCTTTCCGCATGATGCGTGGGTAATTGGTATATCCCTCTCTTCAAGCATACGGGCACACACACACACACACCACAAACTATTTTATGTTCTGTTGTTAAAAAAAAAAAGAGAACAGTATATTTTGAGGAACTTATCCTATATGTGAAGAAAAAAACATGCTAAGTCATAAAAGATAAAATTGGAAACTCTATAATCTAGCATATTCCATTAAGTGTTTCACTGAAGTACCTCATTCTCTGTTCTCCAGTACTAGATCCCCCAATCACTGATAGCCATTCCGCACAATGAATTGTAACTTCTACATCCTACAAAGAGGAGAGAAATTTTATATGATGTACTTTAAGCATTAATTTTATATTATAAATTGTTAGCCCACAGCCCACCTTGTGGTTAAACTTTTGGATAAGTTGGTTATCCAACGATATAAATAAGCCAACTATTTGAAATTTAAAAAACACATGATTAATTTATTATCTAAAATCACAGGATATGGCATAGGCTGAGATTTATAATATGAACGGTATGCAAAATGTAGTTGTTATCAGTATGACTATATGTGCAAAAACAAAAAAATGGAAAGAAGATGCCTTTTACAAATGAATACTTCTACAGCCAATTGGACAGCAAAGGCGTTACAAGTATATAAACATACTAGCGACAACACATATATGTGATGCATTTGCAAAGACAAGAATAAAATGAAAAAACTATTTGATTACTGAATCGAGCCAATCTGAAAGGTGGTCAATCAAAATGGAGTGGTGCAAGCATGCTGACTAAGCTTTTTTTAATCATACTGAACTGACAAATCAAGTCTTCTTAGAGGATGTAATAATCTAGTTAGAGAAACATTAATACTATACTATTGTGCTATCATTGTTAGAAACGTGAAATCACATATTACGTAATTGAAGCCAATTGAAGCCAGACAAAATGTGGATAAAACTTTTAGTCCAAGTTTTGATTCGAAAACTCAACATTCCATGCAAACTTGACACTTGATACCAAAAAAATTGGAAATCTCTAATGGGTATAATCTCACTCAATGTTGAAAATAATGCGTTATGAAGCCCATTATATTGCGTTACGTAACCTAACAGAACCCCAACGCTACGTAACAACTGGAAATAACTTAATGCACCATAACAGTACATTTTTTATGTTATTTTATGTTATATTACGTAACTTTACGTTAAATTACATTATGTTACGTTATTTACAATTATTTTTTAGAAATTTCTATATTGTTATTGATTATTAT
Organism: Dracaena cambodiana; assembly: GCA_036321105.1. Lineage (NCBI taxonomy): Eukaryota > Viridiplantae > Streptophyta > Magnoliopsida > Asparagales > Asparagaceae > Dracaena > Dracaena cambodiana. The sequence goes on along the minus strand of JAYEPQ010000013.1, from coordinate 20,062,326 downwards.
TTTGATTGTTAACGAGTTGCTGTAATTTTCTTACTTGATTGGTTGTTAACATATTTGATTACTCGTGCAATTGCTAACTTGTTAATTTGCGATTGTTTCCTTATTCGCTTAAATTAATTCCCCTCCAGTTGCTAAAATATCTTATTTATTGATCTATTGAATTTTTAACTAAATTGAAATCAACAATTACATATAAGATAAATTGAATATTACAATATATAAATTACAACAATCATAATAACTGGAGTTGAAATAAAAAATTAGAATATTGTTTTCTTATTTCAATAATGACTAGAATTATGCTTGCATACTTAATATAATTTGTGAAAATAAATGTAAAAATTATTGTATTATATATTACAAAATAATTTTATATTCTTTTCTTAGATATTTGTAAATTTATTTTTCAATTTATAAAAATTATTTTATATAATTTTATATTTATTTTTATTAAATAAATAGGAAATTGCATAACCTACGTTATGCGTTACGTTATATGTGACATAACGTAACAAAGGCAAAACGTTACGTTACCGTTATCGCTATCCTAAACATTGATCTCACTCATACATGCACAGACTAAGACTGAAAGGAACCTCCGAGACGACATGCAGCAACTCATACTGATACAACAATGCAAATGCATTGCCTATACAATATGGTTGCTTACAAAAAATTCTCTTGGGAACACATAACTAGTTTCCCCTTCTTTTACATCTTACGTGTTTCAGCATTTCACCTTAGTATTCCAAAAACTAATCTTCACCACAAAATCACAAGCTAATATAGGATATTAACAAACCATAATTTAGCCCAACCTGTATGATGCTTAAGTTGAGAAATAGAGTCCGACTTGGCTAGTGAATATGTTGACGGGTGCACTACTAGTCTAGTACCATAAGATCATGACATGATTGTAAAATATTAAAGAATGACAAGGTAGACCCAATGAAATGATTTTCATAATTCATGTTGATAGGTGATGACTTTTCTTTTTTCTGTTTTTTCTCTTTTTGGGTGGAGGGAGGTTAGGGTGGGAAAGTGTTGGGGTAGATATAAAAAGACTGGTGAATGATAATGGCTGCCCTGTTATTAAAATGCATCCCGACTAAGGAGCAAATATGGATGGGTGCACCTGATTTCAGAATCCTGATAACAGCAGCAGAAAAATGGCATGCACTTTTGGAGAAAAACATCCCCTTCATCTACAAACTAAAGGTAAAGGCCACTAAATTTCTTCATAGCACCTACTAAGTAAAGTATCTTTAAAAAATCTCTCATCTAAAACAGAAGGTTTAGAAGCTGCTACGTCGCAGCTGTCCAGTTCAATGCCTCCAAATGCAAAGAGATTGTAATAAAGTAAAAAACAAATGTTGGTAGGGTGGATTGTCATTTCCATGACGATAACAAGATAGGTTTATAGTCAACCTGTTCGGGAGCATAGATCTCAACAATCTACTAGCACAACAGTCTTCTTCATTTCAATTAATTTCCCATAGAACTCCCAACTCCTCATTTACAAAAAGTCAAACACAAGTTAAATTCATAAGTCTAGCCAGATTTCAGCGAAAAAAGTCTTTGCAGCATACCAACATTACAACGGTCTCTTTAAGAATCATAATCATCAGCCACACTTCCATGTAATGAAAAGGAAATTAATGAACATCACATAGTAACAGCAATGAGATTTATCAGTAGTAATGGTCTATAGAACATTGGATAAACTAAGAACTAGAACAGGCAGAATATATAATTTAAATCAGATATGTGAAAAAGAACAGGTTACAAACAGGTAAGCACTATTATAGTTGAAGGAAAACTAACAGAAATACAGTTCTCAAATGTTAACTAGTAATAGAAAAATGAATGCACCTTCCATCCATATTTTTGTCGCATCGAGTGTTCTAACATGATAACAAGAAAACTGTGTATGAGGTCCTCTATCTCAACAATACTCTCGCTGCATGAAATTTTGATGGATTCCATCTAAAATGAAAACATAGTTAAGAAATAATAAGTCATGATACAGGGGACAATCATATGTTACTGTGAAAAAGGCAGCTCCATCATTAGTAAAATCCCTACCCAGCACACTACAAGTAGTAAGTTACCCCCAAAAATAGGAATAGAACTCTGTTATCATGCTGAAAATGAATGACCCATAACAAGAACAAGAAAACAAATTAAAAGCAACATATTTACCTCATAATTAGATATAAGAACCTCCAATAGCCATTCTGGCCACTCTTCCATAAGGGTTAGAGTACTTCTATTTTCCGG